>SJYV01039463.1:1769685-1854360 GCA_006410875.1 Neotragus pygmaeus | reverse complement strand
CACATTTCTTTCTCTCTCTCTCTCTCTTTTTTTTTTTTTTTTGCCTTTTATATTTTGTCCTACCTTCTTTCCAAGAGAATCAGCTGCCTTTCTTGGTGCCTGGTATCCTCCATCAGCATTTAAAAGTTGTTTTCTGAAAGTTACTCAACATTCAAATGAGCTTATGGTGAATTTGGGGGAAGAAAGTAGTCTCCCTGACCTATTCCTCTACCATCTTGGGATAGGTTCTAAGATACTACTTTTTAAAAATTAGTGACCTAGGAACTTAAGACTGGAAATATATATGTACATGACTGCAATAGTTATTTATTTTTGTTATAAAATATATAGTAAATAAATAGCTTTATATTAAAAATAAATGATCATAACACAATCTTTTTATCTTCAATCATGTGATTTTATCTTCTAACCATATCTTGAGTATTTACAAAAAAAAAAAAAGTCAATGAAAGATGGCAAAGCAGTAAAAATGTTGCATTGTCAAAAGTACTGAGACCTGGGAGACAGAAAAACATTTACCCCTTATTATTTTATATCCAACCCATAAAATTGAAAGTTGTATGCAATATCAATGGACATTCAAAACCATTTAAAAACTTTTATTTTTTCTTATCAGTTACACAAGTTATGACACTAATTCATTGCAGAAAACAAGTAGAAAATTCAGAAATTGCAACCAGGATGCCCTTCAGTAAGTGAATGTATAAATAAACTATGTATGTCCCAGTAATGAAATTCATACTAAAAGAAAAAAAAATGAATTATCAAGTCATGCGAAGGAATAGAGGAAACAAATACATATTACTAATGAAACAATCCAATATATTCTGTATGATGACATATGATGGGCACATGTCACAATACATTTGTCCAAACTCAGAATGGACAACACAAAGAGTGAACTGTAATGTAAACTATGGACTTTGGATGAAAATGATGTGCTAATGTAGGATTCATTAATTATAACAAATGTACCATTCTTGTGGTAGTGTGAATAATAGATAGGGAGGCTATGAACCTGTAGGAGGAGAGATATATGAGAAATATCTGTACTTTCCCCTCAATTTTACTGTAAATTCAAAACTTATATCAAAATATTTATTTCATATTTCAGAATTATAGATATATGAATTATGTTAATCATCACCTAAAACTAAAAATTAAATATATACATTTACAAAGGACATTGGCCAATTATTATTTACAAAGTATTTTATGAAATTGATATAGAATACTGTAATAATGTAAAATGTTTTCTGATATTCAATATATAACCATGAGGCTTATGATTATTACCTGATTAAGTTTGCTTTCTTTTTATAACTTGCAGCTCCATTTCTAAGCTCCCATTTACTTCTCAAGTCACACTAATAAAGCATCTACCTCTATATGCTTCTAAAGTAATTGTTGTTAAGTAAAATCCAATATTCATCAGCTTGATAATTCCAATAGCACCACACCTATATTCTCATTTTATAGTCTCTTACCAGTTTTTGTCCAACTGGCAAGATGTGTATAAGAGACAGGGAATATAGAGTAGATAAGNATATGCTTCTAAAGTAATTGTTGTTAAGTAAAATCCAATATTCATCAGCTTGATAATTCCAATAGCACCACACCTATATTCTCATTTTATAGTCTCTTACCAGTTTTTGTCCAACTGGCAAATAGTTTTATTTTCAAATTTCTTTTATTCTTGATCTCTATGTTGTATAACTTAAACACAATTTATAAATTATCTTCACTTTACCAGTTACTTTCAATGAATACTTACAAATCTAGAGTGGTAAGAACCTGATGTAGACACACAGTGGATATTATTATTGTGGCTCTTAGGTATTCATTATAGTGTTTTATATCTGTTATATTTGAGCATTATGTGACATCTACTACTGATACTTACTGTATGAACTTTCAAAAGCACATAATTTTAGTTTTTTGTTTCTGTTCTATTGTATAGATGCATTGATAAACTGTGGATAGACATTTTTTTTTCTTTAATATATAGGTACATTATATCCATATTATCCTGTTTTCCAGAACTTTTATTTGAAGTATTAAGCAATATGATTTAACTGTCACAGACTAAAGCCTGTATTTGTAAAAGCTATTTCATCATTGCTAATAAAACATATCTAAAAATAAAATACAGAAGTAGAAATCAACATCAAATTACTTTGTGCTCCATAAAAAGACATCTATTTCATTAAGTTTTCTTGTGCATTATAAATACCAAATTAAATGATTCTTATATTCCTAATTATTTTTGACTCAGTGCCATACTCTACATATACCAGAAACTATTGGAAAACTGTTCCAGAAAAACATCTATAATAGAGTAATTAAATTGTAAAATTCAGAATCATATTTAATTGAGTCCCTTACTGTAGATACTTCACTATTTTGATCTGTTTGCCTCAAATCTTGGTGAATAATATTTCACTACTCTACAGTAAATCTTATTAAGTGAAACTGGATACAATTTTATGCTGGCTCAGAAGAATACAGTTGGATGCATATTGATGTTTTGGAGTTTCTGACGGAAATTTGTTTTAAGCAGGTTGCAATTATCCAACTTCATTTTGACAAGTTACTGCTAAATGTCACTCAGGGATATTTAAAAATATTTGTCAACTTCAAAAATAAAATTTTAAAGTTGAAAAGGGATAATGTATATCATTTATGTCAAAAGCATTCGTTCTAAATTTGAGAAAACTGTTGCACAGAGGTTATAAGNCTTCATTTTGACAAGTTACTGCTAAATGTCACTCAGGGATATTTAAAAATATTTGTCAACTTCAAAAATAAAATTTTAAAGTTGAAAAGGGATAATGTATATCATTTATGTCAAAAGCATTCGTTCTAAATTTGAGAAAACTGTTGCACAGAGGTTATAAGTAATGTGCTTAGTCACATAGCTAATGGAGTTGTGAAATTAGAAAATAATTTTTTGCTGTGACTACATTTTAATTTGTATTGCTTTGCAGCAAGAAAGCCACAGAAAGAAACATTTGGGAGTGGAGTCAAGTCTTTTAAATGCAAGGTTAAAGAAACTTTTCCAGAAAAAGATTGTGATTTAGAGATTATTTCTTGTTACTTTTCCTTAGCCTCTAGTCCAAGGAGTGTGTCAGTAGATCCTTGTATATAACATAAGACTATATGAAACCATGTCTTTCTGAGACTGACTCAATGAGTAGTAGCATTGCTTTTTCTTATTGATCACAGATGAGGGCTCTGAGCACATTGCTTCACTGAAGGAGTTTAGTTATTTGGTGGAGCTGTAGGGGTATTGATGTAAATTGTTTCCACAAAGTTTTTAGACAATGTCCTCAAGATCATTTAACTCACTATAGGCTTAGTTAATGTTTAAGAAGTAAAATAACTTCAAACATAAAATGGGCACAAAGTTTCAGAATTGAGAGAAACTGAGGATGCTAAACAGCACACTTTAAGGATAGCCAACAGAGCCAGATTCAAAGTCAATAGAATCCCCAGAACATACACATATAGATTAAAAATACACTTTATAAAATCATTCATAAGAAAAANAGTACATCTCTTAATTGTCATTTTCTTTTTTAACTGCTACAATCATCCCCAAGGTCTGTATTAAATAAAGTGGCATATCTGAATGTTATATTATATGCTATGAAAGTAGAATAAAAACAGTCAACTGATCTAACTGTAATAGCCTTGGGTATGCTTTTGTCTGCAGATATGCGAGGCATTGGACTCAGAAGATTAAGACATATCATAGTAAGAAATATGGAAGGCTTCCTACAAGATCAACCTGTCAAGTCTACACTGCCACAAATCAGTAGCAATACATGATTTTATATAATAACACATATACATTATGGAGAAGGGAATGGCAACCCACTCCTGGTAGGCTATATTCCATGGGGTCACAAAGAGTTGGATATAACTGAGTGACTAATACACATAACATATATATCATTATATAATAATGAGTAAATCTTATTTATTAAATGTCTGTTATGACTTAGGTATTGTGTTAAAATTTTTATTTTCACTATGCTTCATGAACTTCTAAACTACTCATGGCCTAAGTATTGCCATCCCTCTTTACAAATGATGAAACTCATGTTCACAAAATATGATTTTTGCCCCAGATTTACATGAGTATTTACTGGCAAATCAAGGACTTGCAGAGAATCTATAATGGCAGATTTGAGCAGCTATCCTAACAACCAGCACCAATTATCCCCATCACGGTCAGAGACAGAACCATCACCATTCAGAGTGTCATCTCATCAGAAAGTGAGTCAGAAAAGGAAACCAAAAATTGTTTATAAAACTTTCCTGGAAGCCAAAGAGAGATGCTCTTCATTCACCACCACCCTACTGGATCCATTGATACTCTTAAATCAGTAAAGAGTATATATTTGATTAAGGAAGGAGACACTTACTGCAGTCATATAACCAGAGACTTGGCCTTGATGGAAACATCTGTGAAATCTCTAAGAAAATCAACATATATGAACTCAAGGCTGCTACTGCCAAAATCACTGGTGAGGAAAGGAAACAGTGTTAGAAACGTTTGACTCTTCACAGCTCTGTAATTTAATATTGGAAACAAGGTCCAAGTCTATTATACATGGATATATAAAGCTTGGTGTGATAAATATACTAAAAATGTGAAAATAAATATCCTATTTTTATGCCCTAGGGGAGATTAATTTAAATTGATTTAATATTTTACAGCAGTTCAAGTCATGGTGATTTGTGGTTGGTAAGAATGACTATCTTTAGTTCAAAAGCAGGGTCCAGTGAAATTAAACTTTATATGTGAATAAAACTTAGGGAAAACAGTCATTTCTGTAGACTTTTGAGCAAATAATTTCTTTATCTATGAAACATCAAGTAGGAAAATATGAATTTGAGAATGCCTTCTAGTTTTATACAAACTTTTATTCAAATAGAGATTAATAATCTCACTATTCAGGAGTAATGATCACATTGACACCGTGACCAAGCTAAAAGGGCACTCAGAGGTAGATAACATTTTCCTTTCTAAATGTCTTTTCCTCATGATTGCATCAGAAACTTCACATTTCATAGATCAACTGGTATCCTTGTTTCTACTATGTATAAATGTGCCTCATCTCTTCTAATTTTATTTTCCAGAGTGGAGATTCCTAGCATCTAAACAGAAACCATAATAGCCTTTTATTGATAAGAATCACACAGAAATGATCTCACTAATATGCATGGAGACTATGAACCCAAATGACTGAGAATCTGTTTTTTAAATCCTAAAGAGTTAATACAGCTATTTTTAAGCCTCATAATAATCGAGGGGCAGGTTTAAATGTACTTACCATTATGTCATTATAAGAACATAAAATTTAGAATAACGCCCTAAAGTACAAAAGGACAGACATATAAAACATTTTATAGATATCTGTAAGTTCAGATCCTTTGGGAAAATATATTTCCACATATTTCCATTATATCCTAGGTTTTAATCCCATTAATTCAAATCTCGGGGTAAAAACAACTACAGATTTCTAATCTCATCCAGAATGTCAAAACTGCTTTCCAACTTTTGTTGTTGCTCAGTCACTCAGTCTAGTCTTCCTCTTTGTTACCCCGCAGACTGCAGCAGACCAGGATTCCCTGTCTTTCACTATCTCCCAGAATTTGCTCAAACTCATGACTCATTGAGTCAGGGATGCCATCCAATTATCTCATCCTGTTGCCCCCTTCTCCTCCTGCCCTCAATCTTTTCCAGCATGAGGGTCTTTTCCAATGAGTTTGCTCTTTATCTCTCTTTCTGGTATGCAAGAGCGGACAGATCTCTATAAAATTCTTCTTTGGGATTCAACATAACCATTTCTTGATGGTTTTCCCCCGAGATTTCTTTTTGCTTTCTTTAGTCTCTCTGATGGATTCTTCTGCCATAGGCAGAGTTTCCAGTGTTTATGTTTCCTAGGAATCTGGAACTCTTTCCTATCCTTCCAAGTTCTTTAGAAGCATGCTATTCCCAAAGATGTAAGGTGGCTTGTCTCCAAACTCTGTACTGGCACAGTGACATCTTGACTGCATTTTCATTTTTAAATATCAATCTCCACACAGATGTCCAACAGGAATCTAAAGATAAATATATTTAAATCTGTATACCTTCTCCTGTACACATATTTCCTAGTTCAGTTATCTTACGACTCAGTTAACCAAGTTATCAAACTCAGAGCTGCCTTTGGCTCCAACACCACAATAATCCAATCAAAGACTGTTGATTCTGGATCCAAAATGTGTTTGGAGTATGTCTTAACCTACTGCTCCCACACAGGGCAAACTTTCATATATGTAATCGAGTCTCTTCCTCACTGGTCCTCTTAACACTTTTCATTCACAACTTATAGTTTTCTGACTTGATGCTAAAGTTATATTTTTGAAATTCGTATCTAAGCATGTGACTCATTAAAATCTTAAAAATAAGCAGTTACATTATTATGTATGAATTCATTATTAATAATTTTCAAAAGCAAACACCTTAGGCCATGCAGTCTTTCCTGGAACATGGAGATTAACACCAAATTAGACTTCAGATTGGACTAAAAACAAGAGATGTGACCTTAATGTATATAGATCATAAAATATATAAGGTGAGTATATGAATGATAATGTCAATCAAATTTATAATGCTGATGAGTGAGACTAGGGCAACCTCTGGGGTTGATGTCAGGTTTCTGATTCAAGTGAGGCTTTTCAGGGTAAGAGCTCAAACACTGCTACTGTAACAAATGAGCATTAACTTATTGGTATTTAAACACACACACACGCACACGCACACACACACACTCATTATCTTACAGTTCTGGAGGCCAGAAGTCTGAAATCATCAGATAGATACACAAGCTAACATCACATTATCAGCAGGGCTGGTTCCTTTTGGAGTTTTGAGAGGAAAATCCAATTGTCTTTTCAGCTTCAAGTGGCCTGGATTCCTAGGGCTTGTGTTCCTTCTCCATCTTCAAAATATATCTTCTAATCTTGCTTCCATCATTACATCACCTCCCTCTTTGTAGTCAAATCTGCCTCCCTTTTATCAGGACACTAGTGATCACATGTAGACTTACTAGGGTAATCCAGAATAATAGCCCCTATATCAAGATCTTTAATCTAATGTCATTTGCAGAGTCTCTTTTGTTCTATATGGTATCATTTACTGATTCCAAAATCTAGGATCTAGATATCTAAGAGGTCATTACTCCACCTATCACAGTGTTTCAGCCCCCACTTTAACTTTTTACATACACACATAATAAAATATTATATATAAATATATAATATATGAAACATTCAATTGTATACGACCTTGACATATCCCCATTTGATCTCAAAACCAGCTCAGTTTTCAGGTCAAGTAGTAATTTGCTAAGGCAGAAACTCTTCTAGGAGGCTTTTCATGTCCTTCACCACATTAGAGATACAGGCATTGCCTTCAAGATCACCCTGTGAACTCCATACATATTTTAGATATGATCTGCTGGCTTGTATATCCTGCTGTATTTTGAGATTTCTGTATCATTTTCATCTCTGTAGCTCTAATAGTTGTGCAGTGGGTAAAGAATCTACTTGCCAATGCAGGAGATGCAGGTTCGATCTCTGGGTCACGGGAAGATCCTCTGGAAGAAGAAACAGCAACCTGCTCCAGCATTCTTGCCTGGGAAATCCCAAGAACAGAAGACCCTGGTGGGCTACAGTCCATGAGGTCACAAAGAGTTGGACACAACTGACCAACTGAGCTCACACACATACAATAATTAGCACAGTAATTAACTCAAGGTATAATGATTTTGTAATATATAAGGCTTTGCCTTGTGCACTAAATAAAAATAATAACTGATTTCTAGAATCCCTTGGGTAATTTGACACATAAGGTTTACTCTAATTTACCATGTATTACAATTTGATCAATTTGCAAGTTTTATCATGTACTTACTACGTGTAGGTATCAAGAAATTTTTCACTTCATATATTTTATTCTATCTGAAGACTAGCCCAATAAGTGGTGAAGTAAAATTAACTATTTTAGATAAATCAATATAAAATATTTCAGCTTTAAAAAATATTTTGTTCTCTATATTATAAACACATTTTACTTCATTCAAAGGGAATGAGAAAATTATTCCAAACAATCGAATTATATTTTTATTTTATTTATCTTTATGTGGATCACAGCTAACTTCTGCTTCCTTCCTGTAAAAACTAAACATATGCTAGATAATTTTATTTAAAACATTCAAAGTCTCAGTGCTTAATGCTCCAGTGTTAAAATAACTCTACAGACAAGTTTCTGAAGAAAAGTAAGAAGATTACATTTTGGTGAATACACTTTATTTTTTAAAAAGTAAATATATAAGCATAGCTTATATGCCACCAACAGCTAGTTGTGTAACTTTGTGAAAATAAAAATTTTCTATAATATCCATTTTCTCATCTTAAAACTGGGTATTTAGTGCTATTTACCTTACAAATTAGCTTATTATGAGAAAGAAATGAGATGTTATCTGTAAAGCATTGAGATCAATGTCTAGTTGCAATAAACTTATCTATAAAATGTCTCTAAATTGTGCCACAGGACTGTGTCTAAATCATAGCTTTTCCAATTGTCAAGAATTTAATTTCATCTTAGACTATAATTAGGATAGAGCTGACATCAGTGATGTTCTCAAACTATTTTCAAACCATATATTGAAAACATGGGTCACAACAGAAGAGATGGGGTAATCGTATGCCTCCCTGGACATTTGAAAAAAGGAAATCAGAGGAGGAATAAGGGTTGTCTTAAATAGAGAGAAATGTATTACAGTTAACTTAGAGAAACACAGAGGGTAGTCAGTTTACTCTAAAGGTTGATTCCTCACAGAATTAAAACTAGTTTAGGTCTTAGCAACTTTTCTTTAGGAGCAGAGCATCTTCATGGTATCACTAGTTTGTCTCCAATTTATTTTGTTGTATTTTCTTTAATTGAAGGATAGTTGCTTTACAGAATTTTATAGTTTTCTGTATATATCAATAAGAATCAGCCATAGGTACACCCAAGTCCCCTTCCTCCCAAACTTCCCTCCCTTAGCCCTCCCCTTCTCACCCTTCTAGACTGTCACAGAGCCCATTTGAGTTCCCTGAGTCATATGGCAAATTCTCACTGGCTATCTATTTTACATATGGTATTGTAAATTTCCATGTTACTCTCTCCATACACTTCAACTTCTCCCACCTCCCTTCCTCCCATGTCTTCCTCCTTTGCTGCCTCGAAAATAAATTCACCAGTACCATCTTTTTAGATTACATATATATGCATCAGTATATGATATTTATATTTCCCTTTTCTGACTTACTTCACTCTGTATAATAGGCTCTAGGTTCATCCACCTCATTAGAACTTTTTATGGCTGAGTAGTATTCCACTGAATATATGTATCACAGCTTCTCTATCCATTCATCTGTTGATGTGTCTGTCCCCAGTGTAACTAACTGTCTCAAGTTCTCACAACATAAGGCCATTTACACCTTTTTCAACTATATAGTCAGAAGTTTCTCCCTTAGTCAGAGACTCCCATTGTAAGAAAATTTATCTTCTGCTCTATAATCTCACTTTCAGCTCTTCTGACTTTCCTAAGTCTTTGTTCATTCCCCTTTCTCTTTTCCATTTACAAGACACGACTCAAGGGTGGTTTAAGACAAAGGGATCTTGCACCCTAGTGGCCAGGAACAGACTCACACTCTGCTAACTAACTGCTGTGTGCCTGTGTACATGCTACTTAATTTCTTTATGACTTAGATTCATAGGTTGAAAAATTAATACTGTGCAAATGTCCACACTATCCAAAGAATCTACAGATTCATTGTGAGTCCTATCAAAATTTCACTGATACTTCTTACAGAAATAGAAAAAAATCCTAAAATTTGTATGGAATCACAAAAGACCCCAAATAGCCAATCTTGAAAAAGAAGATCAAAGCTGGAGGTGTCACATTTCCTTATTTCAAAGTATATTACAAAGCTACAGTAGTCAACACAGTATGGTATTGGCATAAAACTGTCAAACAAATCAGGGGACAGAACAGAGAGCCCAGATATAAACCCACATAAATACGGGTAATTAATTTTCAACAGAGGAGCCAATAATATGCAGTGGGAAAAGGATCAGTTCAGTTCAGTTACTCAGTCGTGTCCAACTCTTCATGACCCCATGGACTGCAGCATGCCAGGCGTCCTTGTCCATCACAAACTAAATGAGCTTTGCCCAAACTCATGTCCATTGAGTCAGTGACGTCATCCAACCATCTCATTCTCTGTCGTCCCCATCTCCTCCTGTCTTCAATCTTGCCCAGCATCAGGGTCTTTTCCAATGAGTCAGTTCTTTGAATCAAGTGGCCAAAGTATTGGAGTTTCACCTTCAGCATCACTCCTTCCAATGAATATTCCGGACTGATTTCCTTTAGGATGGACTGGTTGCATCTCCTTGTAGTCCAAGGGACTCTCAAGCATCTTCTCCAGTGCCACAGTTCAAAACCACCAACTCTTCAGTGCTCAGCTTTCTTTATAGTCCAACTTTTGCATCCATAACAACTACAGTAAAACCATAGCTTTGACTAGACAGAACTTTGTTAGCAAAGTAATGTCCCTGCTTTTTTATATGCTGTCTAGTTTGGTCATAGGTTTTCTTCCAAGGAGCAAGCATCATTTAATTTCATGGCTGCAGTCACCATCTGCAGTGATTTTGGAGCCCATGAAAATAAAGGATAGCCTCTACAATAAATGGTGTTGATAATATCAAATAGCTAAATGCAAAATAAAAATGAACCCTTATCTAACACCATACAGCAAAATCAACTAAAAATGGATTAAATGACTTTAACAGAAGACTTGAAGCTGTGAAACTCCTAGAAGAAACCTAGACGTGTAAGCTCCTTGACGATGGTCTTGGCAATAACTTTTTAAACTTGACACCCAAAGCAAATATAATAACAGCAACAATAAGCAAGTGAGACTATATCAAACTAAAAAGCTTCTATAAAGCAAAGGAAGCCATCAACAACAAAGTAGGGAGAAAGTATTTCTAAATCACATGTCCAGTAAGAGATTATCCAAAATGCAAGAGACACAGATGTATAGAACAGTCTTTTGGACTCTGTGGGAGAGGGAGAGGGTGGAATGATTTGGGAGAATGGCATTGAAACATGTATACTATTATATATGAAATGAATCACCAGTCCAGGTTCGATGCATGATACAGCATGCTAGGGGCTGGTGCACTGAGACGACCCAGAGGGATGGTACAGGGAGGGAGGAGGGAGCGGGGTTCAGGATGGGAACATGTGTATACCTGTGGAGGATTCATGCTGATGTATGGCAAAACCAATACAATATTGTAAAGTAATTAACCTCCAGGTAAAATAACTTTATATATTTTTTAAAAAACAACAAAATACAAGGAACCAATACAATTTAACACCAGAAATGCAATGTTTTTAAAAACTGAGCAATGTATCTAAATATTTTTCCAAAGATCAACAAGTACATGAAAAGGTGGTCAATATCACTAATCATCAGAGAAATGTAAATCAAACCACAGTGAGGTTATCTCATTATTTGTCAAGATGTCTATCATCAAAAAGACAAGAGATAACAGATGCTGCTGAGATTGTAAATGACACAGCAATCATGGAAAACCATATGGAGGTTGTTCAAGAAATTACAAATAGAATTACCATACTATTCAGTAATCCTATACATACACACACACAGCAATCTCTTTGAGATAATTATATATAGATAGATAGACAGATATAGTCATATTTAGGTTGTATATATATATATATATACATACACATGAAAGGAATTATCTCAAAGAGATCTCTGTACTCTTGTCTTCATAATGGCATTATTCACAATAACCGAGGCAGGGAAACAACCTAAGTACCTGTCAACTGTAGTGTATCAGAGAAGAGGAAGATCTAAGGAGTCAGGGAGAGACATGGAAATGATTCATGGGTTACTGAATGAGCAGTCAGAACATGCACAAATGTATCCAATAAGTTTGCCATCTTATATGGGCAGGGTTCATGGTGCCCCTAAACAACTATAATTAGTAACATTTAAGATTACTGATCACAGATCACCATAAAATACAATAATAAAGAAGTTTAAAACACTGTAAGATGACACAGAGATAAGAAGTGAGCAAATGCTGTTGGAAAAATGACACCAAGAGTCTTGCTCAACAAAGCTTTAGTTTGCAAAAAAAATAAAAAACTGCAGCATCTCCAAAGCACAATAAAGTCAGGAGAGGTATCTATATATACCACACAGTATTTTTCGACCTTAAAAAAGAAGGAAATCTTGTAATTTATAACAACATAAATGAAACCAGAGGACATTATGCTAAGCAATACAAGCCAACCACAGAAAGACAAATTCTGAATGCTATTACTTATTGTGGAATCTTAAAAAAAAAAAAAAAAAGTCAAACTCATCAAAACAGAGAAGAAAGCTGGTTGCCAGCAGCTAGCAGGTGGGGAAAATAAGAAGAGATTGTTAAAAGGGTACAAACTTTCATCTGTAAGATAAATGAAGTCTGCTGCTGCTGCTGCTAAGTCACTTCAGTCATGTCCACCTCTGTGCAACCCCATAGACAGCAGCCCACCAGGCTCCCCTGTCCCTGGGATTCTCCTAAGGGAATGAGTCAGTTACATATATGAGTCAGTTACAGTGTTCGGCAAGAACACTGGAGTGGGTTGCCGTTTCCTTCTCCAATGCATGAAAGTGAAAATGAAGGTGAAGTTGCTCAGTCGTGTCCAACTCTTAGCTACCCCATGGACTGCAGCCGACCAGGCTCCTCCGTCCATGGGATTTTCCAGGCAAGAGTACTGGAGTGGGGTGCCATTAATGAAGTCTGAGGATCTAATATATAACATAGTGACTACAGTTAATAACACTGTATTGTTTAACTAAAATTTGGAGAGTAGAACTTAAACAGTTCTCATTTTAGTTCTACCTTATTTTTAGCAAAAGTATATATGTGAGGTGTGGTAGTGTTAATATTAACTCTGTTGAAGTGAAGGAATCCTTCCACAATATGTAATAAGTATATAAAATCACGTTACACATTTTAAATAATATTTTTGTCAGTTGTAATTCAGTAAAGCAGGAAAAGAAGTAAATTCTCACTGAAACAGAAATTGATGACAAAAGCCCATATGTTATTTTCCTACAACATGTTCTATAAATCTCCACCACAGAAGAAAAGGGATATCAAAAGCAGCTGAAAAGTTTTAATTTCTAATAGTCTTAACTATCACAGAGGCATTAGTGGACCAGAAGAGTTAGTATATCCTGCTAAGCACTAGTGGAGAAGAAAATGGCAACCCACTCCAGTGTTCTTGCCTGGAGAATCCCAGGGACGGGGGAGCCTGGTGGGCTGCTGTCTCTGGGGTTGCACAGAGTCGGACACAACTGAAGCGACTCAGCAGCAGCAGCAGCTAAACACTAGATGTACTACCAAGGAGGGATGTTAACGAAGGAATGTTTCTAACTTATTATACAATCTTCTCCCTAATCTATGGTTTGTAGTATTACAGATTATATCATTCACAGCATCATTTGTCAACAGAAAATGATTATGAAGAGACTTAGTAATATAATTTCAAATTATATCAGAGTTTTAAAACAAAATAAAAATCTAAAAATCTTTGTTTTTTTCCACCAACATTCATCTCTCTTTCTGTTCCTGAATATTTTCTTTCTGCACCTGTGGTGGATTCGTGTCGATGTATGGCAAACCCAATAGAGTATTGTAAAGTTAAATTTAAAAATAAATAAATTAAAAAAAAATAATAATAAAAGAAAAAATTTTCTTTTGGATATAAATGAAGTTGTATAATCACACAAATTTGCATATAAGAATTGATAAGAATAAGGTAATGTCTTAGACGAAGACATTGTATAAATAAAAAACTGAGCTGATTCATTCACTAGTCATACTAAATACTGCCAGTGGCCCTATTTCCAACAAATCTGTGTAATTAATGAACTGCCTTCAGGCTAAATCAGCTAGTACAGAGTGTATTCACCACTGAAAAGTAGCAAAGTCTCTTGTGTTAATGACTAAAAATGTTTTCTCACTTCTTCCTTTCAGGAATAATAGAGGAATAATCTAAATCACTTGAAAGTGACTGATCATCTGGAAAGCAGATGAAATGAGCACCTGGATACTACTTTTCTACTGTTGTTTAAATTGCTGTAAAAACTCTTAGGGCATAAAAATTGTTACAAAACAGTAATCCAAAACAACAGCAATAATAAAACCTACAATATAGTGCATACCACGTCTATTTTAAAATACACCCTATCAATAATTAATATGGAACCAACACAGATAACAAAGTGAAAAAATAATGAAAGAAAATATATTTTTCAAATACTAATTGCTTCAAGCTTTTAGCTCAGCTGGAAAGAAAGGAGTATTAATGAGCTTTTGATCCCCATTAGGGTAAATTAAATTTACACAGAGTAATCTCTCATCCCTAGTCACAGATTACACCTTGTAATCTCAGCTGGTGATCCAGTAACTGCATTCAATTGATCACCAGGGTTCTCAGGGTAGAAAGCTGGATGCTTATTGTAAATTTATTACTAAAAATGTAAAAATAACTTGAAGTTTTTCTACTCACAGTGGATAAATCATATCATTTTGATATATAAAAGAATGGGTTTAAAAAGATGTTTGGCAAAATACAGCAATTAAGGTAACTAGAACTTTGCTCCTCGGTAAATACAATTAAAATCAGTTCTGACTTCAGATTATTTAAGTATTTTACCTACAAAAGTAAATTGATTTTAAATTTTTAAAAATATCAAATTACATGTAGTATAAATATGAATGACTATTATGAACCTGGCCTGGAGTTTATAGTTCCACATGTGCAAACAAAATAGTTACTTTTAAGATGTCATTTATACAATAGATACATAATGATCCATACTGATAATACAAACTTTCTTCACTGAACATAAGTAAAATTTCAAATGTATGTAAAAAGAAAGAAGTGAAGAGTAAACAGATGAAGCAAATTAATGAACACCTTGTTAATTTCAGTATACTTTTAAAATCCTTAAGTAGATACTTCATATTTTCTATTGTATTAGAATTTCATTTTAAATTATGAGTAGTATTTTTAATATAATAATCTATGTTCTTGTTTGGCATATAAAGGCATTCTTCTCTGAAGAGCTTCTTTTATTTACTCTGTAAGAATATACTTACAAATTAAATTAGGAAGCTTGATGGCTTCTAACTTTTGCCCATATTGGGTAAAGTCAAGGTCCCAGTAAGCAGACATGGAGTTGTAATTTGTTTCCTCAAGTTTTGACAGCTGGAATCATGTAGAAAGTTATGTAGCTTGCTCCAAAATATTCAGCTCTTATATGGCAGCAAAATTCAGTCCAACATCTAATAAGAGTGGAGGCTTGCTCTCTTCCCAGGATACCCCTATGGCTTTCACGTTTTTAACAGGGAATTCCTGGCCCAGTTACTCTAGCAGCGTATCAAACAATTATCAATGCAAGTTCTTTCTGAGATGTAATCATCGAGATAGGATCCTAGCTGTACCATTTACCTATCTGTGAGTTTTCAGTAGTTATTTATTTCCCTAAATTTCCTTATTAGTAAAACAGTGATAATGACTGCCTCTCAAAATTTGAGGCTTCACTGATAACTCAGTTAGTAAACAATCCATCTGCAATGCAGGAGACCCTGGTTCAATTCCTGGGTCAGGAAGTACTGGAGAAGGGACAGGTTAACCACTCCAATATTCTGGCCTGGAGAATTACATGAACTATATAGTCCATGGAGTCACAAAGAGTCAGACACAACTGAGTGACTTTCACTTTCACTTTCTCAAAATTGTTAGGAAAGTTATAATCACATAGTGCCTATAAAATATTTAGCACAGTGGCTATCACATATTATGAACATGATAATGTTAGCTGTAACTATCATTACTTAGGTGAGTCCTGGGAAAATAATTTTACCTCTTTTAGTCTTTTATGCCCCCATTAACAAACCAAATTAGTGAGATTTTCTCTTTAAGCCTTTTTTTCAGGCAATATGGCTCAGATGGTAAGGAATCCACCTGCAATGTGGGAGACTCAGGTTTGATCCCTAGCTCAGGAAGATCCCCCGGAGGAGGGCATGGAAACCCACTCCAGTATTACTGCCTGGAGAATTCCATGGACAGAGGAGCTTGGCAGGCTACAGTCCATGGGGTTGTAAAGAGTCAGACATGATTGAGCAACTAACACTTTCAATGGTATTATAATCAAATAAAACTGTTGTTTTTTTTTTTTCTGAAACTATATTCAGTGCAAAACAATCTGTCCTATATATTGATAGCATAGAATCTTAATTGCAAAATAAACTTGGTCTTGGAAAACAATATTGGAGCAGAAACTAGTTTAGCTATTTTCTGTAAGTATTACATAATATGTTCCATAAAAGAAATAATCAGACCTTAACATGTAATTATTTTATTTGAAGTTAATGTGTAGTTAATAGAGATGATAGGTATTAGAAAGAGATCAAAGCCCTATTTACCAAACCTAGAGACAGAAAAAACTTGATGGAAAAATAAGTACATACAACATAGAATACTGTTACTATCAGTAGGTTGGTGTATTAATTACTTGACATAAAAAAATCTCTGCATTGTGATCTCAGCTCCAACCATATTATAAAGACTCTTTCATGGAAGGTGCTGGACAAGCTCTTACCTTAAGATCTTTCCACATTCAGTCCTCAGCCTAAACAAGTATTCCTCTCTTATTTCAAGTCTTCTTTGATGAAAATAAAACTCTGAGATCCCTTCTGTGTTCATCTTATTTAAAATGTAAACTCCTTCCCCAGCTGAGACAATACTTATTCCCTTACTTCCTTCAACATTTTTGTCTCTTTTAAAATTATTTTTATTTTTGTGTGTGTGTGCAATAGAGTTTTATTAAAGTAAAAAAGACAGAGAAATCTTCTGACATAGACATTAGAAGGGGACANTAACTCAGCAGTAAAGAATTTGCCTGCAATGCAGGAGCCGTAGGAGATGTGGGTTCAATCCCTGGATCAGGAAGATCCCCTGGAGAAGGACATGGCAAGCCACTACAGTATTCTTGCCTGGAGAATACACTGGGAAAAGGAGCCTGCAGGCTACATATAGTCCATGGGTTGTAGAGAGTCAGACATGACTAAAGCAACCTAGCAGCAACATGGTCCTTTTGAAATATTATTGAATTTGATTTGCTAATATTTTATTGAGGACTTTTGCACCTATGTTTAGTAGGGATTTGTGTCTGAATTTTATTTTTCTGTGTGGTGTAATTGTCTGGTTTTGGTATCACAGTAATACTAGTCTCATAAAAGGAGTTTGGAAGAATTTCCTCTTCGGTTTTTAGGAAGAGTTTGAGAAGGATAGCATTAAATCTTTGAATATTTTATAGAATCTACCAGTAGAGCCATTTGGTCCTGGACTTTTGTTTGCTGGAAATTTTTTTGCTATTGATTTGATTTCCTAATTATTAGTCTTTTCTGATTTCCTGTTTCTTCATGGTTCAGTCTTAGAACACCATATTTTACTAGAAATTTATCTATCTCTAGTCCAATTTGTTTGTGTATTCATGCAAAAGTGAAAGTCACTCAGTTGACCCCATGGATGTCCATGGAATTCTCTAGGCCAGAATACTGGAATGGGTAGCCTTTCCCTTCTCCAGGGGATCTTTCCAACCCAGGATTCATGGTAGTATCTTATTATCTCTTGTATTTCTTTGATAATGGTTGTGAATTCTCTTTCAATTCTGATTTTTACTTACTCGAATGCTCTTTTACTCTTATTGAATATAGTTAAAGGTTTCTTAATTTATCTTTCCAAAGAATCAGCTTTAAGTTTCATTGGTCTTTTCTACTATCTCTTTATTCTCTATTTTATTTCCACTCTCATCTTTCTTTTCTTTCTTCTACTAACTTTGGACTTTGTTCCTTTTTGTCCAAGTTTCTCTAGGTGTGGAGTTACATTTCTTTGAGACTTTTCTTGTTTTTAGATGTATGCCTCCAATCACTGTGAACCCCCTCTTTAACTGCTTTTGCTGAATCAAATAGATTTTGATAAATTGTCTTTTTACTTTCATTTTTCTCAAGGTATTTTTTATTTCTTCTTTATTTTCTTGTTCATCCATTGGTTGTTCTATACTACATCTGTGATTCTTCCTGTTTTCTTCCTGTAATTAAGAAGAGTTTCATACTTTTCACACTAGTTTCACACTTTTGTGGTCAGAAAGGATGCTTGATATGGTCTGAATCTTAAATTTGTTGAGGCTTGCTCTGTGGCTTAACATATGATTAGTTCCATATCCTCTTATCTGAAAGGTTCAGGTTTCATGGTTTTTTCATATCCCACCCCCTCCCCCTCGATCTTGTTCACCTTATATTCCCACACCCCATCACAGCCTTCCACTCATTTACTCTTCACAATTCAATTCCACATCACCAAGTTCAAAACCTTCCTCTTACTTCTTAGATTAAGTAAAGCACACTTGCATAACAACTTGTACTTAACTTACAGTTATCATTTTAAGCTATGAAAATCTGATGGATTTTTCTGTCATGCTTCTCAAAGGTATAAATGAGTCACAGTTGTTTCTGAGTGTCTGGGAACTAAAAATCAATAAATACTTGTCAAATGCACATCAGTTTGGCAAAACCACTATCTCATATTTAGAGGAACAGACATTTCAATATCTTTAATTTCTCAAAATCATTCTTCTATGAATCTACATACTTTTCAGTTATGTAACTCTAGATGAGAATTCAAAAATACAAGTGAAATTATTTATATATATAAATAACTGTATATACATAATTTCATATAAATAATACACATAATATAAATTACATCAACAAGAATCAGCCACAGGTACACCCATGTCCCCTCCCTCCCAAACCTCCCTTCCATTTCCTTCCCATCCCATCCTTCTAGATTGTCACAGAGGCCCTGTATGAGTTCCCTGAGTCATACAGCAAATTCCCATTGGCTATCTATTTTACATATGGTATTATAAATTTCCAAGTTACTTTCTCCATACTAAAAATGTGTGTGTAGCCATTTATTTGTTCAGCATTTTCTGAATTTCCAAAAACATGTTTTAATCACTAGATTTTGCTAGATTGTAAGGTGTGAAAATATAGGCCTGAGTCTAGGAGCTAGATTCCTGCTGTCACGGAGTGCAAAATTGGGTCACTGAGACAGATTTGCAAACTACCTTGATGTATGCTGTAGGTAGCAATTCAGAGTACCTCCTTCCTAATTGCAGGCATTCTGTCAGTGAGATATCTATTTACCATAATTGGTAATTTCACAGGGCTTTGTTTATGGTTACATTGCTTAAGACATTTGCCTAAAGATTTGTTCTTAATGCATCAGGCAATTGCATGCAATCAGGCTCTGTGAATGTTTTGCTGATGTAAATCAACTTATCAACAGTCATTCTTCTGCACACTTTTATCCCAGTCCTTTGTGCGGCTGATACTAGCAACCTCCTTCAAAGAAGTCAGACTACATGGTGACTCTGTGATACACAGATAAGTTTGCATACTAACACCAATACATTTATTTTCCCATCTAATTTCATGCTCTACCACTGGAACTCAATGACAATATTCTATTTCCCCTTCTCTTTTGATTAGGGTGATCAGCAGTATGTAAGATTTACCTCCCTACTTGCCAGTGCAACTTCTAAAATAGCTTCCACATAAAATTACCAAGTAAAACCAATAGTTTTCCATCCTCAAGAAGTAAATATTTGAGATTTAACATGCAGCTTGCAGACCACTCAAAGTCATTATATAGTGGATTTCACTCAAACAAAATTGCTTCCAAACTCAAGCTGCTAGTTAGCAGATATAATACTCAGCATCCCTCAAGAATATGCTTCAAACAATGTTAAAAATGCAGAGTAAATGAAGATATATTTTATCACAGGATAGTTTCAAAACGAATGGAGTCACTGTTCACCGTGCAAGTCATGAGACTGATGCCTTAAATATTGATTTCCTAATCACTGTCATTGTATGAAGGCATTCTGGTTTTTTGGTTGTTGTTGTTTTTTTTTTTTTTTTCCTGTCATAAATTTGACTTTAAACAGTAAGAAGCTTTTAGCAAGAAAATTTTACATCTGTTTATGTCTGAAATTAAAACCACAAGAATTGAAAGGAAGAAAAAATAACCAAGGGGGTTTTCAAAAATTTAAAACTCCATCATGCATAAATGGAGCTCATCAAAGAAAGTAATTTCCCTGCAGAAAACACTCTATCTTTTGTCTTATGTAAGTTATCAACATGAATATTTTATTCTCAATGAAACTGTCTTTCCCGCTCTGTGTTTCATGGTTATCACTTGGGGTATCTCAAATAAATAAACTTCCTTCCTTCTATCCCACTCTATTATTCAGGTCAGTTGCAATACAGATTGAGTTTTACTAATCAAAGATTTTTATTCTTAGTTACATTGTGTTCTGAAGTCAAGAAACACTAACCATTTGGATTAATCCATAATAAATACAAAATCTTTTTTTTTCCAATGTGCAGTAAAGTATCTCAGATATATCTAAAAGTTTATCTTGGCTTAATTTCATTCTTAATCCAAATGATGAAATAAAATCCCTGTGGAATGACAAAGCTAGTAAGTATCCCATCAGCCTACTTGGATATAGTAGTTTAGACCTTTACATCCACATCAATCTCTAAGATTAACATTAATGGATGTTTGCACTACTCTTTAATGGAGGGTTCTTCTGCCTCCTCATATAGTGGTTGAAATAAGCAAGTCACTATATCTTCCTGCTCTGCCTACACTGTGATGTATGGAATATCAAAGTAGTATAATTTATTTGTAGACCCATCAAAATAATGTATTATTCTTATTAAAAACTGACTGATAAATAACTTCTTTAAAAACTAAAGAAAATATAGCTATTATTCTTACTTTCTATGAATCAAAGAAACTGAATTAAGTAATTAATTTTAATGCAAATTATAAACATATTCATAGTCTAAAGCTTTTGAACAGTAACCTATAAATTCGTTCCCTACATTTCGAGGTATCTGGCCAAATAAATTGTCAGTTAGACTCTGTTTCCTACAGTTCAACTGAGAAGTAATCTTATAAAAGTTTCAAGGTCTCAAGTCCTTATAATTTATAAGCAGAAATGTTTTTCACATTGGTGATAATTACCATTATACTAGACCATAGCATTCAAATCCTCATACAACCATTTAACATCTTGCTGGCACAGATGAAGAGGATATTCATAATTCATCTGGTATTTTAAAAAATTACTCTGATTATAGTAGATGCTGATAGGACCCAAGTTGAATATTCAAAAAATACTTCTCTTCAAACAAGCATAATAAAAATGGAAAGCACTGCAAATTCTTTAACTTCCACATAACTTCATGTATCTTGTGTCTTATAACCATTTTAAAGACAAAAATTGAAATATTGGAAAATAATAAATAGAAAACATCAATCATATTTGATCTCACTAGATTAGCTTACTTTTAAATACAGCCCTATAAACAGGGCCAAGAGTCAGTGATCATAAACCATGTCAAGGTTGAGTTTTTGACAAATACAATTTTTATCTTCTTTCAATCTCTGGTTTCAGCACAGCATTGCCCTTTAAAAATGCAACAATAAATCAGTAGCATTCACTGCACTGTAATGTAAAAAAATGATAAAAACTACAGCATAACTCACATAAATAGAATGTTATGCTAATACTCAAATCTTTCACTCAAGGCAATAGAATTTAATTTTAAAGCAAGGCAGTTATTCATTCTTTCCATTAAGCACATTTCAAAAAAATAAATAAAGTTATTAAAGTTCACTGTCCCTATTTTATCCTGATCCCCAAGATATTTTTTACCACCTCTCAACTGCATCATTCAAAATATAAATACAGGAATACCTAATATGAAAAAATAATTTTTATATGTAATTGAATTTTTACTAATGTTATTTATAAATTTATTCAACAAATTATGACTATGAAACCCATCTTTATCCTATCTTTAAATACAAATTGTATGCTGGAGACACGAATTTTTCTTAGCAACATCTCACATCCTGTAGTTTCAAGGATAAGAACAGTGCTTTATTAAAATGTTTAAAGCAGGTAATAATTGCCATTAAACAATCTTACACAGTTTTTTTAATCACCAAAGTTGCTTATATTAACTAAAAAGTTTATTATTTATAACAAGTTTTACATAAGATAAAATGGTGTTGACCAAAATGTGTTCTCACCAAAACAAGATGTTCACGTCAAAACAATTAAAACATCTTAAACCTATGAGAGTATGACATTTCTCATGAATACAAATTTCATTCAGATAATTTAAATATCACCAAATATATTGACAGTGATATCATTTGATCAGACATAAAAGATTATAAAATCTTCCAATAATATAAGCTTATTCTTAGTTGGACTACTAATAAGATATTTATGACAGTTTGTGTACTTTAATAAAGTACTCAAATATAATGTGTCAACCAAACTAAATGTAGGTAAACATTTTTATGTAAAAAAATTTCACAGCTGGGTTTATACGTACATAATTACTGGGTTTCAAACCTGTTCTATGCATGCCCCACAGAAACTAAACTAAAAAAAAAACATAAAAATTTCTTTTTTCCATGATCAAGTGTTTCTAGATAGATTTCACTTTGGGAAGTTTAAAATTAAATTCAGATCCCATAATTAACTTACTCTTGCTATCTGCAGTAATTAGCATAATCTTGTTATCTATTCACTTGAATATTTATTTATCATCCTTTATATGTGAATTGTACTATATTAATGTGTTCATGTATTATTAATGAATTGCTTCAAATGTATTATTTTTCACAAACTATAAATATTGATCATATGTAAGTTCAAGCGTACCTCCAATTTTGAAGTATATTTATTCTCACACAATAGAATAGCAAATGAAGAATTAAAACAATTGTAAAAATAATTCATTCTAAAACACATATGTAAAATTCTATCAAAATTATTTAGATAAAAAGTAGCATATAGTTTAAAATTTTGAAAAACTGGTTATGTATATGGTATTATTCTATGTAGAAAGCACATCGGTTACTCTTAACTAAAAATCACAACCAGTCATAAAAACAAAACCAATAGAAGTTATAATAAGCACAATTTTCAAAGGACAGTCATAAATTATAACATTCAATGGGGAGTTTTATATTATTTGTTATAAACAGAAACTCTTAAATCCAGTAATCTCACTCCTGGGATAGAACGTTAGAGAACTCAATTTAAAAAGATACATGCACCCTTATGTTCATAGCAGCACATCTACAATAGACAAGATACAAAAGCAACCTAAATGTGATGGACATTTAGGACAAAGATGATATAGTACATATATACAATAGAATGTGACTAACCCATAAAAACAACAAATGAAATAACGCCAGTTGCAGCAACTTGGTTGGACCGAAATTATTATACCAAGTGCAGTAAACCAGAAAGAGAAAAACAAAAACCATATGGTAATACTTACATGTACAATCCAAAATACAACATAAATGAACTGACTAATGATACAGAAACAGACTAGAACACATAGGAAACAAACTTACAACAACCAAAGGAGAAAGGGAGTAGAGGAAGGATAAATTATAAGTATTAACAGATAAACACTACTTTACATAAAATTAATAAATAAAAAGGTCCTACTATATGACACAGGGAACTATATTTAAAAACCTGTAACAAAGTACAATAGAAAAGACTAGGGGAAAGAAAACACATACATGTATAAATGTGAATATTGCACTCATCTCACACGCTAGTAATGCTCAAAATTCTCCAAGCCAGCCTTCAGCAATACGTGAACTGTAAGCTTGCAGATGTTCAAGCTGGTTTTAGAAAAGGCAGAGGAACCAGAGATCAAATTGCCAACATCCTCTGGATCATGGAAAAAGCAAGAGAGTTCCAGAAAAACATCTATGTCAGCTTTATTGACTATGCCAAAGCCTTTGACTGTATGGGATCACAATAAACTGTGGAAAATTCTGAAAGAGATGAGAATACCAGACCACTTGACCTGCCTCATGAGAAACCTCTTTGCAGATCAGGAAGCAACAGTTAGAACTGGACATGGAACAAAAGACTGGTTCCAAATAGGAAAAGGAGTATGTCAAGGCTGTATATTGTCACCCTGCTTATTTAACTTACATGAAGAGTACATCATGAGAAACGCTAGGCTGGAAGAAGCACAAGCTGGAATCAAGATTGCCAGGAGAAATATCAATAACCTCAGATATTCAGATGACTCCACCCTTATGGCAGAAAGTGAAGCAGAACTAAAGAGCCTCTTGATGAAAGTGAAAGAGGAGAGTGAAAAAGTTGGCTTAAAGCTCAACATTCAGAAAACTAAGATCATGGCATCCAGTCCCATCATTTCATGACAAATAGATAAAGAAACAGTGGCAGACTCTATGTTTTGTGGCTCCAGAATCATTCCAGATGGTGACTTCAGCCATGAAATTAAGAGAAGCTTGGAAGAAAAGTTATGACCAACTTAGACAGCATATTAAAAAGCAGAGATATTACTTTGCCAACAAAGGTCGATCTAGTTAAGGCTATGGTTTTTCCAGTGGTCGTGTAGGGATGTGAAAGTTGGACTGTGAAGAAAGCTGAGTGCCGAAGAATTGATGTTTTTGAACTGTGGTGTTGGAGAAGACTCTTGAGAGTCCCCTGGACTGCAAGGAGATCCAACCAATCCATTTTAAAGAAGATTAGTCCTGGGTGTTCATTGGAAGGATTTATGCTAAAGCTGAAACTCCAATACTTTGGCCACCTCATGTGAAGGGTTGACTCATTGGAAAAAACTCTGATGCTGGGAGAGATTGGAGGCAGGAGGAGAAGGGGACGACAGAGGTTGAGATGGCTAGATGGCATCACTGACTCGATGGACATGAGTTTTGGTGAACTCCGGTAGTTGGTGATAGACAGGGAGGCCCAGCGGGCTGCTATTCATGGGGTCGCAAAGAGTCAGACATGACTGAGCGACTGAACTGAACTGAATGCATGTGTAACTGAATAATTTTGCAATATACCTGAAACTAATACAACACTGCAAGTCAACTAAACTGTAAGAATTTAGCAATATAATATGCTACAGTTCAGTTCAGTTCAGTCGCTTAGTTGTGTCCGACGCTTTGCGACCCTATGGACTGCAGCGCACCAGGCCTTCCTGTCCATCACCCACTCCCGGAGTTTACTCACACACATGTCCATTGTTTGGTGATGCCATCCAATTATCTCATCCTCTGTCATTCCCTTCTTCTCCCACCTTCAATCTTTCCCAATACCAAGGTCTTTTCAAATGAGTCAGTTCTTCACATCAAGTGGCCAAAGTAGGAATTTCAGCTTCAACATCACCCTACCAATGCATATTCAGGACTCATTTCTTTTAGGATGGACTGGTTGAATCTCTTTGCAGTCCAAGGGACTCTCAAAATTCTTCTCCAACACCACAGTTCAAAAGCATCAATTCTTTGGCACTCAGCTTTCTTTATACACCAACTCTCACATCCAAACATGACTACTGGAATACCATAGCCTTGACTAGATGGACTTTTGTTAGCAAAGTAATATCTCTGCTTTCTAATATGCTGTCTGGGTTGGTCATAATTTTTCTCCCAAGGACTAAGCATCTTTTAATTTCAGGGTTGCAATCACCATCTGAAATGATGTTGGAGCCCCAAAAAATAAAGTCTGCCACTGTTTACATTGTATCCCCATCAGTTTGCCATGAGGTAATGTTACCAGATACCATGATATCAGTTTCTAAATGTTGAGCATTAAGATAACATTTTTACTCTCCTCTTTCACTTTAATCATGAGGTTCTTTAGTTCTTCTTCACTTTCTGCCATAAAGATGGTGTCATCTGCATATCTGAGGTTATTGATATTTCTCCCAGTAATCTTGATTACAGCTTGTGCTTTTTTCAGCCCAGTGTTTCTCATGATGTATTCTGCATATAAGTTAAATAAGCAAGGTGATAATATACAGCCTTGATGTACTCCTTTTCTTATTTGGAACCAATCTTGTGTTCCATGTCCAGTTCTAACTGTTGCTTCCTGACCTGCATATAGGTCCCTCAAGAGGCAGGTCAGGTGGTCAGGTGATCCCATCTGTTTTAAGAATTTTCCACAGTTTATTGTGATTCACAAAGTCAAAGGCTTTGGCTTAGTCAATAAAGCAGAAATTGATGTTTTTCTGGAACTCTCTTGCTTTTTCAATGATCCAGCAGATGTTGGTAATTTGATCTCTGGTTCCTCTGCCTTTTCTAAAACCACCTTGAACATCTAGAAATTCATGGTTTACATACTGCTGAAGCATGGCTTAGAGAATTTTGAGCATTACTTTAGTAGTTTGTGAGATGAATGCAATTGTGCAGTAGTTTGAGCATTCTTTGGCATTGCCTTTCTTTGGGATTGGATTATAAACTGGCTTTTTCAGCTCTGTCACCACTGCTGAGTTTTCCGAATTCGCTGACATATTGAGTGCAGCACTTTCACAGCATCATCTTTCAGCATTTTAAATAGCTCAACTGGAATTCCATCACCTCCGCTAGCTTTGTTCATAGTGATGCTTTCTGAGGCCAACTTGACTTCACCTTCCAGGATGTCTGGCTCTAGGTGATTGATCACATCATCGTGATTATCTGGGTCATGTAGCTCTTTTTTGTACAGTACTTCTGTGTATTCTTGCCACCTCTTCTGAATATATTCTTCTTCTTTTAGGTCAATACCATTTCTGTCCTTTATCGAGGCCATCTCAGCATAAAATATTTCCTTGGTATCTCTAATTTTCTTGAATATATCTCTAATCTTTCCCATTCCATTGCTTTTCTCTATTTCTTTGCAGTGATCACTGGGGAAGGCTTTCTTATCACTTCCTGCTATTCTTTGGAACTCTGCATTCAAATGGGTATCTTTCCTTTTCTCCTTTGCTTTTCAATTCTCTTCACAGCTATTTGTAAGACCTCCTCAAAAACCATTTTGCTTTTGTGCACTTCTTTTGCTTGGGGATGGTCTGAATCTCTGTCTCCAGTATAATGTCACCAACCTCTGTCCACAGTCCATCAGGCACTCTGTCTATCCGATTCAGTCCTTTAAAACTATCTCTCACTTCCACTGTATAAACATAAGTGTTTGATTTAGGTCATACCTGAAGGGTCCACTGTATAAACGTAAGGGTTTGATTTAGGTCATACCTGAAAGGTCTAGTGGTTTTCCCTACTTTCTTCAATTTAAGTGTGATTTTGGAAATAAGGAGTTCATGATCTGAGCCACTGTCAGATCCTGGTCTTGTTTTAGCTGACTGTATAGAGATTCTCCATCGTTAGTGGAATCTGATTTCAGTATTAACCATCTGGTGATATCCATGTATAGAGTCTTCTCCTGTGTTGTTGAAAGAAGATATTTGCTATGACCAGTGCATTCTCTTGGCAAAACTCCATTAGCCTTTGCCCTGCTTCATTCTGTACTCCAAGGCCAAATTTGACAGTTATTCTGCGTATCTCCTGACTTCCTACTTTTGCAATCCAGTTCCCTATGATGAAAAGAATATTTATTTTTAGCCTTTAATTCAAGAAGGTCTAGAAGGTCTTCATATAACTGTTCAACTTCAGCTTCTTCAGCATTACTAGTTGGGGCATAGACTTGGATTACTGTGATACTGCATGGTGTGCCTTGGAAACAAAAAGAGATTATTCTGTCGTTTTTGAGGTTGCACGCCAGTACTGCATTTTGGACTCTTGTTGACTATAATGGCTACTCCATTTCTTCTAAAGGATTTCTTGCCCACAGTAGTAGATGTAATGGTCATTTACATCAAATCCACCCATTCCAGTCCATTTTAGTTTGCTGATTCCTGAAATGTTGCTCTTGCCTTCTCCTGTTTGACCACTTCCAATTTGCCTTGATTCATGGACCTGACATTCCAGGTTCCTATGGAATATCGCTCTTTACAGCATCAGGCTTTGCTTCCATCACCAGTCACATCCACAACTGGGTGTTTCTTTTGCTTTGGCTCCATCTCTTCATTCTTTTTGGAGTTATTTCTCCACTGATCACCAGTAGCACACTGGGAACCTACCAATATGGGGAGTTCATCTTTCAGTGTCCTATCTTTTTGCCTTTTCATACTGTTCATAGGGTTCTCAAGGAAAGAATATTAAAGTGGTTTGCCATTCCCTTCTCCAGTGGATCGCCATTTTGTCAGAACTCTCCACCATGACCCATCAGTCTTGGGTGGCCCTTCATGACATGGCTCATAGCTTCACTGAGTTAGACAAAGCTGTGGTCCATGTGATTAGATTGGTTAGTTTTCTGTGATTTTTCTTTTCCATTTGTCTGTCCTCTGATGGAGAAGGATACGAGGCTTATGGAAGCTTCCTTACGGGAGAGACTGATGAGGGGTAAACTGGGTCTTGTTCTAATGGGCAGAGCCATGCTCAGAAAATCTTTAATCCAATTTTCTCTTGATGGCTGGAGCTTTGTTCCCTCCCTGCTTTTTACCTAGGGCCAAACAACGGTGGAGGTAATGAAGATAAAGGTTACAATAAACAGGACTGGCAAAGAGCTAAAATATAATTAAGATGGCCACCTCTTGGTGGCCTTTAAAAATGTTTATTGATTGAATAAATGCCTAAAAGGATTTTTTTTAATATAGGTTTTTGCTTTCTCATTAAAAATTTACATTCTATGAGAAAGTAGTGTTACAAAAACTGAGTTAAGGAAAAGTTACGTTAATGATATAATGAAGAAGTAGCAAGAGCCAGAAAAAAAATGTGATGTCCATACTGATCTATCAGATGCAGCATGGTTACCTATTAAATACATTTTTGCATTTAATAAAGTTTTATACAACTGCTGCTAAGCTGCTAAGTCACTTCAGTCGTGTTCAACTCTGTGCGACCTCATAGACAGCAGCTCACCAGGCTCCCCAGTCCCTAGGACTCTCCAGGCAAGAACACTGGAGTGGGTTGCCATTTCCTCCTCCAATGCATGAAAGTGAAAACTGAAAGTGAAGTCGCTCAGTCATGTCCGACTCTTAGCAACCCCATGGACTGCAGCCTACCAGGCTCCTCCATCCTTGGGATTTTCCAGGCAAGAGTACTGGAGTGGGGTCCCATTGCCTTCTCCATAAATGCCACATATCATGATATCCTAGATGATTACTGATATTGTCTTGATATTCATGACACTGTATAGGAGACATGGATTAAGACAATCACCAAGAAAAGAAATGTAAATAGGCAAAATGGCTGTCTGAAGAGGCCTTACAAATAGCTGTAAAAAGAGAAGCAAAAAGTAAAGGAGAAATGGAAAGATACAAGTATCTGAATGTAGAGGAACAAAGAATAGCAAGGAGAGATAAGAAAGCCTTCCTCAGTGATCAATGCACAGAACAAGAGGAGAAAAATAGAATGGGAAAGAATAGAGATCTCTTCAAGAAAATTAGAGATACCAAGGGAACATTTCATGCAAAGATGAGCTCGATAAAGGACAGAAATGGTATGGACCTAATAGAAGCAGCAGATATTAAGAAGAGGTGGCAATAATACACAGAAGAACTGTACAAAAAAGATCTTCATGACCCAGATAATCACGATGGCCTGATCACCACCTTGAGCCAGACATCCTGGACGGTGATGTCAAATGTGCCTTAGGAAGCATCACTATGAACAAAGCTAGTGAAGGTGATGGAATTCCAATTGAGATATTTAAAATCCTGAAAGATGATGCTGTGAAAGTGCTGCACTCAATATATCAGCGAATTTGGAACACTCAGCAGTGGCCACAAGACCGGAAAAGGTCAGCTTTCATTCCAATTCCAAAGAAAGGCAATGCCAAAGAATGCTCAAACTACCGCACAATTGCACTCATATCACACACTAGTAAAGTAATGTTCAAAATTCTCCAAGCCATGTTTCAGCAATATGTGAACCGTGAACTTCCAGATGTTCAAGATATTTTTAGAAAAGGCAGAGGAACCAGGGATCAAATTGTCAACATCCATTGGGTCATCAAAAAAGCAAGAAAGTTCCAGAAAAACATCAGTTTCTGCTTTATTGACTATGTCAAAGCCTTTGACTGTGTGGATCACAATAAACTGTGGAAAATTTTGAAAGATATGGGAATAACAGAACACCTGATATGCCTCTTGAGAAATCTGTATGTAGGTCAAGAAGCAACAGTTAGAACTGGATATGGAACAACAGACTGGTTCCAAATAGGAAAAGGAGTACGTCAAGGCTGTATATTGTCACCCTACTTATTTAACTTATATGCAGAGTACATCATGAGAAACAGGGGGCTAGATGAAGCACAAGCTGGAATCAAGATTGCTGGGAGAAATATCGATAATCTCAGATATGTAGATGACTCCACCCTTATGTTAGAAAGTGAAGTAGAACCATAGAGCCCCTTGATGAAAGTGAAAGAAGAGAGTGAAAACGTTGGCTTAAAGCTCAACACTCAGAAAAATAAGATCAAGGCATCCAGTCCCATCACTTCATGGCAAATTGATGGGGAAACAGTGGAAACAGTGGCAGATTCTATGTTTTGGGGCTCCCAAATCATTGCAGATGGTGACTGTAGCCATAAAATTAAAAGAAGCTTGGAAGAAAAGTTATGACCAACCTAGACAGCATATTAAAAAGCAGAGATACTACTTTGCCAACAAAGNGGTGACAATATACAGCCTTGATGTACTCCTTTTCCTATTTGGAACCAGTCTCTTGTTCCATGTCCAGTTCTAACTGCTGCTTCCTGACCTGCATACAGTTTTCTCAAGAGGCAGGTCAGGTGGTCTGATATTCCCATCTCTTTCAGAATTTTCCACAGTTTATTGTGATCCCCACAGTCAAAGGCTTTGGCATAGTCAACAAAGCAGAAATAGCTGGTTTTCTGGAACTCTCTTGCTTTTCGATGATCCGGCGGATGTGGGCAGTTTGATCTCTTACTTAGCATAACGTCTTTCAGATTCATTTGTATTGTCACAAATGTCAGAATTTCCTTCCTTTTCAAACTTAATAAAATCCCATTGTTTGTGTATACATGGTATTTTCCACCTCCGTTCATCCATGGATAAGCACTTAGATTGTTTCCATATTTTAGCTATTGTGAATAATGATTCAATAAACCAGGAAATGCAGCTATCTTTTCAATATCCTGTTTTCCTGTCTTTAGATGACAGCACAGAAATGAGATTCCTGGATGGTATGGTAGTTCTGTTTCAGTTCTTTGAGGGAAGATCCATGCATGCATGCATGCTTAGTCACTTCAGTCATGTCCTACTCTCTGCGACCCCATGGACCATGGCCTGCCAGGCTCCTCTGTCGTGGGATTCTCCAGGCAAGAATACTGGAGCGGGTTGCCATTTCCTTTTCCAGGGAAGCTCCATACTGTTTCTTAAAGGCTCTACCAATTTACATGTCCACCAACAGTATACAAGGATTGGATTTTATCCAAATCTTTTTTTTTTTTTTTGATAACAGCCGTTCTAACAGATGTGAGGTGATATCTCATTATGGTTTTAATTTCATTTCCTTGATGATTAATGATGTTGAACACCTTTTCAAGCACTTGGTCATTTTAATGTATTATTTTGAGAAATATCTATTTAGGTTGTTTTCAGATTTAAAACATTGTGTTGTTTCTTTGCTATTGAATTGTGTGAGTTCCTTATATATTTTGGATAGTAACCCCTTACCTGATATATGGTTGAAAAATTTTCTCCTGTTATATAGGCTACATTTTCATTTGTTTATTTTTATTTTGCTGTAAATAAGCTTTTAAGCTTAATGTAATTCTGACGGTTGATTTTTACCTTCGTTATTTGTACTTTTGGTATTGTGTCCAAAAAATCATTGCCAAGACCAGTTTCAAGGAGCTTCTTTCCTGCATATTTTTCTAGGAGTTTTGCAATAGCAGATCTTGTGTTTAAGTCTTCAATCCATTTCAAGGTAATTTTTGTAGTGTGCTGTAAGATATGAATTCAGTTTCAGTATGTGGTTATCTGGCTTTCCAAGCGCAGTCTATGGAAGAGACTCTTCTTTCCCTCCTGAACCCCTTGTGAAATATATGTTGACTGTATGCGATGGCATTTATTTCTGAGCTCTCTTTTCTGCTCCATTGGTATGTCTCTTTTTTTATGCTAATGCCATAGTGTTTAAATTACTATATCCTTGTAGTATAGCTTAAAATTAGATCCTGTAAGGCCTTTACCTTTGTTCTTTTGTCTCAGTATTGTTTTGGCAATTCAGTCTTTTGTGGTCCCATACAAAGTTTCAGTTCAGTTCAGTTCAAATTTTAGGATTTCTTTATTTCTGTGAACAATACCACTGGAGTTTTGATAGGGGTTACATTGAATCTATCAGAGAAGGCAATAGCACCCCACTCCCGTACTCTTGCCTGGAAGGCTGCAGTCCATGGGGTCGCTGAGGGTTGGGCACGACTGAGGGACTTCACTTTCATTTTCACTTTCCACTTTCCTGCATTGGAGAAGGAAATAGCAACCCATTCCAGTGTTCTTGCCTGGAGAATCCCAGGGATGGGGCAGCCTGGAGGGCTGCCGTCTATGGGGTCGCACAGAGTCGGACACGACTGAAGTGACTTAGCAGCAGCACATTGAATCTATATATGACTTTGTATAGTATAGACATATTTATAATATTAATTGCTCCAGTCCATAAACATGGGATATCTTTCCCTTTGTATCTTCTTCAATTTTCATCATGAAAGTTTTGCAGTTTTCATTGTATAGATCTTTCAGTTCCTTGGCGAAATAAAATTTTAATTATTTTATGTTTTTGATATTATTGTGAGTGGGATAGGTTATTTGTTTTTCAGGTATTCTATTAGTATATAGAAATGCCAATGATTTCTGTACATTGGTTTTATATCCTGAAGCTTTATTGAATTTTTTGATTAGTTCCAACAGCTTTTAAAGATTTTTCTGCATATAAGATAATTTCACCTACAAATAACAAAACAATTATACTATGTCCTTTATGATTTGGATGCCTTTTATTTCTTTGTTTTAACTAATTGGTCTAACTAAGATTTCAGTATCATGTGGAATAATAGTGATGAGAGAGATATCCTTGTCTTTTTCCTGATCTCAGAAAAAAACCTTTCAATCTTTCACCATTGAGTAGGATGGTAGCAATGGCTTTGTCATAACAGCCTTTATTATGATGAGGCGTGTTCCTTCTATACTCAATTTGTTGAGTATAGAAGACTGGTATATTTTGTCAGATATTTTTCTGTATATATTGAGATGATCATATGATCTTTATCTTTCATTCTGAGAATGTAGTGCATCACACTTATTGATTGCATATATTGAACAATCCTTGCCTCCCAGGGATAAATTCCACTTGGTCATAGTGTATAATTCTTTTAATATGCTGTTGAATTGGAGTTGATAATATGCACATTTTAACTATGTTAATTTTTCCTATTTCTGAACAAAAAATGTCTCCATTTATGTGCTTTATAATTTTTAGTACATATCTTTAAGTTTATTTCTAAGTTTTTTTTTGTTCTTGTAAATGCTTTCTCAATTTTTTTGGTATAGTTTGTTATTATCTATAGAAAAGACACTGATATTGTACGTTACTTTTGTATTCTGCAACTTTACTGGATTTATTTATTATTTATAACAAATTTTGGTGGAGTTTTTCAGGTTTTGTACATATAACATCATGTAATGTACAAGCAAGTTATTTTATTTATTCCTTCTTGATTTGAATATCTTTTCTTTCTCTCCTTTTGTTTTTTTCTTTTCTTCTCCTTTTTCTCTTTGCACCATTTCTCTGCCTAGGATGATAGTGCTATGTTGAGGAGAAGTGGAAAGAGTGGGCATTCTTGCCTTCTACTAAATATTTTTAGGTTTTTATTTGTGGATTGCTGTTAAATTGTTACTTTTGTTGGGGAATGAAGATTGGGTGGGAATTCCCAGCCTTCCATCTTGTTGATGTCTATGATATTGTTTTGATTTACTGTCTTGGCTAAGGTGGAAGATAGTAGGGAGAGGGAATTTCAGATTTCTACTTGATCTTCCTTACTGATAGCTCTTAGCACAAAGACCAAGAAATCAATATTGGATCAATATCAAGTATACATTCAAATTACATATTTAAAGTCCATGGAAGTTGTCATGTGGTGGTTCTATGAATCCAGTGGAGCTACTATGAACCAGACCTGGGCCAAGCTCAGTTCCTTTATTTTTTATTTTATTTTATTTTTCCCCATTCTGAGTCTTCATTGTTACATGCATGGGCTTTGCCTCTAGTTGCAGAGAGCAGAGGCCACTCTCCAGTAGCAGAGTATGGATTTCTCATTCCAGTGGGTTTTCTTGTTGAGAAGCAAAGGGCTCTAGGGCACGTGGGCTTCAGTAGTTGCAGCGCGTGGACTCAGTAGTTGTGGACCCCAGGCTCTAAAGCACAGGCTCAATAGGTGTGGTGCACAAGCTTAGTTGCCCCACAGCATGGGGGATGCCCCTGGATCAGGGATTGAACCTGTGTTCCCTGCATTGGCAAGTGGACTCTTCACCACTGAGCCATGAGGGAAGACCCCAAACTCAGTCTTTTTTATTGCATTCACTATATTTTCTCACTGTAAAGATGGCAATTATGATACTTAATGTACCAGGTTTTAAAGTCTCTACCCTGAGTTTCAGAGTTCAACAGAGTACTTGCTGGGGTTGTATATGCAAGGTTATTTGGAGCTATGATATCCTTATAATAAAATATTAAGTCCAATTGTTACCTTTTTCTGTCTTCCAACTATAGAAGAATAGGTTTTCCTTATATGCTACCATGGAGTTCTTTGGTTATATCAATTTAAGCTGATGATGAATTTTCCTAAAATATTATTTCCTTTATCCATTGTATTTATATCCCCCCAAAACAGTTATTCTTTTTGAAAATTTATTTTTAATTAAAGTATAGTTGAATTTCAACATTGTGTTAATTACTGCCGTGCAGAAACATGACTCAGTTATTCTTTTCTATGATTCTTAATACTCATGCCCAACATCTCAAAAGTCTAAGATACTGTAGCTTCCTGAGCATTGTCTTCTGACAATACCCTAGCCCTGTTCAATACCATTAAAAGTTTTATCAATTGTATTGTCACAGCAGGCCAGGAACTACAACTACTAAAGTAATGGCTTTTTATTGCAAGCTGGCCGGCAAGCAGTTCATAACTCTAAATCATTCTTATTTTCTGGTACTTATAGAATATTTTGAAAAAATAATATAGGTAAAAGCAGACAATTTTGTTGCATGTCAGCAACTCTAGCAATTTTGTTCTTAAGTCTGCTGAAGACAAAGTATGTGACTATTGCCTATAATTTAATTTGGATTGCTAAAAATATAAAGTATCCTTATTGACCCTGTTTTCTATAGGAAATGTGAGTTACACTTTAAAACACGCTATTCTTTGTCTAATTTCTTGAGTTGTTTTTCTGTGTATTTATTTAAAAAATAAGCATTAAATGTTATTTATGTTTGGGAGTTCTGTGGTTTTTCACAAAGGGTTATGTTTTTTTTTTCCTCCATCTATTTGGCTTCTTTACTACTATTTGCTTTTTTTATTGTGTTGTATCAGAGAATCACATAAAAAAGAGAAGTAATACTATCTTAACTTTTTAATTTAAAATTTTGTAAACAAGTGGGCATTATCTGAGTATAATGAGCATAAAGTGAGTCAGTCAAAGAATCAAGTACATTTTTTATGAGATGCAAACATATTACACTTATTCCCTTTTACAGATCTAAATTGGACTAAAAAATTGGTAAAATACAAATAATTTTTGTTTTTGTTTTTCTTGATATTGATTTATATAGTAAGGCAAATTTTTTTTGTGGTGGCTCAGACAGTAAAGAATCTGCCTGCAACATGGGAAATCTGGGGTCTGATCCCTGAGTTTGGATGATTCCCTGGAGATGGGAAAGGCTACCCATCCAGTATTCTTGCCTGGAGAATTCCTGTAGACAGAGAAGCCTGGAGAGGGCTACAGTCCACAGGGTTGCAAAGAGTCAGACATGACTGAGTGAGTAAGCACATCACATATAAGGAAAAAAGAGAAAAAAAAAACATTCATTTACAAGATCATTAGTAAGGATCCTAAGTATTTTTAAAATCTTTAGTTTATTTTTTATTAGTTTCACAATTTTTCAAAGAACAATCATAAAGAAAACCAAGTTTCCTTAGAGTCAACTCAGGTTTGGTATGGTATATGTTAACACAAATATACACACACACACTCTGGATTTTATACCTTATTTGTATTTTATACTTTATATGCCCTTATAATTGATATATATTTGGTTACACTGATATTTTTATTAAGATGTATTTTTGACATAATAACATTTAGCAACATTATACAAGCAATTTTTAAATGGAAGCTCTTTATTACTAAATATAACTTTATAGTTTATTAGTAGAGCTTTTCTTTGAACAATAAACATTTGAAGACATGTGGAATGAAAATCATTTGATAAATGTATATTGAACAATTTGTACTGAGTAGGGTGGTTAAAGCGTCTGCCTGCAATGTGGGAGACCTGGGTTCGATCCCTGGGTTGGGAAGATCCCCTGGAGAAGGAAATGGCAACCCACTCCAGTACTCTTGCCTGGAGAATCCCATGGACAGAGGAGCTTGGTGGCCTACAGTCCACGGGGTCGCAAAGAGTAGGACACGACTGAGCGACTTCACTTTCACTTTTTCACCTTCAGGGTAAAATTACAAAATATCTTTAATATTTTCAATAATAAAGTTTTAAAACAATCTGTGTAGTAGTATTTTTCCATGCTCCCTGGATGAAACCTCAGTCAGATTCCTAGTTATTAACAAGTAGCCTCATTTTCTAGATATTAAAATTTCCAGTCTTGTCTTCATATCAAAATTTCAAACTCTCATACTTGACAACACAACTTGCATCTTATTAAGCTATAATTCTGCAGTGGGGAGAGTTCACAATAGTTTATTCCTCTTTTCTTACTCTGCATCCTCTTCTATTCGTTAACTGCTTTTTCTGCTCCTCTCAGAGGATCAGGAAGGAAGGGAGAATGAATATTAGAGGTGAATTTATGGTTCCCGTCAGTGATTTGGTGTCTAAATGCAATCTTTTGTATGTCCTTCCTTCTGTGACTCCCTTGAAAGGTAATGTCTTGTGAATGCGTGCTCAGTCACGTTTGATTCTTTGTGACCCAATGAACTGTAACCTGCCAGGCTCCTCTGTCCATGCTATTTTTCAGGCCAGAATACTGGAGTGGTTTTTATTTCCTCGTCCAGGGGATCTTCCCAAATCAGAGGTTGACCCTTGTCTCTGTGTTTCCTGCATTGACAGGCAGATTCTTTACCACTTGAGCCATCTGGGAAGCCCATTGTCTCGTACAGTGAGTTATTTTAATACGACTTTTGTCCATGGCTTCATGCAGTGGAAATCACAGAAGTCTCTCTTTTGAATCAACTCACCACTTCGGGCAGATCCCCAGGTTTGCTCCCTTTGCAGACAGTTCCACACTCTTTAACTTTGGTGAGTCCACCTAGCTGATGGGAGAGGGAGAGTCACACATTTAGCCCATCAGCTTTCTGTCTTCTTGTGACTGAACTCAGGTGTGGCGGCCCACTCACTGATCAACCAGTCAATACTCACAAAGTAGGTGAATGGTTGCTTTTTCAGAGAAAGGAGAAATTGCTTTCTCAGAGTTCTAGCAACCTGGGGAGAAGGTGGATTTGTGCTCCAGATCAACTAGGAAGAGTCTGCTTGGCTATGACTGCTTTTGGAGTCTCAGTGAATCATCCAGGCAGGAGGTTGGGTTCTGAGTCATTTTCCCTTGCATGGCAGACTGGCTGACTCCTGCTGATCTTTCTTCAGATGCTGTCTTGCCCACGTGATCCGCCTGCAAGATTGCTAATGAGGCTACTGGGAGTAGAGAGCTAGTCATTTTCTTACTACTTAATTCTTCATTCTTATTTCTTTCAATCTGGGAAAAGAATCAACAGCTTAGCAAGGCACTGTGTGCATTCAGTGGAGAATAAGTTAGGAGTTAGGTTAAATTATCTAGTGATCTCATTCCTATAATGAAGTTCTTTTAAGGCCAGAGAGGAACAGAAGCAGGCAGACAGGAAAGGGGCAGAAAGAGTTTCTTTCAGTCCTCACTTTGAGCTTTGGGCAAAGGGAAAGAGGAGGAGTGGAGATGACTGCAGGACTCACAGCTCTCACTACACAGACCTCTCTGTCTTTTCCATCAGTACTCTGATCTCAGTTTACAGTCTCTCGAGGCAGAAAATGAGCTAAAGTTCACAAAATCAATTTTACGATTGATAAATCTCTATGCAAGTCCTATACATTTTAATTTCTAATAGTCTGAAGCAACAGGAAAAGTCACTTTCACTGTAAGGAAACTACCCAGAGCACTCTGTTACATAAATATCCATTCAATCTTTATTATGTGTATATATATAGTCTACTTTATATCACTTAAATTTCTATGAATACAAGTTTAACATCTTAGAATAATTGAAAATATTGCACTTAATATTATATGCATTTTAGGTATAACACTTCCTATGTAATGTATGTATCCTGTGAGATATTATAGCTTAATATATAATAGAATATATCTGTATGAATATAATAGGATGTTGTACATACACATAAAAATACATATAACACATATTTCATATTTCCACATGAAATCTTACATATAAAATTATTTATTAATTTTCTTTAAACTCCCCCATTTGACAAAAACTGGGGTATTGAAATATATCTATATTACTTGTGGGTTTTGCCACACAAAAAATCAGTTTCAACAAGATAGTTTCTCAGAGTAAAAAAGTTTTTTCATTGTGTGTGTGTTTATGCATGCTAAATATTCAGTTAAATCAACTAGTTTTATTAAACAGTTATTATGTAAATATTTTAAGTGCTGTGTTGAATATAGAATATAATCTTGAAATGGTTAGAGATATAAATTTTGAAATTGTCTACATAGAAATGTGATATTAAATCCATAAGATAGATAAAATCTCCAGGAAAATAGTATTGAAAAGAAAGAGCTGAACTCAAGGAGCACATCTTGAGTAAATTTCTCACTTTAGAAACAGGAAAGTAGTCACTATGTAGCCCAGCAAAGAAGCTGACGAGAAAGATGACAGAGAGAAGAAAATTCCCCTGAAGGTGAAATGATTGAATAATTATTGACATTTGGGGCCTTTCCTTTCACAGTGAGAACTTTGCATGAACCCCTCATGTTTTCTTGCCTGGTTGTAGGTTGTGACTCTTCGTGAGTATTTTGTTATGTGACTTGGTAACATCCTAGACTGGAGAAAATAGGTTTCCTTTGAGCAATATAATTTAATTAAAAGTTAAAACCTTTATTTTTGTTTAACTTTATTTTTTAATTGGAGGAAGATTGTCTTATGGTGTTATGTAGGTTTCCGCTGTAGAACAATAGGAATCAGCCATAGTTTTCCATGTATCTCTTCCCTCTTAAGCATCCTTCCTCTCCCCTCGCCCCAGCCCTCTCGGTCATCACAGAGGGCCAGGCTGGGCTCCCTGTGTTATCTAGCAACTTCCCACCAGCTCTCTATTTTACATTTGATAGTGTCTATATGTCTACACTACTTTTTCCATTTGTCTCACCCTCTCCTCCCCCCACTGAATCCACAAGTCCATTCTCTCCATCTGCATCTCCACCCTCTCCTTGCAAATAGGTTCATCGATACCATTTTTCTAGATTCTGTATGTATGTATTAATACACAGTATTTGTTTTTCTGTTTCTGGCTTACTTTACTGTGTTTAACAGGCTCTAGGTTCATGAAACTCACTATAACAGACTCAGATTTGTTCCTTTTTATGCTTGAGCAATACATATATTACCATACATCTTTATCCATTCATCTGTCAATAGTCATCTAGTTTGCCTCCATGTCCTAGCTATTGTAAATAGTGCTGCAGTGAACATTAGGGTACACGTGTCTTTTAGAATTGTGGGGTTTTTTTAGAGAGTATATGCCTAGTAGCAGGATTGCTGGGTCATATGGTATCTATTCCTAGTTTTTTAAAGGAATCTACATACTCTTCTCCCTGATAGCTACATCAGTTTACATTCCCACCAACAGTGTAGCAGAGTTTCCTTTTCTCCACACCCTCTCCAGCATTTATTGTTTGTAGATTTTTTGATGACAGCCATTCTGACTGGTGTGAGTTGATACATCATTGTAGTTTTCATTTTCTAACAATTAGTAATATTGAACATCTTTTCATGTGTTTGTTGACCACCTGTACGTATTCTTTGGGGAAAAGTCTGTTTAGGTCTTCTGCCCATTTTTTGACTGGGCTGTTTGTTTTTCTAATTAATATTGAACCATATAAGCTGCTATATCCTTTGTCTCACATGCAAATATGTTCTCCTATTCTGTTATCTTTTAATCTTGTTTATTATTTCATTTGCTGTGCAAAGACATTTAAGTTTAATTGGGTCTCATTTGTTTATTTCTGTTTTTATTTCCACTACTCTAGTAGATGAGTCAAAGATGATCTTGCTGTGATTTATGTCAAAGTGTGCACTGGCCTGTGTTTTGATCTAAAAGCTTTATGGTTTCTGGCTTTACATTTAAGTCTATAATCCATTTTGAGTTTATTTTTGTGTATGATGTTAGGAAATGTTCTAGTTTCATTCATTTATATGTTCATTTCAGTTCACTTGCTCAATCATGTCCAGCTCTTTGCGACCCCATGAACCACAGCACGCCAGGCCTCCCTGTCCATCACCAACTCCTGGAGTTTACTCAAACTCATGTCCATGAGTCAGTGATGCCATCTAACCATCTCATCCTCTGTTGTCCCCTTTTCCTCCCACCTTCATTCTTTCCCAGCATCAGGGTCTTTTCAAATGAGTCAATTCTTTGCATCATGTGGCCAAAGTATTGGAGTTTCAGCTTCAGCATCAGTCCTTCCAGTGAATATTCAGGACTGATTTCCTTTAGGATGGACTGGTTGGATCTCCTTGCTGTCCAAGGGACTCTCAAGAGTCTTCTCCAACATGGCAATTCAAAAGCATCAATTCTTTGGCATTCAGCTTTCTTTATGGTCCAACTCTCACATCCATACATGCCTAATGGAAAAACCAAAGCTTTGACTGGATGGACCTTTGTTGGCAAAGTAATGTCTCTAGTTTTTAATATGTTATCTAGGTTGGTCCAAACTAACAAGCGTCTTTTAATTTCATGGCTTCACTCACCACCTGCAGTGATTTTGGAGCCCAAGAAAATAAACTCTGTCACTGTTTCCATTGTTTCCCCATCTATTTGCCATGAAGTGATGGGATCAGATGCCATGATCTTAGTCTTCTGAATGTAACTGTAGAGTTTTCCCAGTACCAATTATTGAGGAGACTGTCTTTTCACCAGTGTATATTTTTGCCTGCCATGTCAAATGTAAGGTGCCCCTAGGTGAATGGATGTAGCTCTACTTTGTTCCACTGGTCTATATTTCTGTTTTTATGCCAGTACCACACTGTCTGGATGACTGTCTCTTTGCAGTGTGGTCTGAAATCAGCAAGGTTGATTCTTCCCGCTCCACTCTTCTTTCCCAAGATCGCTTTGGCTCTTCAGGGTCCTTTGTGTTTCCATTTGTTCTAGTGCTTTTCGAATGGTGGAAAATGCCATTGGTATTTTGATACAGATTGCATTGAATCTGTAGATTGTTTTGAGTAGTATAGTCATTTTCACAAGAGTGATTCTTCCAATCCAAGCATACGATATATCTCTCCATCTCTTTATGTCATCTTTGATTTCTTTCATCAGGGTCATATAGATTTCTGCAGACAGATCTTTTGTCTCTTTAGGTGGCTGTATTCCTAGGTATTTTGTTCATTTTGCTGCAGTGGTGAATGGGATTGTTTCACTAATTTCTCTTTCTGATTTTTCATTGTTCATGAAGAAGAATGCAAGGGATTTCTGGCTATTAATTTTATATCCTGAAAATTTACTATATTTATTGACTTGGGCTAGTAATTTCTTGGTGGCATCTTTAGGGTTTCCTGGGCATAGAATCATGTCATCAGCAAATGAGGCTTTTATTTCTTCTTTTCAGTCTGGATTCCTTTTATTTCTTTTTCTCCTGTGATTTCTGTGGCTAGGACTTCCAAAACTATATTAAATTATAGTGGCATGAGTGGGTACCCTTGTCTTGCTGCTGATCTTGGAAGAAATGCTTCCAGGTTTTCACCATTGAGAATGTTTGCTGTGGGTTTGTCATAGATGGCCTTTATTATGTTGAGGTAAGTTCCTTCTGTGCCTGCTTTCTGAAGAGTTATTATCATAAATAGGTGTTGAATTTTGTCAAAAGCTTTCTCTGCATCTATTGAGATGATCATATGATATTTATCTTTCATTTTATTAATATACTTTAACACAATGATTGATTTGTATATATTAAAGAACCCTTATATCCCAGGGATAAATTCCACTTGCTCATTTCCTTTAACGTGTTGCTGGGTTCTGTTTGCTTGAATTTTGTTAAGGATTTTTGCATCTTTGTTCATAAGTTGTATGGTCTGTGATTTTCTTTTTTTGTGTATGATATTTTTGTCTGATTTTGCTATCAGGAGGATGGTGGCCTCCTAGAATGAGTTTGGGAGTTTTCTTTCCTCTGCAATTTTCTGGAAGAGTTTGAGCACGATAGGTGTTACCTCTTCTCTAAACATTTAGAATTCACCTGTGAAGCCATCTGGTCTCAAGTTTTTATTTTTTGGAAGATTTTTGATCACAGATTTGATTTCATTGCCTGTGATTGGTATGCTCATATTTTCTATTTCTTCCTTTTTCAATCTTGGAAGGCTGTACTTTTCTAAGAATTTACCCATTTCTTTTAGATTGTCCATTTTGTTGGGATATAGTTGCTTGTAATAGTCTTTTATGATCCTTTACATTTCTGCATTGTCTACTGTAACATCTCCTTTTTCATTTCTAATTTTTTTGATAAAAGTCTTCTCTCTGTTTTCTTCTTGATGGGTCTGGCTAATGGTTTGTCAATTTTATCTTCTCAAAGAACCAGCTTTAAGTTTTATTGATCTTTGCTATTGTCTCCATTTATTTTTTTATTTATAACCATTCTGATCTTGATGATTTATTTCCTTCTACTAACTTTGCTTTGTTGTTCTTTTTCTAGTTACTTTAGTTGTAAGGTTAGCTTGTTTGTTTGATGTTTTCTTGTTTCTCTAGGTAGGCTTGTATTGCTGTAAACTTGCCTTTGAGTCTTGCTTTTCCTGTATCCAATATGTTTTGAATTGTGTTCATCATCCTGTTTCTGGCATAGACTATGGGTTTAATAAATAATAGTGTATTATTACTGGGCTTCCCTTGTGACTCAGCTGATAAAGAATCTTCCTGCAATGCAGGAGACCTGTGTTTGATCCCTGGATTGGAAAGATCCCTGGAGAAGGGAAAATCTACCCACTCCAGTATTCTGGCCTGGAGAATTCCACAGACTTTATAGTCCATGGGGTTAGAAAGAGTTGGCTATGACTGAGCGACTTTCATTTTCATCAGTACTCTTAATGTAATTGAATCAGATTAAGAAAAAAAAAATATTTAGAATACTGATGCATACTGCAGGATAATTGACTCTCCTCCAACTTTTACCATGGCTGTTAGGCTGGAGTCAGGCCATATCCTAAACACTTCCTAAAAGTTTTCGATCAAATTAAATCCTATTGGAAATATAATTTCTCAGGTATGATGCATTCAGTTGGTCTTCAGCAGCAGTGAGTTTACTCATTGTGTCAGGAACTAGGTATTTTCATTTCCATTCCCACTTGAGAATCTCTGCTTCTTGAGTAACATTTTCAGGAGCTATAATCTTGGGAGGAGAAGCTTATATACATTATGGAGACATTCTGTTTTTCTCTATCCTCTCCTTCCTTGCCTCCAAATCATGTCACAGATCTTCCTTCCTGTGTTCCCATTTGTATTGAGACAGGTTCCTAGCATGTACTACCTCACTTTAGTAGTTAATTCATTAGGAATTTGCTTCTTATTCATTGGTTAGACCATATGGAAGCTTAATCACTTTTCTAACAGGGGTATCTGGCTAACCCATGATCTCGAAACTCACATATGGATATTCTGTATTGCTATCATTGCTGTTAATGTGTGCTTTCTGTCTGCAATTTAGTTTTGCTATTTCTAGTTATCTATATATCTAGCTGGAGAAGGCAATGGCCGCCCACTGCAGGACTCTTGCCTGGAAAATCCCATAGACGGAGGAGCCTGGTGGGCTGCAGTCCATGGGGTCGCGAAGAGTCGGACACGACTGAGCGACTTCACTTTGACTTTTCACTTTCATGCATTGGAGAAGGAAATGGCAACCCATTCCAGTGTTCTTGCCTGAAGAATCCAAAAGATGGTGGAGCCTGGTGGGCTGCCATCTGTGGGGTCATACAGAGTCGGACACGACTGAAGCGATTTAGCAGCATATATGGTTACAGTTATCACAATCTCCAAAATTCCATTTCACTACTTAACAAGCATAATTATATATCTCAATGCTGTAGACTCTTGTATGCCTGCCAGCATTCCTCAGCCCTGTCGCTCAGTCGCATCCAACTCTTTGCAACCCCATGGGCTGCAGCACACCAGGCCTCCCTGTCTATCACCAACTCCTGGAGCTTGCTCAAACTCATGTCCATCAAGTCAGTGATGCCATCCAACCATCTCATCCTCTGTCATCCCCTTCTCCTCCTGCCTTCAAACTTTCCTAGCATCAGGATCTTTTCCAATGAGTCAGTTCTTCACATCAGGTGACCAGAGTGTTGGAAATTCAGCCTCAGCATCAGTCCTAATAAGTATTCAGGACTGGTTTCCTTTAGGATGGACTGGTTTGATAGTGAGATGTATAGGATAGTCTTACACATCCATATTAAGAAGAAAGTGCACAGTTAGAGAAAGAAGGTAAAGAATAAGGGGAATTCTAAGTGCAGTTTGAAATAATATATGATACAAAAGCACAGAGTTTGATATGAGACAATCGTAGGCTTAAATCCTGACCCTGCTGTTTACTAGTCATTTGACCTTGGACATGTTCCATAATTTTTCTAAAGCTCTATTTCTGCATTTGTAAAATAAATTTAGAGGTAGTCATAATATTATTAATATCCTCCTCTTACTACTCTTCTGAATATTAAATAAGATGATTGATGAAACTGATGCCCACAAAAAAAGGGCTCAATACATTTCTGTTATAACTATTACACAATAGTAAGTGAAGTCGCTCAGTCGTGTCCGACTCTTTGCGACCCCATGGACTGTAGCCAACCAGGTTCCTCTGTCTATGGGATTTTCCAGGCAACAGTACTGGAGTGGATTGCCATTTCCTTCTGCAGGGGCTCTTCCCAACCCAGGGATTGAACCCAGGTCTCCTGCATTGTAGACAGACGCTTTACCACCTGAGCCACCAGGGAAGTCCAATTACACAATAGTAACAGATCTAAATCGCCAAATGAGCTTTACAGGGAGCAACCACTATTTAAGTTTAAAGCAAAGACTAGGTGGCAAACACCCTCTTCCAACAACACAAGAGAAGACTCTACATGTGGACATCACGAGATGGTCAACACCGAAATCAGATTGATTATATTCTTTGCAGCCAAAGATGGAGAAGCTCTATACAGTCAGTGAAAACAAGACCAGGAGCTGACTGTGGCTCAGATCATGAACTCCTTATTGCCAAATTCAGACTTAAATTGAATAAAGTAGGGAAAACCACCAGATCATTCAGGTATGACCTAAATGAAATCCCTTATGATTATACAGTAGAAGTGAGAAATAGTTTTAAGGGACTAGATTTGATAGATAGAGTGCCTGATGAAGACAGGGATCAAGACCTTTCCCATGGAAAAGACATGCAAAAAAGCAAAATGNTGGTGGGAATGTAAACTAGTACAGCCACTGTGGAAAACAGTGTGGAGATTCCTTAAAAAATTGCAAATAGAACTGCCTTATGACCCAGCAATCCCACTGCTGGGCATACACACCAAGGAAACCAGAATTGAAAGAGACACATGTACCCCAATGTTCATTGCAGCACTGAATTGATGCTTTTGAACTGTGGTGTTGGAGAAGGCTCTTGAGAGTCTCTTGGACTGCAGGGAGATCCAACCAGTCCTGAGTTGGATCTAAAAATCAGTCCTGGGTGTTCATTTGAAGGACTGATGTTGAAGCTGAAACTCCAATTTTTTGGCCACCTGATGAGAAGAGCTGACTCATTTGAAATGACCCTGATGCTGGGAAAGATTGAAGGTGGGAGCAGAAGGGTACAACAAAGGATGAGATGGTTGGATGGCATCACCGATTCGATGGACATAAGTTTGGGTGAACTCTTGGAGTTTGTGATGGACAGGGAGGCCTGGCCTGCTGCTGTTTATGGGGTCACAAAGAGTCAGACAGGACTAAGTGACTGAACTGAACTGCACCGAGACTTTTGTGTTTTTGCTAAAGTTTTAAACTATTTTAATCAAGTCCCTTTTTGTTAAAGATAGGAAAATCACTGGCAATAACAAAGATTTCTAGAAGGAGAAACAAGGTCTAAAACTCTTTTAGGTGGAAATACAGAATAAATACAGAATACATGAGCTTGATCAAACTCTGTGAGATAGTGAATGACAGGGAAGCCTGGTATGCTGCCATCGATGGGGTTGCAAAGAGTCTAACACAATTGAGCAACTGAACAATAACAACAACAGAATAAATTGGCTTATGAGTGTTATATAAGTGACTCGTCATTTTCTTTGCCTAAGAAAGAGGGTGAAGAACCTTTCAATATTTCAATTCTGGTAGACACAGTATTGGACCTAAGGATGAATGAATTAGCCAACTAAGTTTATAACTTTACCATTAGAAAAATATTCTGAAATATTTGAAACATTCCTAATGTGCACCAATACTAGTCACCAAATCTTCCTTTCCTACTGAACAAAATTAGTAATTGTTACAACTGGAATTGTGTATTTGAAAGGCCAATAAATTAGATTGGATCGTCTGCATAGTCAGCATAATACCATTTATCTCATGGGAGAAACAGAATAGATGATTTTGTATCTGGCCATGTAATGAGCTATCAGAGTAATTGTCGTTACCTCTGAAACACAAAAATCAAACCAAAATAGAAAGGAGAAGAATGAAGAAGATGGTTCCCAGAGGGTATCAGAGTACAAATCAGAAAGAGGAGAGACAGCTAATAACTCTTGAATCCTGAATATGCCGCCACACCTATGGGAGGCAGCCGCCCTTTCAAAGATTACTATTTTAGCACTCTGATTTTGAAATAACTGTCTCTGGAACCACTGACATCACATTCATAGACATTGTTGTCAAATGCATTAATTCTCCTATGTATGCAACTTAGCTTTGAAAAGATAAATACTTTAGTAATTAATCATACACTAAGTCACAAAGCTAAGTCATAATGAACTATTTCATAGCAGAACTCTTATACTACTTCAACCATCAAATAAGAATTAATGCCAAAAATGTTCCTCATGATTTGATATATATATATTTTTTAATTCCCAAATATTTGCTCTCTTTTCACTTTCTGTCTCGGAAAACAGAAAGAAGGCATATAAAATTTTATGCAGCTCAAGTCTCTGGGGCTAAATGCCACCTAGGAATCCCTCCACACCTACAGAGAGGAAAAATTGAAATCAGAGTATGGAAAAGAAAGACATAGTAAGGTTAAGGTAAAAGAGGAGGGAAGTTTTAGGGCATAACAACCAAGAGAACAGGTCATGGTCAGCTTCATGAATCCACAACATGTGTGGTACACACCGCCTCATGCTTACTTAGAAGAGCTCTGCCCTTGGCTTAATTTTCTGTTGCTGCCTTTGTGAAATTATTAACAACTTCTGGATAAGGGGCCTACATGTGGCTTTGTACTGGACCCTGTTCCTGGAACAGGCTAACACAGAGAGATAGTACTTGGAGGGAGGTGGGAGGGGAGTTCAGGATTGGGAACACATGTACACCTGTGGCAGATTCATGTTGATGTATGGCAAAACCAATATAGTATTGTAAAGTAAAATAAAGTNCACAGAGAGATAGTACTTGGAGGGAGGTGGGAGGGGAGTTCAGGATTGGGAACACATGTACACCTGTGGCAGATTCATGTTGATGTATGGCAAAACCAATATAGTATTGTAAAGTAAAATAAAGTTTAAAAAAAATGCATTTCCTTTGTAAATGCAAGTTGGACAAGTGGTGTCTGAAGCCCAGCCTAGTAAAGAGCTGGAAACAACAGCAGGAAGCTTTCTGGAAAGGGGAGGATGCTGCTTAGATATCAGGAAATGAAAAAAAAAAAAGGCAGGGAGGAGTATTAATTTCTAGGATTTTCTGAAAATAAGTGTTAAAAAGTTTTAACTTCAGATAAGCACTAAGACTCATGGCAAATATATGGGTGAGGAGATAGCTACTAATTTTCCTCAAAAAAATGTAGGACAGATTCATAAAAAACAAAATGTGTCGTATCACAAAATGACATGTGTAACAATTTGCAGTAGCTATAAAATAATATTAATTATCAAAAAACACCATTAGTATCAGCAAGTAATATATTTTATCAAGTTTTATACACACACACACACACACACACACATATAGTTATTTTATAGTTTGGCATTTAAAATCCTGAATAAAGCTCCTAACAGGTAAAGTCTAAGTCAAAATTTTAATGGAATCAAAAGGCAGTGCTTTTAGTTCTATCTTGACTTAATATAAAGAAAACATGACTGTAAAATTTTACTCAATTATCTACAAATAGTATTCCTATATACATTCTGCACTCATATACACTTTTAGTCCTGATAAGCCCTCATAAAACCATATAAAAAACAATCTCATAAAATGATAGCAGTTGCCACATCTACTATTCCACAAAAATATTTCCACATAAAATTTAAAATCATCCATCTACTTTGAGTATTACTCCTCTAACTTAGATTTATGGATAACAAAAAGTAGATTAACATAGAGCAAAATTATATATATGAACCATCTTTTCTCTTAAAATGACTCAATGCTTTAGTTAAAAGAACTCTTTGCCATGTAATAGCACATGTTGGAAATGAAAGATTATACTTATATTCTAAACAAGGAATCAACTGATCCTACATTAAGGTCCAGTGCAGATAAAATAGAGTTTACATATTTAAATATTTTTATTAGAAAACATTTCCATTTATAAATGTATCATGTCCAAGCTAGCCCTTCTATTCAAGACAATGAGGAAAAACATGAGGTAGATTAAGAAATGACACTGCATCAGTTCAGTTCAGTCAGTCAGTCGTGTTCGACTCTTTGCGACCTCATGAATCCCAGGCCTCCCTGTTCATCACCATCTCCTGGAGTTCACTCAGACTCACGTCCATTGAGTCAGTGATGCCATCCAGCCATCTCAACCTCGGTCGTCCCCTTCTCCTCCTGCCCCCAATCCTTCCCAGCATCAGAGTCTTTTCCAATTGAGTCAATTCTTCCCATGAGGTGGCCAAAGTACTGGAGTTTCAGCTTTAGCATCATTCCTTCCAAAAAAATCCCAGGGTTGATCTCTTTCAGAATGGACTGGTTGGATCTCCCTGCAGTCCAAGGGACTTTCAAGAATCTTCTCCAACACCACAGTTCAAAAGCATCAATTCTTTGGGGCTCAGCCTTCTTCACACATGACCACAGGAAAAACCATAGCCTTGACTAGACGGACCTTAGTCGGCAAAGTAATGTCTCTGCTTTTGAATATACTGTCTAGGTTGGTCATAACTTTTCTAGCCCTAAAAACCCATCCATATTTAGATAATGCATATATGCATTAACTCTTGAATATAAAAATTCTACCGAAGACATAACTAGCCCTATTATTCTTAATCCCAGCCTAATATACATGGCATAGTTTTGTTGTTATTCAGTTGTGTCTGACTCTTCATAGTCCCAACCAGGTTTCTCTGTCCTCCAGTGTTTCCCAGTGTGCTCAAATTCATATCAATTTAGTCAGTGATGCTATCTAACCATCTCATCTTCTTCCACTCTCTTCTCTTTTTGCCTTCAATCTTTTCCAGCAGGGTGTTTTCCAATGAGTCAGCTCTTCACATCAGGTGACGAAACTACTGGAGCTTCATTTTCACCAAGAGTCCATTCAGTGAATATTCAGAGTTGATTTCCTTTAGAGTTGACTTTTGATCTCCTTGCAGTCCAAGGGACGTTCAAGAGTCTTCTCCAGCACCGGAATTTGAAAGCATCAATTCTTTGGTGCTCAGTCTTCTTTATGGACCAACTTTCACATCTGTACATGAATAGCAGAAAAACCACTGCTTTGACTATAGGGACGTTTGTTGGCAAAGTGATGTCTCTGCTTTTTAATATGCTGCCTAGGTTAGTCATAGCTTTCCTTTCAAGGAGGAGCAACTGTCATAATTTCATGGCTGCAGTCACCTTCTGCCATGATTTGGGAGCCGAAGAAAAGATCTGTCATTGCTTCCTTCTATTTGCCATGAAGTGATGGGACTAGATGCAAGCCAGCTATTTCACTCTCCTTTTTCAGCCTCATCAAGAGGACTCTTAGTTCCTCTTCACTTTCTGCCATCTTTAGAGTGATATCATCTGCATATCTGAAGGTGTTGATACTTCTGCCAGCAATCCTGACTGCAGTTTGTGATCCATCCAGCCTAGCATTTTGCATGATGTGCTCTGCATATAACTTAAATAAGCAGGGAGACAATATACAGCTTTGACATATTCCTCTCCCAATTTTCAGCCAGTCAGTTGTTCCATGTCCTGTTCTCACTGTTGTTTCTTGATCTGCATACAGGTTTCTTAGAAGACAGGTAAGATGGTCTGGTATTCCCATCTCTTTAAGAACTTTCCAGGTTTTTATGATCCACATAGTCAAAGGCTTTACCATAGTTAGTGAAGCAGAAGCAAGCAGAAGCAAATGTGTGTTTTTTTTTGTTTTTTTTTCTGAAACTCTCTTGTTTTCTCCATGAATTTGGTAATTTGATCTCTGGTTCCTCTGCCTCTTCAAAACCCATCTCATACATATGGAAGTTCTTGGTTCACGTACTGCTGAAGCCTGGCTTGATGGATTTTGAGCATAACCTTGCTAGCATGTGAGATGAGTGCAATTGTGTAGTAGTTTGAATAGTCTTTGGCATTTCCTTTCTTTGGGATTGGAATGCAAACTGATTTTTTCAAGTCCTGTGGCCACTGCTGAGTTTTCCAATTTTGCTGGCATATTGACTGTAGTGCTCTAACAGCATCATCCTTTAGGATTTTAAATATCTCAGCTGGTATGGTTTCCTGAGTGGTAGAAAGAAGACAGCAAGTTCAGCAATTGTTCATTCCCTGAACTGAGTACAATTAATAAGGGCAGGTTGACTAAATATTTTCCTCACTAAAAATTGTGTTTACTGGATGGATGATTGGATAAACAGATACAGTAAGGAGTCTCTTTGAAGGGCACAGGTTAGGATCCAAACACAAATGACTCACACCATGAACATTCTCAATTATACCCACTTAACTTTGGCAATCTACTCTTATCTCCAAGTCTTAAATTTCAAATCCACAAAATAAGGTTTGTAAGCTTTTTTTAAAGAATATTATTGGGATAAATAAATTTACCTGGAACATAGCAAGTGCTGAATGAAAATAAATCTATACAGGTTTAAGCAAGGCAACTAACTGACATATGCGTGTGTGTGTGTGTGTGTGTGTGTGTGTGTATAAGTCAGTTCAGTTCAGTTGCTCAATCGTGTCCACTCTTTGCAACCCCATGGACTGCATTATGCCAGGCCTCAATGTCCATCACCAACTCTCAGTTTACTCAAACACATGTCCATTGAATTGGTGATGCCATACAACCATCTTATCCTTTGTCATCCCCTTCTCCTCCCACCTTCATTGTCTCCCAGCATCAGGGTCTTTTCAAATGATTCAGCTCTTCTCATCAGGTGGCCAAAGAATTGGGGTTTCAGGTTCAACATCAGTCCTTCCAATGAACACCCAGGACTGATCTCCTTTAGGATGGACTGGTTGGATCTCCTTGCAGTCCAAGGGTCTCTCAAGAGTCTTCTCCAACACCACAGTTCAAAAGCATCAATTCTTCGGCACTCAGCCTTCTTCACAGTCCAACTCTCACATCCATACATGACCACAGGAAAAACCATAGCCTTGACTAAATGGACCTTAGTCGGCAAAGTAATGTCTCTGCTTTTGAATATACTATCTAGGTTGGTCATAACTTTTCTTCCAAGGAGGAAGCGTCTTCTAATTTCATGGCTGCAGTCACCATCTGCAGTGATTTTGGATCCCAAAAATATAAATGAATAAATGAATATAAGTGAATATTATGAAAGAGAAACTAAACTGGGACATTTAAAAACTAAGAATTAATCCCAAGTTGCTGTCTGCTGAAATGCAGTATTAAGAAAGAATATGCAAGAAAAACAGTTTTTTTGTAGGTGCACATTCAAACTACCCTGAAATTAGTGAACAATTACTCATTCAAATTTTATATGATGCATTATAAGAAAGAACTACAATGACCATGGCTTCTGTCTATTTCCTTATGCAAAAATAGAACAACCCTTGTGCTTATCGCTATCACAAGATTATTATGATAAAAGAAGATAAAACATTCTTGAAAGTACACTAATAACATGTGTTTGTATGTATGTAAGCTCCTTTTCCTCCGGAGGGGCTATGACATTATTTTGATTGTTTCTTCAAGTGGTGTTTCAGAATAGGCTCTCTCAGCTACTTCATTATCACTGTAATAAGAGCATGGCTGTCGGAAATCACTCCTTATGTCTGGTGCTTCAGCAGTAATGACTGAATAGCTCACCTAATTCAAAATGATGAATTTCAATATTTTATTTTGGTCTCTATCCATGTTCAGTTATGTAAATAAATTACATCAAAAATATCTATTCATAATAAATTACTTTTACCAAGTAAGGTCAAATCACTCTCTTTGTGACATCTTGAATACACTTAAAGAATTAAACAAATCATGGATGACACACTCCTCCCACTTTCCTCCATTTATCTGATCAAGGTCATGCTTCATATTTAAAATCGTATTTTTAAAGTTTTATGAACACATTTGATCATGTCAAACTCAGATTTTACCAAAGTTAAGAATATTAATGATTTTTTCATTAATATTCAGACTCAGATAAGGCACAGAATAAAAGAATGTAACCTTCTTGACATTAAAATCAGGACAGTCTCTTTCCTCTTGATTTGGACTGTGTTATGAAACCAGAAATTTTCCTTTCAAGATATAAGAAAATCTTAAGTTCTTTGCAATGGGGCATATAAAAATATCAATTCCCCAAATATAGAAAAAATAATTTGGATGAACACAAACACTAGCAATCTTTCTTTTATTATAGCCTCAATAATCAGATCATTGTCTCAGTAGAACTATACTGACATTCTTTTTTGCACTGTTTTTGCTTCAGAAAATAGTATCCCCAGAAATCCCCTGGTATTATTTGCCATCATCTTGACATATTGCTACTTCTACAGGTTAGAAATATTTGCATCATTGACATACATCTCCATAGACTCACCAGCTTATTTCATTTGACATTGTAACATGATGTCTGTGGATTTATATTATAAAAAATCTCATGAGAATGTCAATGACACAAAATCCCATTACAGTGAAGGGGAATTAGTAAAATTACAAAAACACTGTGGCAAGTGACTAGAATACCTCATCTCTGGAAATTTTGTTTCATTAAAATGGAAATTTTCTTGATTTAAATATTTAAATAAATTTATTTTTATTTAAATATTTCCTTTAAGTATTATTACCACAAAAGAGAAACTGAAAGAAACTAAGAAAATAGCTTGAACCAAAAAAGTGGCTAATTTCTATTTTACTACTGTAATTTATTTTACTTAGTTAATGCCAACACTATTCAAGCCAGAAAAAGTGGAGTGGGGACAGGCCCCATTCACCTGTCATTTTCTGTTTTGAGCAGACACAGTTCTATAACATGGATACAGAAAAATCTGCCAGGGATTAAGCCAGGGTATTGAAAACTTAAGCCAAATACTATTTCTGGTACTAATCATTTAGATTTCAGCAGGTTGACTTAAAAGCCATTTGGGGATAAAACTCAACTACTTCACATTTCACAGTAGATAAAAGGGTCCTTTTCTTTTATTTATATTTTATCCCATTTTATTTTAATTTCATTTTGAGGTATGACATGCTGTCCCATCCCTTGGTTTCACCAGGAGACAAGTTATTTAGTGACAGCTACAGGAATAGCCTCCACTACAGTTAGTCTCATTCACAGCATGAAGGAAAATGAGTTGGATGCTTTTCAGTGGATAGGACAGAAATATGAATCTTTCAAATGTCCCCAATTTTGTATGCTGCTAGCCAAATCACTTTTATTCCCTTTACAGATATGGGCATTAATGTGTAAGGTTCCCCAGAGTCTCCTGCTTTTATGCAAAAGAAGGCTGGGTGTTTTGTGAAGAGGGGACTCTCAATGAGTTTCCTTTCTGAATTTATGGAGTTTAGGAGTAGTGCATAATCATTTACAGCTGGGCTGACAGGGAGCACAGTGCACATTACCACTTGTCTCTCCTGTGATTTAAAATCTCCTTTTGGAGACTTTTACTGATATTAGCTCAGCAACTTTATCAGATATTTTAATTACAAAGTATAAGTATTATGAAGACAGCAAACTTCTATAAATTTCTAATATTCCCAAATTTAAAAAAAAAAAAAACCTGGAAGTTTGCATCAAAAACAAATTCACTTTTCTGTAGTTAAACAACAGATATGGTATTTTGAAAACTAACCATTGTTATTTGGGCCCTCCTAGTAGAAAGAGGATAGCTTTTGTAGTCACACAGAAATGACACAAAATTATGGGCCTCTATTTATTAGTTGTGAAATGTCAAACAACGTAAGGAATCGTATCATTTTTGAGGATAACTTTGAGACTTACATGAAATAGTTACATACACAATACCCAGTAGGGTCCTGAGAGACATGAGCACAAGTCTCTTCATTCATGAATATTTGCATTACTTTTTTTCCACAGTATTTGCAAGAACAACGCATTCTCATTTTTGCAATTAGTAGTTTCCTCAGTAATGAAAAGAAGCCTCCAACTTCAAAACGTCTAGATGGGTCTAGATATTATATTCCAGGTCTACTGTGGCTTAGAAGTTGAACAGAATTCAAGCACTAGTATAAAACCTGGTGGTTACAGAGGGCAAAGAATCTGCCGGCAGTGTAGGAGACCTGGGTTCAATCTCTGGGTCGAGAAGATCCCCTGGAGAGGGGAATGGAGACCCACTCCAGTATTCTTGCCTGGAGAATTCCATGCACAGGGGAGCCTGGTGGGCTAGAGTCCATGGGGTTGCAAAGAGTTGGACACAACTGAGCAACTAACACTCACTCATAAATATTTTAGATGTATTTCAAAAATTAATCTATTCACCCTTGCCTTCTAATTAAATAATCCAACCTCCTTGCTTTGGTCTTCTTATGATATCTCAAACTTTGACCCACTGAAGACAAACTTTCAGTTTTCAGCAACTGTTTATGTCTATTATCTACAAGTTTTTAGGAAAGACTAAGAGTGAGATACAGAAAAAAATTTTCTCTGTAGACTTAGGGACAGAGAGGACAGATTTGTGTTTAACAAAGGGGCCAGGAAAGGGAGAGGATGTATTGGGAGTTTGGTATTAGCAGATGCAAACTAGTATGTACAGAATGGGTAAACAATAAGGTCATATTCTATAGCACAGGGAACTATATTCAATATTCTGTGATAAACCATACGGAAAAGAATATTAAAAAGAATGTATATACATGTAAAATGCAATCACTTTGCTATAGAGAAGAAATTAGCACAATATTGTAAATCAACTATACATCAATAGAACAAATTTTAAGAACAGAAAAATAGTTTTCTTTGCCTTCTTAATAGAAATAGAAAGTGAGTTTATGATGTCTACTTCATTACATGCTAGTCATTTTATCCCAAATATTTTCCCATAGCCTATCCTTTTTCTGGGGTTTCCCCTCATAATGTTATGTTTTGGGTAACTTTAGAAAATCAACGGTATTTGCTTATTTATAAAAGTTTATTATATGAATTATTTGGAAAATGGTGCTAATTTTGGAAGACTGGGAGCAAATTATGATATTCCTTGCCTAAATCAATAATCTTGGAATTAATCTTGGAATAGTTTTAAGTGATAAATTTAAGCGCACAAAGTATACACAATCAGATAGACAGATATAGCTGCTATAAATATTGCTATCTATGTTTTACAGAGAGAGACAGACAGTCATCTAGTCATCATAATGAACCTTTGGAATAAAGTTTACAATTTCCTTTGAAAGTTTTCTTTCTATGTCATCAAAATACGTGAAGTAATACAACTGTAACCAACAATCCTCCACATGTCAGTAACTTAAAAAAACAAAATATCATCTCTTCTTACATCAAATTCCCATCATGTATAAACTGTGGTCTCTTTTCCACACTGTCCTCATTCTAAGAACCAGGCTAATGGAATAGCCCTACCCTACCTAGATCATTGCTACATTCAGTAGCATGGAGAAAAAGATACTGCCTAGTATCACAATGACAAAAACTCAACCTGAGGTGACATTTATCTTTACAATCTATTGGACAGAACTGGTTTCACATACCAGACAAAGACAAGGGAGATAGCAAGTGAAATTCTGACACACTCCTGGAAGAACTGGACTATTTGGAAAATGGCACCAACTACTATCAAGCTATAAACTAAGTTGTTACTGTCCACAAGGGCATCTACAACACCAGCATTACTCAGCAAGCCAGCATACAGCTAGGCACTTAGAAGGTACCCAGAAGAAAGTTACTGAGTGAAGAGAAGTATTGTTAGAAATGAAGTGGAAAGACAATAATTATAAACGGTTATCTTCCTAGTAAACCCAGACTACTTGTTGAGGAAAGGCTTTTGCAGTGTGTACAATCAAAAGAAATTATACTGCACTGCATGGCAGTTTATAATCAATAACCTCTAATTCCTTATTTTTAAAATGTAAATGAAGCCACCTGCCCTAGGGTAGAATGCAAAAATACTTCTTAAGCTGCAATATGGTTATAATATTAAATTGATCCCATTTCTGCCATTGAGAATGAAGCCACACAAGAAAACCCAGCTGGGACAGGTTTATAATCCAAATGAAAAATCAAAACTGCAATTATAGGCAGAGATGGAAATATACGGCTCTGGATAGTATCACTGTGTATAAATCCAGGAGCCATTTTAAAGCAAAGAATATTGATTGGGGAACACGGACCTCCTCAGCTGAACCATCTAATGTCTGCCCATATTCCCTTGATTTTCTCCATGCCCTGCCTGCCAGTACTACATGTGTCATCTTGCAGTCAGTTCACTGACACCCTGTAGCTCAGTTGAATAAATGAATCAGTAAACAATGAAAAATATGTTGAGGCATGCTGTCACTTAAAGAATAAATGTTAAGTTGGCTAGAATTACAGAGTGGAGGAAGCAGGATATGGGAGTATAAGAAGGAATGTGTGAGTGATTAAATATGAGGCCATATATAGGGGCTCACAGGACAAGTCAAGGAAGGACTGTCACAATACAGACACTTGGAGTAGGCTGAATGAGATCTATGTTCAAAGTACAAATGCATATATAATTTTAAAAAAATTCAAGTGTTATTTCAAGCAATTCATTAGGTTCTTTAAAGCTGATGACAAAACTCCAAAGTATAAGCAATCAGAAATAGATGTATAGAGACCTTGAGATTCAGCCATTCAGTTGCTGTGCTAAGGACTGGCACTATTCCTTGGGTAATTGGATTGCACTGCCTGCTGCTTTTATATCTCATCTCACTTGGGCATGTATTTGATATTCAGAGAAAATTCAGGGTAACTAATGAATGCTGCAAGCACAAATGAATATTATTTCTATGCAGATTTTTTGGCAACTACGTAAAACATTTGGAGAGAGTAACCCAGCATCAGAAATGGGAGGAGAATGGAGGCTTTGCATTCTAATCATATGCCTGCCTCTAGCTCTACACTTAATCAGTCCTTGGGTCTTCCCTCTGTCTTCTGGCTGTATCTTCTGGCTAAGTGGACTGAGAGTTCTCACGGTATATGTTATCTGACAAGAGAATAGGAATCATTGAAAATTCCAATAAAGAATCAGCAAAGAACTGAGTCATAAATCAAAGGCCCTGTTTTTGTCTAATAAACATTCTCAGCTTCCAAGTGGCTCTTGGGCATCCTATTTACATTCTAGATCCTTTTAGGAGGCAATAAGAAATAGATAAAACATGTGAGAATAAAGTCACAATATTAGGCTTCATTCTTGTGTTTACTAGCAAAACCTGACAGGATCACTTTATGTCTCTTAATGAATGCTAGTTACATCAAATTTTAAAAGTATAAGATTTTACTCTGTGCTGTTGGTGGAACTGTATGGGTAATGCGTGTAAACATTTTTATATACTTCACAGTGATATATACAGGTAAGAAGTTATAAGGGCTTCCCAAGGTGGTTCAGCGGTGAAGAATCTGCTGACTAATGTAGGAGATGCAGGCTATGCAGGCTCAATCCCTGGGTTGGGAAGATCCCCTGGAGAAAGAAGTAGCAACCCACTCCCCTATTATCCCCTGGATAATTCCATGGAAAGAGAAGCCTGGCAGGTTACAATTGCAACACAGGGTTGCAAAGAGTCAGACACAACTGAGTGTGCACTTCAGTATAAGGTTTCTAATAAATAGTTCTAATAAATCACAGAAATGTTTGAATATAATAAGATCTTTTGATATTTCCATATCAGTGGAAATCTTATATATATCCAGGATATGGATGCATACACGTTGCATAGCAAACACTTTGACAGATATACCAAGGGTCAGGTCCACTAAGAAAGGCAGATCTTGATGCTGAAATAGTTGGAAATCAGAGGTGCAGGGGAATTTTGTTGTATATATTTTAATAGTTACTTCTTAATGAAAACTATGAATGAACTGTGAAACAGTTACTCTAAAAGTACCACTCTGATTTCTACTATGCTTGCTATCTAATGTATACACACACTCTTTTTTAATGTGTTTAATTTCACAAAGATGATTTTCAGCTTTATATTTCATTTGAAAATAGCTTGCTTTGTTTTAATTGCAACATATCTCAAGTTATAACACTGTTTATTATTTATCAACAATATATAATAAAGCTGAACACCAAAGAATTGATGCTTTTGAACTGTGGTGTTGGAGAAGACTCTTGAGAGTATCTTGGATTTCAAGGAGATCCAACTAATCCATCCTAAAGGAAATCAGTCCTGAACATTCACTGGAAGGACTGATGCTGAAGCTAAAGCTCCTATGCTTTGGCCACCTGATGCAGAGTGGACACATCTGAAAAGACCCCAGTGATGGGAAATATTGAAGGCAGGTAGAAAAGGGGACAAAAGAGGATGAGATGGTTGGATGGCATCACCAACTCAATGGACAGGAGTTTTAGCAAGCTCTGAGAGATGGTGAAGGACAGGGAAGCCCGGCGTGCTGCAGTCCATGGCGTCACAAAGAGTCAGACATAACTGAGAGACTGAACAACAAAATATTTGTCTCAGTTATGAATGCATCCACAGAGATAATATAGTCCTTATTGGAGAAGGCAATGGCACCCCACTCCAGTGTTCTTGCCTGGAAAATCCCATGGACAGAGGAGCCTAGTGGGCTGCAGTCCATGGGGTCACGAAGAGTCAGACATGACTAAGCGACTTCACTTTCACTTTTCACTTTCATGCATTGGAGAAGGAAATGGCAACCCACTCCAGTGTCTCTGCCTGGAGAATCCCAGGGACGGGAGAGCCTGGTGGGCTGCCGTCTATGGGGTCACAGAGAGTCAGACACGACTGAAGTGACTTAGCAGCATACAAGATTATTCACAACACTATAGTTCACTTTTACCGAGCATTTACTAGATACTGTGATCAGGGTACGGAGAAGGCAGTGGCACACACTCCAGTATTCTTGCCTGGAAAATCCATGGACAGAGGAGTCTGGTGGACTATAGTCGATGGGATCAGGAAGAGTCGGACACAACTGAGGGACTTCACTTTCACTTTTCACTGTGACGCACTGGAGAAGGAAATGGCAACCCACTCCAGTGTTCTTGCCTGGAGAATCCCAGGGACAGGGGTGCCTGGTTGGCTGCCATCTCTGGGATCGGACATGACTGAAGTGACTTAGCAGCAGCAGCAGCAGTGATCAGGGTTAAGAGCCTGTGTGTGTGTGTGTTCACACACGTGTGTATGGGTGCACATACACATTGTGTTCACGTAAACCTCATAAACAGGTAAACAAAGTTCAAGGTCACTCAATCCAGATTTGTCTCCAGAACCTTACTCAACTAAGAAACTCTGTGCATCATACATACTCTTTGGTTTCTAGCCAGCAGAATATTGGCACCTGTCAGTTATTTAAAGAACATAAAGGGAGAGAATGATCTTCTATATGTGGATGTGCTACAGATAAACCACAACAAATTGCCAAATGAAAGGTGAATGGAGCAGTTTTATATAGAGGACAAAGGAACTCAATTCATATTCAAAGTAAAGCTCATATTTTAGGAACAGTTAAATGCTGATTATTCTTCTGCAATTCTGTTTTACATATTACCATTAAGGGCTACACTAAATAATGTTCTAACATTTCAGTATGTGGATAATATATTAATCTGAGATTCTCTATTATGCGGTGTTAAAGCCTTAGACTTAGAATCCCAGTGGATTTCATAGCACTGTCCCTTCTCTTACCAAGAATCAGTGTACATGGAGACAATGTTGTTATTTAGCCACTAAGTCGTGCCCAACTCTTTGTGACCCTGTGGACTGTAGCCTTCCAGGCTCCTCTGTCCATGGGATTTCCCAGGTAAGAATACTGGAGTAGGTTGCTATTTACTCCTCCAGGCAATCTTTCCAGCAATTGAACCCATGTCTCCTGGACTGCAGGCAAATTCTTTACCGCTGAGCCACCAGTAAACCCCAAACATGGAGATATCTATACATAATGTTTGTGTTCACCTAGAATTGGGGTGAGTCAGCCTATCTCAGTGATGCAAATTCAAGTGAAGAACAATGAGTCATAAGAACAAGAGGAACCGAGCCATGAGATCTGCTCTTGCTTTGGCTCTGCCATGGTAGACCTGGAAACAAGTATACTGCATTNAGTCCATGGGGTCACGAAGAGTCAGACATGACTAAGCGACTTCACTTTCACTTTTCACTTTCATGCATTGGAGAAGGAAATGGCAACCCACTCCAGTGTCTCTGCCTGGAGAATCCCAGGGACGGGAGAGCCTGGTGGGCTGCCGTCTATGGGGTCACAGAGAGTCAGACACGACTGAAGTGACTTAGCAGCATACAAGATTATTCACAACACTATAGTTCACTTTTACCGAGCATTTACTAGGTACTGTGATCAGGGTACGGAGAAGGCAGTGGCACACACTCCAGTATTCTTGCCTGGAAAATCCATGGACAGAGGAGTCTGGTGGACTATAGTCGATGGGATCAGGAAGAGTCGGACACAACTGAGGGACTTCACTTTCACTTTTCACTGTGACGCACTGGAGAAGGAAATGGCAACCCACTCCAGTGTTCTTGCCTGGAGAATCCCAGGGACAGGGGTGCCTGGTTGGCTGCCATCTCTGGGATCGGACATGACTGAAGTGACTTAGCAGCAGCAGCAGCAGTGATCAGGGTTAAGAGCCTGTGTGTGTGTGTGTTCACACACGTGTGTATGGGTGCACATACACATTGTGTTCACGTAAACCTCATAAACAGGTAAACAAAGTTCAAGGTCACTCAATCCAGATTTGTCTCCAGAACCTTACTCAACTAAGAAACTCTGTGCATCATACATACTCTTTGGTTTCTAGCCAGCAGAATATTGGCACCTGTCAGTTATTTAAAGAACATAAAGGGAGAGAATGATCTTCTATATGTGGATGTGCTACAGATAAACCACAACAAATTGCCAAATGAAAGGTGAATGGAGCAGTTTTATATAGAGGACAAAGGAACTCAATTCATATTCAAAGTAAAGCTCATATTTTAGGAACAGTTAAATGCTGATTATTCTTCTGCAATTCTGTTTTACATATTACCATTAAGGGCTACACTAAATAATGTTCTAACATTTCAGTATGTGGATAATATATTAATCTGAGATTCTCTATTATGCGGTGTTAAAGCCTTAGACTTAGAATCCCAGTGGATTTCATAGCACTGTCCCTTCTCTTACCAAGAATCAGTGTACATGGAGACAATGTTGTTATTTAGCCACTAAGTCGTGCCCAACTCTTTGTGACCCTGTGGACTGTAGCCTTCCAGGCTCCTCTGTCCATGGGATTTCCCAGGTAAGAATACTGGAGTAGGTTGCTATTTACTCCTCCAGGCAATCTTTCCAGCAATTGAACCCATGTCTCCTGGACTGCAGGCAAATTCTTTACCGCTGAGCCACCAGTAAACCCCAAACATGGAGATATCTATACATAATGTTTGTGTTCACCTAGAATTGGGGTGAGTCAGCCTATCTCAGTGATGCAAATTCAAGTGAAGAACAATGAGTCATAAGAACAAGAGGAACCGAGCCATGAGATCTGCTCTTGCTTTGGCTCTGCCATGGTAGACCTGGAAACAAGTATACTGCATTATGCACTAGGACTGTGCAAGAGAACAGAAAGTCCATAACTAACCCCTGCTTGTATTATAAACCCGAAACTTGGAGAACTGAAGTGGCTTGCAAAAGCTCATAAAGATAGTTGGTGGCACAGTAAGATAAAAAGATCTGAACTTTGAGCACACCATATTATTTTTATGGTTATTAGTCCCTCTGTAAAATTAAAAATTTGAGCAAGGTTATTTCTCAGATACAAGCATAAAAGGCTGTGGTTGTTAAGGCTTCATATAAAAATATATGTGTACAGGAAACAGTGAGTCAACAGACCTAGACTTTGGAACTGAATGACCTGATCTCCCAGAGCCCTGGTTTCCTTATATTATACCAAGTATTTATGCATGTTTGTCCTCCTACTTTGTGGGATTACTAGGAAGTTCAAGGGATACAAAGTATGTGGAAGTGCTATTTGATTCCCTCATCAGTATTTCAAGAGATCCTTGGTTGTATGAAATTAATATACTTCAGTTCAGTTCAGTTCAGTCACTCAGTCATGTCCGACTCTTTGTGACCCCATAAATCACAGCATGCCAGGCCTCCCTGTCCATCACCAACTCCTGGAGTTCACTCAAACTCACATCCATCGAGTCAGTGATGCCATCCAGCCATCTTATCCTGTGTCATCCCCTTCTCCTCCTGCCTTCAATCCCTCCCAGCATCAGAGTCTTTTCCAATGAGTCAACTCTTCACATGAGGTGGCCAAAGTATTGGAGTTTCAGCTTTGGCATCATTCCTTCCAAAGAACACCCAGGACTGATCTCCTTTATTTTTTTTTAATTTTTAATTTTTACTTTATTTTACTTTACAATACTGTATTGGTTTTGGCATACATCGACATGAATCTGCCACGAGTGTACATGTGCTCCCAAACATGAACCCCCCTCCCACCTCCCACCCCACATCATCCCTCCAGATCATCCCCGTGCACTAGCCCCAAGCATCCTGCATCCTGCATCGAAAACATTTGAATCAGTTCTAATGAGATGGATGACACTGGAGCAGATTATACAGAGTGACGTAAGCCAGAAAGAAAAACACCAGTACAGTAGACTAACACATATATATGGAATTGAGAAAGATGGTAATGATGACCCTGTATGCAAGACAGCAAAAGAGACACAGATATGTAGAGCAGACTTTTGGGCTCTGAGGGAGAGGGAAAGGGTGGGATGATTTGGGAGAATGGCATTGATCTCCTTTAGAATGGACTGGTTGGATCTCCTTGCAGTCCAAGGGACTCTCAAGAGTCTTCTCCAACACCACAGTTCAAAAGCATCAATTCTTTGGTGCTCAGCTTTCTTCACAGTCCAACTCTTATATCCATACATGACCACTGGAAAAACCATAGCCTTGACTAGATGGACCTTTGTTGGCAAAGTAATGTCTCTGCTTTTCAATATGCTATCTAGGTTGGTCTTAACTTTCTTTACACAGAGTAAGGGTCTTTTAATTTCATGGCTGTAGTCACCATCTGCAGTGATTCTTTAGAAGACACAGCTATTTTTAGTCAGAATATAAAACTTAACAGAGATAAGAAGTCAGTGTTAATGCAAACTGACCATGGAAGTCAATCCATTTTATTTTCTTGGCATAGAATAAGTAGTTACCAGACTTTTAGGATATTCCAGACTTTAAGGAGAGTGAAAGTCTTCAAATGCTTATGAGTCAGGACGTCCCTGGTCATCCAGTGGTTAAGAATTCACCTGCCAAAGCTGGAGAAATGGGTTCAATACCTGGTTTGGGATCCCACATGCTGCAGAACTACTAAGCACATGTGCCACAATTACTGAGCCTGTGCTCTAGAGCCCACAAGTCTCAACTACTGAGCCCTTGTACTAAAACTGTTGAAGCCCACACACCTAGAACCTCTGCTTCACAAGGAGAGAGTAGCCCCCATTTATCACTAGAGAAAATCTGTTTGCAGCAACAAAGACCCAGCACAGCCCAAAGTAAACAAATAAATAATTTTTAAAACATCTTTAAAAATGCTTATGAGTCACCTGGGTGCCCCACGGGTATATACATGATTATAAATTCTATTGCTCAATCATGTCAAACTCTTTGCAATTACATGGACTGCAGCATGACAGGCTTCCCTGTCCTTAATTCTCTTGGAGTTTCCTCAGATGTCTTCTGTATTGTAAAACAGCAATGCATGCATGGTTAAGTCGCTTCAGTCGTGTCCGACTTTTTAGCCCTCCAGGCTCATCTGTCCATGGGATTCTCCAGACACGAATACTAGAGTGGCTTGCCATTGCCTACTCCAAAACAGCAGTAAATTTAAATATTACTACTTTTTTTTTTTTTTTAGTGGGCTTCCCAGGTGGCGCTAGTGGTAAAGAATCTGCCTGCCAATGCAGGAGACTCGAGAGATGCAGGTTCATCCTTGGGTCATGAAAATCCCCTGGAGGAGGAAATGGCAACCCACTCCAATACTCTTGCCTGGAAAAATTCCATGGCCAGAGGAGCCTGGCGGGGCTACAGTCCATGGGGTCACACAAAATAGGACACAATGGAGAACACATGCTGAGACTTTTATTAGTATCTATATATTGAAACATCACATGATCAGTTTGTCATCTTCTAACTCTAGTAAAACTTAAGACTTGGATAAATGAGTTGGTCTCCTAATCTATTTCACAATTACTTTAATCAAAATGCATAATTGGAATATAGATATAAAAAAACCCCAGCAATACTGGACAAAAATTTCATTTCAGAAAGACAGTAAGAATCAAAATGTACATATACTTCTATTAGGTAGATGATACAGCTTTGAGAGAACAGTAAAAAACCAAAAATGGAAAAAATAAAGATGTTATTTTATTAGCTGTCTTCTACTTTCTTCAAAGGCAAATAAGAATTGTTTTGCCCTAGGAATCTTAAGTTGTTCTCCAAAATTCCCCTCATTTATCTTCTAAATTCAAAACCATCATTGAGCAGTGACAGACTTGCTCCCAAAAGTTTGCATTATTATTGTTATTGACAATAACTTGTTCTCAATCTCTGGAGAAAGGAAAACAAAATAAGCTATAGCTCTACAAGGACAGCGGTTACATATCTATACTTAAATTTAAGCCAATAAAAATGACAGTCTTATTAAAACAAAATAACTAAGGGTAAAAGAATAAAGGCAGTCATGCCCTCAAACTGAATTATATAGAGTTTTTTTAAGATTCAAAATTTAGTATTGTAAAGAGGCTATTATTAGATTCTTCATTAAAAAGCCTGTTTCAATATGTCTTTTCAATTCTATTTGGATGAATATAAAGGAAAACTCCTGTTTGTTAAAAGTGTCCATTTCTTTAATATATGTGTAAATTGGATGTTGGAAAAAGAGTCTGCAAAGGAATGTCAAGAATTGAGTAATTTGCATTCTTATATTTCAGGGAAAGTTGATTTAAGCAAAACATTAATGCGACAAGTAACTATGAGCTTCGAAGTAGAGGAGCATATTAATGCACTGATCTTATTTCCCTGAAGGAATATGACACTTCTGGACAGCTCAAGAGACTGGCTGCAATATATGGAAAGAAAGAAAGGCGATCACGGGAGCCACCCTGTGCTGTTCTGTGATGCTCAAGTCATAGCCAACATTAATAAGTCAGTAGTTATTTTCACATGCTTGTCATAACCTTTGTGTCACAATTTCAGGTAAAAGATAATATAAGACAAAGAACTTCAGGCAGAGAATGTTAAAGCAAGCCTGTCAAAGATTGGCAGGCTCAAATTTGGGCCTTCTGCTTCTGCCTTCTGCTTTTCTCACTGTTCCCTGAGAAGCTTGTGTCAATTTCACTTGGCCAAGTTTTCAAACACAGCACCTAATTTGGAAAATATCTGAATACAATCAAGTTGTCACCAGCCCATCTTGTGGGCCTTGAGGCTTTCTGGTAATGATGCTTATCTGAACAGATGCATTTAGACCACCATGCTCACATTGGCTTCTATGAAATCAAAATTTATATTTTACCTTTTAAAGTTGTAAACAGAAGGCATCTTAAGAAGAATCCCAAGTTAGCAAGACCCTTAATGTAGCATCTATTCTTGTGTATGACTTTTTGCTGCTCTGGGAATGACTAATGAGTGGTTCACCCACAGACTCTTAAATTATATCTTAATAACTGACAGAATTAAAAGAGAGGAAGTCAAAGATACTACATAGCATTTGGGACAAAGAAAGTTTAACTAAATAACTATCCTTATGAATGCCGTGAATGAACATAACTAACTAATATGCAGATGTTAACAGATATCAACTAGAGAAAGTTTCAAAAATATTTTAAAGGGAAACAAGTCATTTTATTACTTAAATTACTTAGTTATGCTATTTAAAGATTAGGAGTTAGAGCTAAAATTCAGGTTTGTTATCAAGCCATTCTTAGGTATATATATATCCTTCAAGCTTTTAAATAAAACTGTATTTAGAATCTAGAAGACTAACGATAACTTCATCAAGCCTAGGCATTTAGAGCAAAGCATCATCTATTCGAGAGCTGCACAACACTATGCAAAAAGAGAACAGACAACAAACTCTTAGAGTTAGTAGTTTTTAATCAATTTATGTTTCCTACAACAGAGGAATCTATATTCAACCATTTTTCATTAAAAAAAGGAAATAAAAACTAATTAGTTTGAAAAAGAGTCAAGTTACTTCCCGTGAAAATCCCTTGCCTGTTACATTTTTACAATTTCAAGAATTTCTTCTACATTTAATTTACCACAGAACACATAATCTAACCTATGGGCCAGCAGATTTTAAAATGGATATATGCATATATACACTGGTATGCATACATATGTATCCATATGCATTTTTGTTTTATTTTTTAATTTTATCGAAGTATGGTTGATTTACAATGTTGTATTAATTTCTGCTGTACAGCAAGTGACTCAGTTACACATATGCTTATATTCTTTTTCATATTCTTTTCCATTATGGTTTATCACAGGATATTGAATATAGTTCCCTGTGTTATAGAGTAGGGCCTTGTTGTTTATCCATCCTATATATACTAGCTTGCATCTGCTAATCCTAAACTCTCAAACCTTCCCTCCCCACCATATCTATATAGATTATATTTTAACTGTGCTAGTCAATCAAAAACTGGTTATGAGAAATGATATAAAATAAGATTTTTCTTCAAATTTTATCTCTCTTTTGTATTTCAGTCCCAGTTTAGGTAGGTCATCTTATTTATACATGTTCTATGGACCCGAGTTTCTTCAGAATTTTCATTTTGCTACTCTAGTGTCCCATCTACAAGTTTGAAACTAGTTAACTCTATCAATCCTAAGAAAAGAGAAAGAGAAGAAATAGAGAGGAAGCACTATTCTCTTAAGAAATTGGTATGGAAAACCAATAGAACATTGTAAGGCAATTTCCTCCCAATTAAAAATAAAATTTAAAAAATAAATTGGCATTGGATTTGTCTATATAACTGCTGCTTATTCTACATTAGTGAGAACTTAGTCACGTGAAAACAGACAAGACAGCTGAGAAGGGTACCCTCCAGCTGGACTATCAAGGACCCTACATAAATAAGTGTGAAAGGAGGAGAGTATAAGAATGAATCTTGGGGAAAGGTAGTAAGCTTTGTCATATTGATGAATTTCTAATTTGAAATTTTAATAATTTTAAAATGCTCATCATCTAAGGAAATCTATCATACTTTTGAGAGTTTCCTAGTCACTAAGACTTTCTAAAATTAGCACTGCATAAAACTTAAGTCACTAAAGAATTTTCTCCCTCCCAGGGCCATCTGCTTTATCAAAGTCAAGGCAGTTATAAATTAAAGTCTATTGTATGTGCTCCACAGTGTATGATGGTAGCATGTAGACATCAACAAAGTCACACTCATTTTGAAAAGAAATGGTTAATTATACTCTCCTTTCTATACATTATGTGGCAAATAAATATCTCACCATAATTTACAATGAGTAGTAGAATGTAGCTTTGTGACATAATGAGGATTAGAATTCAGGGTATATTTGACAAAACCAAAGAAAATGACAAATCGTTCTGTAATATGAAAGCATATATTTTTAATTAATGTATAATGTCAAAATCCCCTAGGAATTTAATTAAAACTTACTAATGTAATCAATTCTGACTTGTTTTAAATAATAAAGAATCTTACTAATATATCTGCTGTCATTAAAAAATAAGGGGAATCAATGTGGGCTATTTAGATGGGACTTCAATTTATGAGGTTTAAACTGTGTGATTTGGTTTCTGAAATCTTTAGGTTTTAGACTGACATACTCTGCCAATTTCATTAATTATAATAATATTTGACAAATAATTTGTGATAGGTTTACTATAAAGGAAATAAAATGTGCTTTTTAGAAGACTGCCAGTTCTTGAAAGCCAAATTTATCACTGACTGAATGGCAGGATTGAAAGAAATCTAATAATTGACCCAAGATAAAGGAATTGTTTTGTCCTGACTGAATTCTATTTGCATGGTAGGATTTGGATATAAATGTGCATGGTAGGATTTGGATATAAATGTGCAACTACATATTTGTCCACAAAGTTGATGGCAGGATGGTTTCAGAAATGAATATGGGGCATTAATCAATAATCAAATGATACTGACTTAATAAATACTCATACAGTCACTGCATTCATTCTTTGTCAGTTAGTGTCCTATGATAGATACAAGGAATTCAGCAGAGGAAATAAAATGGTCTATGCCCTAAGTAAATTTAAAATGGTCTATGCCCTAAGTAAATTTAAATTCTAGGGGAAATGATAGGTAATAAACACATGATTATAATTTTGATGAGTGCCATAAAAGAAGGTACAAAGAAATCATATACTGAAGTAGTTAATCTTCTCTGGGGAGATGAACAAAGGAAGTGACATCTCAGATAATACAGAAAGGATGGTATAAACCCATGTATGTGAAGATGAGGAGCTTCTGGAAGAAGCAACTTCCTGTTGTGATGAGTAGGTGTGAAAAGAGAAGGTACATATAGAAACAACTGAAGTAAGTCTAATTGATCTGAAGTACACAAAGATGTGGAAGTAGACAGGAAGGAGAGATGAATTCTAAGAGGTGGACAGAGACAATATTTTAATAATAATACTTATTATCTCTCTTAAGTATCTGGAACTTTTTGTAAATGGCATCAGGAATTAGGAAGGATGGCCAAGACTATCTCTAGTCTCAGTAATAAAATGAAGTGGTTCTGTGGTCTACAGTGACAGCAGTGGTAATCAGGAGAAGGTGACAGGATGCAGAAAGCTATGATCAATACAATCTGGTGATAAACTGAAGGAGGAAGGAGGAGTCAAGAATAATCCCCAAATTACTGTCTTCACCTGGAGAGAATGTGTTATCTTTGAATGAGACTGAAAACAGAGGGAGGGGTTAGTTCAAGAGTGCAGAGAGGGGTCTTGAATCTTATTAGTTTAAGTAGTCTTTAAGACATCTAAGTAGGGAGATCTAGTGGGGCAGGGGTTATATAATTTGTAGCTAAGGACAGTTTCTAGATTGAAATGGGAGTTCAACAGTTCTCAGCCTCCCTCTTGTAGCTGAATCCATTGGAAGTAGATGAGATTACATAGGGAGAAGATTAACAGACAACAAATCCATGTTAAAATAGTTTAAGACAAAAAAATTTCAGTGAATGATATTCTCTCATTTTACTAAATAATCTCAATGGAGTGATTTACACAATTCTCCATTTTTACTATATGGATCAAAAAGAGCAACCTTCTTTTCTAAAAAATTAATGAAATTTAATAATAGGTACTGATATCAAGGACAAAAACTGACAATTTAAAACAGTCTGAAGAATTACAGAATAGAACACTTAAATAATTTTAAAATGCAAGGTAATATGAGCAATTAAATCCAACTGAAATGACCTAACTCAGACATTAAATATAATAATCTAGGACTATTGAAGTGATATTATGTATCCCAGTAACAGACTGGTACTGAATGAAACTGTTTCTAAAAAAGGTTCTTTATCTAAAACATTTTTTTTCTTTTGCATATAATCTCTAGTTGTGTTCAAGAAAACTAAATGAAAAGCTTTATTACTCTTATTATTACTTAGAGCTACTTTAGTCACTGAGCTCATAATCCTAAGAAATTTTGTAGTTTTGTCTTTAAAATAATTTGAAATAACTTTGTGAGGGGGAAAATCCCACTACAGTTATAAAACCTATATTAATATCCTGATTTTACTTTTTTTTTTTAATTTCAGGGTTTTCACCTGGTGAATAGATTACAAACCAATCTGTGAAGAAGAAAGTGAGAGGATTTTATTACAATATGCAAAGCAGCTTAATTTCTATTTGAAATTTGGTCATGTAAATAAAGAATATTATCATCACACAATTCAAGGAGAAAATAAAAGAGAAAGACATCTGTGACATAATAAATTTATGCTAGAGCACAGAAGAGCAAAGGAAAAAGATCACATGTACTAACCTACTGATGATACTTCTTAAAGAAAGCCACACTGACATCAAAGAATACTATTCACCTCCATCTGTGACAACCTTATGAAGGAGGACCACATGAAGACAGGAATAACAATGTGAACATGGTGAATTTGCATAATTCAAAACTAAATATTAAAGAGAAGCTATATGAATGTCCTTGAAATGTTGAAACTCTGAAAACCTATAAAGTTTAGAGGCAAATACGGGCTTTGGACATGTCACATACTACGTAAAAACTGAAGAATAAAGTGAGTTTCCTTAAGGTACAATTGTAAATGGATTCAGCCTTTCCTTTTCATTAAATTTGTAAGTTTAATAAATAAAATCGGCTTGCTATTATAGGCAGATAACTTCTTAATGTAATCAGTATTTTTAAAAATGAACGTCCCCCATTGGACTTTATTGTTCACACTGGTGTTTATTTTACACATCTTTGGTTTTCTCACACTGGCAGTCACAGAAGTTAAAAGTGTAAGTAACTAGCTTTCCTGAAACTTTTGCTCTAATTTCACATCAATATCTAACTCTACATTACAGACAAGTGGCCTTACAAGAGCTACAAGCCATGTGTGACAAGTGTCTGTAGTACATGCAAACACAAGTGAAATTAGCTTTCATTTCTCTCCCAGGAGTCATTAAATAGTAGATGTGAACAATATAAATTACTTCTTGTCATCTTTTGCCATTTGATCAGTTGAAGGATCCCTTTATAAAATGTGAGGAATAGGAAAAGTACTGGCAATATGACACCCCTTTATGTTCAATTTGAAAGTTTGTTCAATTCTATATTCACACTACTCTACTCTCTGATGGGTCTCTTTTCAAAATGGGATTCCTTTGATAGTCAGGCATCTTATATCTTATTCCTCCAGGCTAAGATCTCTATTTTCACTGCTTCCTTCAGAAAATTAGAATTTCTGTCTTCCACAATATTAAGAGGCTTTTTAAAAGTGCTTATGACTTGACAAAAAATGCATTAGCTGTGAAAACTGACAAGAATTTGTGCTTGTGGAGACTGCAAGAAGCAGCAAAGCCTCTATTACTAACATATTGCTTTTTATTATAAAATATGACTCCCATTAGTTTTGGGCTACAGCCAAGTCTCTTCTCATGGTTTAAAAAGGAGTTACCTTGACAAGATTCGACTTAAATCACATCTTGATCTACATTATGAACACAAAAGAACACTTTCTGCATTAAAGTGACAATAAGAGTTTGATTTATAATCCTAAAGCAAAGAAATTCAGAGTTAAATAAATCAAATGACTTAGCACTTGTCCCTAGGTTTTTGCAAGAGTGTGAAATCTATGAGAAAAAAAGAATACATGCTGTACCAAGTATTCCATCTGTAAACTCAAAGTATTATGTGGTTCTATTAAGTACTCATTTTCACTTTGGTGAATTTCAAAAAGATAATTAGGAATAAGACAACTGTCTCCTTGGAAGAGCAATGTAATTTGTGGTGTTTCTGGACACATAATCATCACGTTTTTGTTTTTGTTTTCTCTCTTTTTATTTTTTCCCTAGGAGCAAGATACAGGTTTACAACTATTTCATGTATTTCATAATCATAAATATCCTCAGGAAATCTCTGGTCAGAGAGTTAAACCACCTAATATTTGCCTGAAGCCTCCAAGTCTAACAACTTTCTAGTATGTAAAAGAAAATCTTTCTACAGAGAATGGAGCTTAGCCTCAAGGAAAAGAGACACTTATTCATTTAAAAAATTCAATCAGTATCAGGTAACAATCTAAATGACAGCAAACTTAACAAAATCCATGCCCTCCTGAAATTTATCTTTAAGGATGACTGACTCTAACACAAAGATGACAATCATTTAATAATTATCACCTGGATTGGAGGGCGGTCTAGAAAATGGAAGATACAGATGGGGCCAGAATGTTGCAGGAAAACTTTGGAAAGTAAATCATATTAAACTGTTTAAAGGGTGAGTAGAGAGGAGGAACGTGCTCTACCCAGAAGGAATGCCATGGGAGAAAGCCTGATTTTAAGACATGTGTGCTACAGGGGCCATGAAAAGAGCAGCTGAATGCAGATGCAGAAGAGACTGAGTCTTCTGTTATGCATTTGGGACACCTGCGCAAGAGTTTGCTACACATGGTTTAGAAAACATAATTTGAGATTTAAGATGAGATTTTTCTCTAAAAAAAACCAACTAAATGAAAAATGATGAGTGTAGACATTTAGGTCAGCACTATACCTTCCCAGAGAGGACGTCCCATAGGCTGAAGGTGTAATAAAACTCCACTAGCTTTTCTTTTTGACTTGAAATACTTACCAACCTCCATAACACCCACCTGTATACCCAGCTGGAAATAATTACAAATAACCCTGCAAGCTAAATTCAATACTTTTTGATATTTACATGCAACCAAATTTTACATATTAACAAAATCATTAAATATTTTTGCAAAATGTGTTAATGCTAAGATGTGTTGGATACTAAGAAGTGTTTAGAGGACAATTTTTTAGTCAGCGTTCCACTAGAGTAATTCAATTTAAAAGTGCTTAGTTTCATAAAGAAATAAATTCTTAAATTATTAATGCTGTTTTCATGCCTTACTAAAACTAACATAATAAAAGCATATGAATTTACCTTTCAACATTACTTTGCTTTTTGATTAACCTGAAATCTAATATAGTATATTTATCCTAAGTGAACAAGATATATGGAGTTGCATATATTTACTTACACCAAATTGAAATATTATGTCTTTACTGTGCCACTATATGGTTTCTCTTTTATATAAATATGCTAATTAAAAAGAGGAAAGAAACTAAATTAGCAGTTCTTTCTACTACTGCTACCAATGAAAGTGTACATTTAATTAACATAAAACAAAGGAATAATTAATATTGGACATAAATTCTCATTACAGGGATTAGAACTAACATTTGGTTTACTTGTTTTTAAACAATACAAAGGAAGCACTTGCCATGTTTATATGAATTCAATACTTTGTACTCAAGGAAACAATTCTAAAATAAAAGAAAACTTGAGGTGGAAGAAAATTTTTAGATGATGAAAAACCACTCTAGAATTTTTTTTTTTAAGTGTGCCTTATAGATTGAGAAACTAACTCTCTCTCATAACTTTTAGTAACAGAGTTGAGACTGGAACAAGCTCTTACCTGTAATCAAGTTCTCTGTCCATCGCATCACAGGGTCATCATACTATGAGACTGCATAATCAGAATATTTATGGTGTAATGATGAGTATAAAATGTAGCTATAACCAAGGACAGCCCAAAATGGTAGATCATCTCCCTGCCATCAATTTTTTAAAGCAGTCCAGGGAAGGATTCTGCCTTACTTCATACTAGATCATTTTGGTATTATTAACACAAAGCCTGAACAAACATACAATTAAATAAGCCCCCCCCAAAATGTAACAATAGTTATAATGACTATGTTAGACTGTATTTCAGAAATACATTCTCTAGTATTATACAAGATGAAGGAGCCTATTTTGAATTCAAGACTGTTTTTGTCTTTTAGTTTAACATTATTAAAACTGAGTGTTAAGCCATTAGCTTAATTGATTAATAGTCACTTATGTTCCATTAGTTGATAACCAAAACAGTTACTTGACTTCATGTACCAAATACTCAGTTAACTGAGGGTGGATGCTTAAGGATGCAAAAAAAAAAAAAAAAAACTTACTTTTTTAATGGTGAGAAAATAAATACTCCTAAATATTTTTAATAATTTGAAATCAATGGAAATAATATTAGATTTAAAAGTAGAAGGTAAGTTTGAATCCAAGTTCTAATGTCTCCAACTACACAAATTCTGCTAGGCTATCTAATCATTTACCTGTTTGAATGTGATATAGATCTAGCAGAAAAAGTTGGATCATCAAAAAGGCAAAAGAGTTAGAGAAAAACATCTACTTCTGCTTTATTGATTACACCAAAGGTTTGACTGTGTGGATCACAACAAACTGTGGAAATTCTTAAAGAAATAGGAATAGCAGACCACTCGACCTTCCTCCTGAGAAATCTGTATGCCTGTCAAAAAGCAACAGTTAGAACTGGACATGGAACAACAGACAGGTTCTAAATTGGGAAAGGAATACGTCAAGATTGTATATTATCACCCTCCTAATTTAATTTATAGGCAGAGTACATCATGCCGGACTAGTTGAAGCACAAGCTAGAATCAGGATTGCTGGGAGAAACAGCAATAACCTCAGATATGCAGATGACACCACCCTTATAGTAGAAAGTGAAGAAGAACTAAAGAGCCTCTTGATGAAAGTGAGAGAGGAGAGTGAAAAAGATGGCTTAAAGCTCAACATTCAGAAAACTAAGATCATGGCATCTGGTCTCATCACTTCATGGGAAATAGATGGGGAAAAATTGGAAACAGTGAGAGACTTTATTTTGGGGGGCTCCAAAATCACTGCAGATGGTGACTGTAGCCATGAGATTAAGAGATGCTTGCTCCTTGGAAGAAAAGCTATGACCAACCTAGGTAGCATGTTAAAAAGCAGAGAAATTACTTTGCCAACAAAGGTCTGTCTAGTCAAAGCTGTGGTTTTTCCGGTAGTCATGTATGGATGTAAGAGTTGGACTATTAAAAAAGCTGAGTGCCAAAGAATTGATGCTTTTGAACTGTGGTACTGGTGAAGACTCTTGAAAGTCTCTTGGAGGACAAGGAGATCAAACCAGTCCATCCAAAATGGAAATAAGTCCTGAACATTCAATGGAAGGACTGATGCTGAAGCTGAAGCTCCAATACTTTGGCCACGTAATGCAAAGAACTGACTCACTGGAAAAGACCCTGATGCTGGGAAGGACTGAAGGCAGGAGGAGAAGAGGACAACAAAGGATGAGATGGCTGGATGGCATCACTAACTTGATGGACATTAGTCTGAGTAAGCTCCAGGAGTTGGTGATGGACAGGGAAGCCCAGCATGCTGCAATCCATGGGGTTGCAAAGAGTTGGACATGACTGAGCGACTGAACTGAACTAGAAAACAGATGATCATAACACGTAATGATTCTGAGAAAATAATGATATCAGTACCTAAACTATTCCCTGATTTTGGATATTGTGTGGTGTTTCCCTATCACTAGAATATAGCAAGTCAAATAAATTAGAAAGAGAAGATAAAGTGTTTCATACATAAGAGCTGGTACTGAGGCGGACAGTTTCAAGTCATAGTTCAATGTTTGATATTATTTTGTTTAAAATTATCCTAAATCTCAAATTGAAATCCAACATACAACTTGCTTAAGACAGGAACCAAAATCTGGTCCTGATACCTATTTGTTAAAAATTTACTCCCTTAGCGGGGGAAGGTAATGCTGTATTTCACTATAACTCTGTAAACAAACAGTTAAAATAACTTCTCGACTCATGTAATTGAACTCTACGGAATAATCTCCACATTAAGCCAACCTAAAGCATTAATAATAATAGATTTGGGGACTTCCCTGGTGGTCCAGTAGCTAAGACCCTACGCTTCCAATGCAGGGTGCCTGGGCTGGATTCCTGGTTAGGGAGCTAGATCCCACATGCCACAACTAAGAATGAGAAAGCCAAATAAAGTTAAAAACATAATAATAACAAATAATAATAGATTTCATCTATTTTTCTATTTTAAAAGGTAGTATGGCATTGTATGGAACAGAAATTTACAATCAAGTCTGTAAAAGGCAACTCTAGGGACAGGAATTCCATCTACAAAAAATCTTGTAAGTCTGAACTGTATTAGGGATTGTGAAAGCTTTTCAAAAGAATATAAGTTAATGGCTCATAATTACGACCTTAATAAAATGATTCATACCACTGACTCATCATCTTTCTTTTCATGTAAATATATTACCTTACAATTCATGAAGTGACAAGTATTGAAATAGCCACGAGGCAAATTTTAAACTTAAATTACATACATAAATTAGAAAAGTGACTCAAGATTGGATTACTGGGCCACAAATATAACTGATGAAATAAATGAAGGAGGCCAAGTGTTGCAATTTTGAAATATTTAAGTCTATATTTTTATATAAGAGCAAAGAAAATTCATTAAAATTTTCATATTATAATTATTCTTTGCATATATCTTTATCACTTTATATTAAATTTTAAAACAAGAAAATATCCTAAAGTTTAATTGAGTTTTAAATCACAAGGATTAACTAATTTATTTCTATGGACAGTGACAAACAGTTGGTAGAAAAAATAATATATAATCTTTTAGTTCCATGTGCAAGAGATGTAACTTTGATTCTGGCGATGTTTAAGTTTTTACATAGTTCCTATGATATTTGTTTAAGTATAAATTGGTTCATCTGATCTGAATTCCTTGGCCATGAAATTGTGCTTTTAATAAATTTATATAATAATAAAAAATAATTCGTCATATCCAAATAGTTTCTGCATGATTGATGTTAAAGCTTTTACTGCTGGTATTTAATGAGCGCTTTGGATTAGATGTGTCAGAAGCATCTTGCAATTAAACAAAAAATAAGGGTTGGCAGTAGCAGATGAACTCTGTTAAAATACTTAAGATTTTACTTCCAGAAGAGTTATCATATAATAAGCCTAGTTCCAGCACCAAGTAGAAAGGAACAGGAGACACAAATGGAGTTTCTTACCCTTCGTAGGTGAACGTCATCCTCCCTGCCTAGGGCCATCTGAGCTTTTGGCGGGTTTGAGACACTCAGGGCTTCTCCACACTCCTCTGACGTGCTGTTTCTTCATTGAAAGAAAGTACTTCCCCCCCTCCCCCCATACATAATGAAATTTCATTAAATTCCTCTTGGTGTCACAGTACTCTGCCAAGTGAGACATTTTTAAAAAGGAAGGGGGTCACTGTCCATCCCCTAGGGTTCTGATCACAGCTGACGCAGGTTCTCCTCAAACTCCTTCCCAAGCCCTTCGCTCCACAAGCCGCAGACAAAGTTCCGGCAGCCCGAAGTGCGCATGCTCAACACCTGGCGGCGGGATTCCCGGCGCATGCTGGGGCCGCAGCCACGACCTTGTGGCGTGGAAATTCATTTTTTATGAAAAGGGAAAAGGACTAGAATGTAGACATTGTATCCATCGGTTTGCATATGTTACCAAAGTACTTACAGTGAAGAAGAAAATTTTCACTCTTGGATCTATTAACTCTCAAATTTGGGGGCTTCCCTGTTGGCTCAGTGGGTAAAGAATCTGCCTGCAGTGCCGGAAGTGCAGGAAATTCCCGCCGAATGCCTGAGTCTGCAAGATCCCCTGGAGGAGGGTGTGACAAACCACTCCAGTATTCTTGCCTGGAGAATCCCAGGGACAGAGAAGCCTGGCAGGCTATAGTCCATGGGGTTGCCAAGAGTCCTAAAGGACTGAAGTGACTGACCACATTCTCAAATTCTTAGAGCAATTAAAAAAAAAAAAAAGACCCTACTTCTTCTTCAGTCTTTAGTTTCAGTGATAAACTCGGGTGACCTATTTATTTACTCATTTAGTAATCATTTAGTGAGGACTTGTTCCAAAGTATACTTTTTTTTTTTTTAATGAAATACGATTTGAGAAGTAGAAATTCATTCTGTGTGATGGTGAGTCTTGCAATCAGCAAAACCTGCTGTACTAACCCTTGGGAAAATTCATTGAGAGCTGTGTTTCCTGTCAGACTCCTTGCAATCCCAAGGACTGTAGCGAGCCACATTCCTCTGCCCCTGGTATTTTCCAGGCAAGAATACTAGAGTGGGTTCCCATTTCCTATTCCAGGGGATCTTCCCAACCCAGGGATCCAGCCATCATCCTCTCTTGAGTCTCTTACATTGGCCGACGGATTCTTTACCCCTGAGCCACTTGGGAACCTCCATTGAAGGTTGGTGTGGACTGCGTTTAGGAGCAAGGGGTGCAAGCCAGGGAGAGTCCAGCCATGGTTCAGGCAGTTAGTTTATTGGCCTGAGGATGGGGAGAGATTCTTGGCAGATGTTCATGGTTCAAGAGCTAAGTTTCTGTCTTCTGTAAATCAAGAATTTACGTAAAATTAATCTCAGTTCTTAAGGTTCCTTTATCTGAGAGCACATGCCTCAGAGTCTCCATTTCTTATCATTTTAGATTGAAATCCTTTCACTCTGTTCGAGTGGAGTATTTGCAGGCACAGAAAGGTATGCAAGTTTTCATTTGCTGACATGGACCCTGGCTGGGAACACCACTCTCTTGGACCTAGAAAGTTACTTTAACACTAGAATTGTAAGTAAAAGACATACTTGGGGCTTGAATGACTGGATTTGCCAGTAGCATAAAGCATTCTCCCAGTGTCTTCTGCATGTGAAACTGCAAAAATAATTTCTTTCTCCCGGTTGGTGAAACACTTCAACAACTAAAGGGTGCTTACTGCCTACCCTCTCACCCCTCCAAGTATAATAATAATGATATGGATCAAGAGCATTATGAGGCCATAGTCATGGGAGATAGAAGCTTCAGGTGGAAGTGAAAGAGTAATTCCTTCTAAATTCATATAATGAGCTCAATTTAGATTCCCTTTGTTTTTTTGTATTTTTTCCTTTTGACTGCCACTGCTGCAAGCTAGGGAAGTAAGCCTTGCTCCAATACTGCCCAGGAAGTGGAAGTGACACCTGTCTGGATTCCCTCTTGTGAACTTTTGTTCAAGACTGCCCTTTATAGCTATGTGTAGGTGCTAAATCACTTCAGTACTGTCTGACTCTTTGCAATCCTATGGCCCTACTAGGCCTAGTAGCCTGCTAGGCTCCTCTGTCTGTGGGATTCTCCAGGCAAGAATACTGAGTGGGTTGCCATAACTTCCTCCAGGGGATCTTCCCCACCTGAGGATCAAACCCATATCTCTTATGTCTCTTGCATTGGCAGGCAAATCCTTTACCACTAGAGCCACTGGGGAAGCCCCCTTTATAACTGGTAAAATAATGATAATAATTATTATTGATCATTATTTATTAATTTCTGAGTTGTTTATATTCATCATTTTATTTAACCCTCATTAGAAAATAATTGTATTATTATTTTTGCATTTGAGAATGTTAGTCATGTGTGGATATATGGACTGTGAAGAAAGCTGAGCTCTGAAGAATTGATGCTTTTGAACTGTGGTGTTGGGGAAGACTCTTGAGAGTCCCTTGGACTGCAATTCGGAGATCCAACCAATCCATTCTGAAGGAGATCAGCCCTGGGATTTCTTTGGAAGGAATGATGCTAAAGCTGAAACTCCAGTACTTTGGCCACCTCATGCGAAGAGCTGACTCATTGAAAAAGACTCTGATGCTGGGAGGGATTGGGGCCAGGAGAAGGGGACGACCGAGGATGAGATGGCTGGATGGCATCACAGACTCGATGGATGTGAGTCTGAGTGAACTCTGAGAGATGGTGATGGACAGGGAGGCCTGGCATGCTGCGATTCATGGGGTTGCAAAGAGTCAGACATGACTGAGCTACTGAACTGAACTGAACCACCCTAAACTGAATATTTACTATAGGCTGAGAACTGAGAACTTTACATGTGTTGAGTGTATGTTTTAAATAAGTCTAGGAGAAGGTACTATTGTTATTCTCAATACCAGTTATCTTAAAGCAGTGTTTCATAGTAGTCATGAAAAATGTGGACTCTGGACCCAGACTAGGTTTCAAAATGGTCTCTATGTTACAAGTTATGGACCTTGGCAAAGCTGACTTTTCTTTGGGTTTTTCATTTGTAAAATGAAGTAAAAAATAACTGCCCTTTTCCCCCATTGTTCTGTGCATTAAATGAGTGTCTATAGAACACTTTATTTTTTTTTTATTTACTTTATTTTACTTTACAATACTCTATTGGCTTTGCCATACATCGACATGAATCCACCACAGGTGTACACGAGCTCCCAATCCTGAATCCCATAAATGCAACAGTGGTTTCCAAAGAAGAAACTGAAGATCAGGAGGATAAACAGCATTCTCAAGGTCAAGCAGGTAGCAGAATTGGCCTTAGAATCCAAATATCTCCATTCAAAGTGTTTTTAGCAACTGTTTAGCTGTGATATTTTGTGATAGGAAGGCTTTTCCAGTTCTGAGAAAGCCTGGGGTTAAATGAATATGTGCCAATCTTGTCCTAGACCTCAATGGAAAACAAAAAAATTTTTTTTCCATGAGATCAGAATTAGAGTATGGGCTTGGAGGAAAGAGGCCAAAGACTCAAGTCAGACTGTTAAAAAGAATCAGCATAGCCCACTACTGTACATCTCATATTGATACAGTAGTGATAAGAGCTTTGCATTGGAGTTCAGTGTTAAAAAAATAATGTAACTTGAATTATTATCTCCAAATACCTTTTGCATATCACTCTTTGAAACCCAATGTGGCAGTTTGTGGTAGATTGATTACTTAAGAATTTAGAATCCTGTTAAATTTCTTCTTTCTAGTTGATACAACTGATAGATGATTATAATATTAATATAATGAGTCCATCAAAGTGTATAATTCAGGTGATTTGAGTTTATTCAATGTAGGTTTATTGGAAAAAAGAAACAAGTAAAAGGAAGAAAGTGAATATAAAAAAGGAAGGAAGGAAAAAAAGAAAAAAGACAAAGACAATGAATTTATTTCTACACAAGGTAGAGAAACTTGGATTTGGGATTATCATATTATTCAATGCAATTATACTCCATAAAACTGAACTATTTTTCATTTCTTATATAGTAAGAAATTAAAAATATAAATAATTCATGCACTCCCATGCTTCCCTATTATAGCCCATTTGTCTAGCCTGGAATTATCTTCCCTTCTATACACAGGCAATCTATTCACCATCTATGACCGCTAGTCTAAGCTCCTTGAGGGTGTCAACTGTGTTATCTTCTAGGTGTTCTTAATACCTAATAAATGACTGGTGAATAGAAGTATAATGATCCTTTATCTAATGAATGCTTACTTCAAGTACCATTTCCTCTTTGAATTCTATTCTAGAACTTCAAATTGAAATGAAATTAGTTTCCACTGCATTTTTCCAACTATTTATTTAGGTACATTATAAACATAGTATTTTATGTTATTCATTTCAAGTTGCAGCTCCAGCAGGGGTTTGAAGATATCAGTTCAATTCAGTCGCTCAATCATGTCCAACTCTCTGTGACCCCATGAATCGCAGCACACCAGGCCTCTCTGTCCATCACCAACTCCCGGACTTCACTCAGACTCACATCCACCAAGTCAGTGATGCCATCCAGCCATCTCATCCTCTGTCGTCCACTTCTCCTCCTGCCCCCAGTCCCTCCCAGCATCAAGAGTCTTTTCCAAGGAGTCAACTCTTCATGTAAGGTGGCCAAAGTACTGGAGTTTCAGCTTTAGCATCACTCCTTCCAAAGAAATCCCAGGGCTGATCTCCTTCAGAATGGACTGGTTGGATCTCCTTGCAGTCCAAGGGACTCTCGAGTCTTCTCCATACATACCCACTTAATCACAAATCAAAACATAGAACATTTTCATTACCTCCTAAGTTTTCCTTGATTGCCTTCCCAATCTATATGTTTTCCAGGGCTGTTGGGGCCACTATGAGAAAAGCAGGAGAGACTCCATCTTGAAGCCTGTCATCCATTTTAAAGACAGGATATGAACTGAGCCTGAACTCTCCCAATAATGAGGAAACTGATGCTAACGAAAAGCAGGTCTCCTGGAGACTTGATAGATGGCAAATGGAGATTGTAGTTGAGGTCAGGCTGCCCCTGTTAGATTAACCATGGAGACATCCCTCGCATTATGTAGAATCATTGTTCCCTGCTTTAAACTTGTTTGTTCTCCTAGAACCTGCTTGTTGTAAAAATCATATACATCATGCAACTGGTCACTTAGCGAGGGGTATAAAACTAAGTCTCTCAGAAACATCAAGGTCCTTGTTGGGGACCGATCCGCCTTGTACCTACTGGCATAATAAACTGTACTCCACACCGCGAGGTGTGTATTGTGACTCTGCATTCCACAGTGGGGTTACCACTATTCTAATTGATTATTCTCACTGAGTCTTGAACTTCATATAACTCAAATCATTCAGTAGGTCCCCTTTAGGTCTGTTGTGTTTGTTTGTTTGTTTGTTTTCCACTCTCTGTGAAATTTATCCATGTATAGCTAGAGTTAGCAAATATTTCCTGTATTCCAAAATGATTGTACCTATTTACACTGCCAGAGTGAGTCCAGAGTGAGGCAATGTTCCAATTTCTCCACAAGCCTGACAAAACTTAATATTATTTGTCTTTTTAAATTTCCCAATATGAGTGTATGTAGTGCTATCTCATTTTGGGTTAATTTGCAGGTTTCTGGTGGTTAACATTTGGAGGTCTTTTTTGCTTTCTTTTTTTTTTTTAGATAACTTTTCTTATGAAGTGAATTCAACAGTGTGTGTTTTAATATGATGGTTTATCTCTCTTATTGATTGATAGTAGTTCCTTACATATTCCTGATGTATTTGTCAGACATTTTTTTTTTTTTTTTTACCTATCCATGTTTTGCAATTCCCTCTCTCTATTGTGTCACTTTATAAAAAGAAATTTGGTGGGTTTTTTAAAGTCCAGATTATCCTTTGTCTTCCTTATATGGTTAGTGCTTTTTTTAATTCTACTTAAGAAATCTGTGTCTATAATAAAGTTAGAAAGACAGTCTCCAATGTTTTCTTCTTATGGCTTTATTGATTTTTTTTCACTCAGGACCATGATTCTTCATGAATTGATTTTTGTGTATGATGTGAGGCAGAGATCAAAAACCATTTTCTTCCACATGGATATCCAACTGCTCCAGCACCATTTCCCCAATTAAATTGCAGGATCTCACCACAATTTTCACCTGCTGATACTGAGAGTCAATTCCTAGACAGGTTGATAAGAAGTCTGGGTGTCCCCAAGGAGAGAGGGGTCTGGATTCTCAAGGAGGAGGAAAGGAAAAACATTTTTTCCCCTCTACATTCCTGAGTTTTATATAACAATAATGTATCCTGCTTGCGGACAGTTTTTGGAAAAAATCATCTGGCTGATCCTATTATCCTAAAACGTAAATTATAAGAGTGGATCTAGTAAGGTCTTTACAACCACCAGAGATTCTTTTGATTCACTGTAATAAGTAATAAAAAAGTATATAACTTATATAACTCCATTGCTAACACTAGCGAGGGGGCACTCTTTCTGCCTCCTTCTGATGTCTATGTCAGAAGCTTTCTCTATCTCTTTTCAGTTCAGTTCACTCAATCGTGTCCAACTTTTTC
>SJYV01039463.1:1639854-1769598 GCA_006410875.1 Neotragus pygmaeus | reverse complement strand
CATGATTTATTAGTTTAATGTGACAACTTCCACAGCAAGTTCCACTGTCCCTGTCTTCTCATGTTTTCCTTGAAAAAAGATGCTATTTTAATAGGAAATATGCATAAATCATTTTTAATGAAAAATATCATTTAATTCATAAGTCAAATGATAGAATTCTTACCAGTATTTTATTCATTATACACTTACTTTTAACCCTGGTTTAGCCACAAATATTGCCAAACAAAGCTATTTTTATTGCCTAAAACAATTCACATACTACTTCATGGATTTTTCAAAAACTGGAAACTCATCTAAAAGATTTGCTTTCTTTAAAAAGTAAAAGAATTCCTCTGATAGTTTTCCTCTTTAAGTTTTGTTTGACTGCTTTATTCGAAACAAGTGGCATGCTATAAGGAACACAATTATCTTCAATAAATAATGAAAGATCATGAAGATAAATTGCATCTATATCAATAGGAATTGGTAACTAATATAAGAATCTGATTCTTGCTCAGAGCAATAGTTAAAGTTGAGTTGCAATGGCAGGAAAAAAATGTGAAGCAAGAAAATCAAATTTGAATTCTGGTTAAATACCATAGGGGAAGTATAATTAAAAACAAAATCTTCGCACAACCTAGAAATCCTCTCCACAAAGTTTGTAGAGAGAGAAAACTTTTCTATTACTGAATAAGCATTACAGCAGAATGTAATGACCATCTCAGGCAATCAGCTAAACGATTGCAAAGGCAAAAAGAAATCTCACTGTTTCATACAGCCAAGTGGATATGATAAGATATATCAAAGTATTTCAGATAAACAATAACTAGTCCTCAAGTAAGAGGGATTGACAGCATAATTTGTCACATATTATTCATACTAACTTTACCTGATAATTGTATCTACCATCTGTGTTAGCTAGTTTTTTTCTGAGAAGAAGTGAAAGTGTCCAACTCTTTGAGACTTCATCAGGCTCCTCTGTCCATGGAATTTCCCATGGCAAGAATACTGGAGGGTATTGCCATTCCCTTTTCCAGGTGATCTTCCAGATCCAGGGATCCCCAGCATCCTGCATAATAGGCAAATTTTTTACCATCTGAGCCACCAGGGAAGGCCAGTTTTATCTGATTGAATAACAAACTTCACAATTTTATTACAAAAGGTGGTTTTGCATTTAGGAGTCAGGAGACATCCTTAAATTTAGGTTCCTATTCTCTCATAGAAAGTGAGAGATAAGGGCACTCTACCTGAATGCTAGCATTTCAAAGAATGGCTTGCAGGTTCTTGACAAAAACTTTCCTGGTCCAAAGAGCTGACCAAAGGCCAACAGACAGAATGCCTATTTAGTTTTCAAAAGGGCTTACATACATTCAAAGAGAGAAGAAAGTACTACAGTTGCAAATTTCCTAAGGTAAATGCTCCAAGAAAAAGAAGGGGATGAAAAATCTCTTCCTCCATTTTAGACAGGCATAATTAAGCCTCATACTTTTAATTTTTTGTCCTTACAATACAAACTACTGAGGTTCATTCAACATTAACCATAAGAGAGAATGACTGATTTTATTCAAATTATAAAAAATTATAAAGTATTAGAACTATAAAATTTATAATTTTAATTTGTCAAAGCCAGTGTACTATCTCTTTTCATTTGGCAGATTCTTTACCAATGAGTCACCAAGGAAGCCCTTTAATTAATAATATATGTAAATAACTGCATATTTCTACAAGGGATGCTACTGAGAGTGAGCAGAATTCTGCACCCTTCCCCACCTAAAGTATGCCTCTTTCGCATAAGAACTTTTTTAGGCTATTTTTAAGAAAGAGCAGACATAGGAAAAGCTCAGAAAACTGAATAGAGGTTACCCTTTTGTAAGAGATATTTATGTTAATATGGGAAGTATACACGTTGTTAAAATTCTGTTTGTCTTCCTCCTGTTCAGTTCAGTTCAGTCACTCAGTCGTGTCCAACTCTTTGCGACCCCATGAATCGCAACACGCCAGGCCTCCCTGTCCATCACCAGCTCCCGGAGTTCACTCAGCCTCACGTCCATCGAGTCAGTGATGCCATCCAGCCATCTCATCTTCTGTTGTCCCCTTCTTCTCCTGTTAATCTGTCTTTTATCTGTCTTTTATTATAGGTGAATTTTATTATAGGTGGTGGTGGTGAGGGAGGGTCTCTACCAAGAACCTAGAAGAGAATGTGAACAAAGAACAGAAGGGCATCAGTCACCACTCTTCAAAGGTTAAGTCATACCCCTCTTCAGTGGCCCACCAACAGTGTAACCTGAGAGGAATTCTGGATTAAAAACAGGATGAGGTACTCTGTGCTTTGGATACATAGGCCCTTACATAGACATATATCTCAGGGTGAAATTAATGACAGCAGATTCTTGCATCTTCCCATACTTATACAAACACTAAAATCATTAACTTGAGATATCTGTTCTTCATGATTAGCAAGATGTATGCATGAATTTCGGAGAAGGCGATGGCACCCCACTCCAGTACTCTTGCCTGGAAAATCCCATGGACAGGGGTGGCTGGTGGGCTGCGGTCCATGGGGTCACGAAGAGTCGGACTGAGTGACTTCCCTTTCATTTTCACTTTCTTGCATTGGAGAAGGAAATGGCAACCCACTCCAGTGTTCTTGCCTGGAGAATCCCAGGGACGGGGAAGCCTGGTGGGCTGCCGTCTATGGGGTCACACAGAGTCGGACACGACTGAAGTGACTTAGCAGCAGCAGTGGCACCATGCATGAATTTAGGGCTTCCCTAGTGGCTCAGATGGTAAAGAATCTGTCTGCAATGCAGGACACCTGGGTTTGATCCCTGGGTCAGGAAGAGTCCCTGGAGAAGTGAATGGCTACCCACTTTAGTATTTTTGCCTGGAGAATTCCATGGACAGAGGAATCTAGTGGGCTGCAGTCTACATGCACGCATGCTACGTCATTTCAGTCGTGTCGACTCTTGCGACCCCATGGACTATAGCTGCCAGGCTCCTCCGCCCATGGGATTCTCCAAGCAAGAATACTGATGTGAGTTCCCATGCCCTCTTCCAGGGGACCTTCCCAGCAGGGATCAAACCCACGGCTCCAGCATCTCCTGCATTGGTGGGTTCTTTATCACTAGGAACCTGGGAAGCCCAGGATACAATCTATGAAGTCACAAAGAGATGGACACTAATGAGCTACTAACACTTTAACTTTTCATGTATGTATTTCCCAACCGTCAAAATTCATATATGAATAGGCCTGTCCCCTACCTCTTCAGAGCACTTCCTCTGAGCTAACTCAATAGCTAAGTAAATAACACCCAGGTTATAGTCTTCAGTAATACCTTGGATTAAATGTAAACTCACAATTCTCATATTCTCGGTTTTTCTTTATGTTAACTGATGGAAGAAAAATATGTTTTATTCTCTGTATTACTCCTGCTTTTGCCCATTGGCAAAATTACTCTTAAATTATATACCTAATTACAAATTCAAGAATCATTTGTGGTTTATGGATTTTCCATTGTCATAGTCAATAAAACCTATTTTAAGGAGTTATGTAAAAAAAGAACCAGCCTTCGAAAATTCAAATTTCTGAGATGTGAACTGATTTGTTCTTGTTCCTTTGGGTCAATGCTACTTAGGGCTCAGGGATCCTATACTGAATAGTATTCCCAGGATTGGAATTTTCCCATTTTAGTGGGGCTTGCAGATCAAATTGGCATCAAAGTCAGAGTAAACCTTCAATCACTAGTGAGATCTAAAGAAATATTTGATATTGAAAAGTTACTTCCATTCACTTTATTGATAAAACAGTAACTCAGGTTACACCATGAATACTAATCATGTTTTTAACTGACCAGTGAGTCCCCACTATAGCACACTGCACATTCATAAAATCCCACTCATGATAATATATTTTTTTCTTTACCCCTAATAATCCTAATATGGAATCACAAGTTTGAGGCACAATATGATTAAAATAATTCTGTAGAGCTAAATACTATCTTTGTATCTTCTAATACAATTGTCAAAGAATTTAAAAATATTTTTATTTTTCGTAGAATTTCCACAGTTGCCAAATCTCAATTCTGAGGATTTCTCTCCAAAATATACTATTCTTTTTTTGGTTTTTATAAGTTATAATGAACTCAGATGCCATGGCCTCTTAATGTATATGCAGACTGCTTCGCATGCTTTGACTTTTCAGGTATATTTAATATTGTATATTATTACATAGGCATATATGTAATACATAAGCATGCGAGTATTTCTATAAAATATCACTAAACATAACAGAAAAACAAACATGATTTATTTGAATGACAAGAGAGCTGAAAGGATTTAAAAAAAAAGATGGAAAAAAATGAAATAAAAATGTTCAATGTAATCATTTTCTTCAGAGTCTTGTAATAAATAGTACACCAGCAGGCCATAGCTGGTCACTCACAGTGCCTAAGCGAGGGCACAATATAGATTTGCTAAAAGTGTTTTATTTTGAAATGGAGGTTCTGCAATTCCTGGTTATTGATGATGTAGTTTGTAACATTTTTATTTAGCCATGACCAATAGAAAATTAAAACAACTTTGATCACTTTGGAAATTCTAGGCTTGGTTTTTCATTTGTAACTATCAATTATTTAAAGAATAGTTTGAAATGGCTCTTGGAACCCTTTTGGGGGGAAAAATTACAGTAATTTAGGTAGAAAACGTGAATGATCTCAAGTTTTTAGTTCCATATGGAATAAAAATGCCTTATAAAATAGTCACATTGCCATCTACTGACAACTTTTTGTAAAAGAACCAGCATTTTCTCATTAGCCTAACTGGCTGACTGTAGACTTTAATGATCTATTACTTGACATGTGGCAGTATAAAAAAGGAGTAACATAGTATTTCCATTGCTCAGTACATCTAATTGAAATAATCTCACCATTCACAGAAGCCATTTTAAGCTCTTCAAAGTTTAACTTTTATATACTGCAATTAGATACATTTATTAATGGCATTATTGTATAGTATTTCATAGCTGGTAAAACTGTTTTCAGGAAAGTGACTATAGAGTGTATATTAATAAATCTGCACTGCATGTATAGTACATAGGGACTTACTAATAAGATTTTCATAATAACAGCATTTATCTCACAGCACATTTTACAATACCAATCACTGTGTAACAGCAGTGTTGTTATTACACTATACGAAAAATGAGATTTGTGTTAAAGACATGTATTATAACCTGAAACACAGAAGGATCAATACAATAGTAGTTGAAGTACTTCTGCATTAAACCATTTTCATCCCCATTCCTTTTTGCCTTTGCCAGAGTTCATATAAGAAAACACCCAGTACTACTGTAAATAGATCAACCATTCACATACCAATGAACTAGTAGCTCTAGAGTGTAGCATCCTGATATACAGTGACTCTGATTCTATACATACCAAATCAATTCTTTCCAGTTTGTAGTATTCAGCATCAAATGGAATTTATTCCCCAATTTATTTCTACAGAATCATGTTACTGATTACTTTTTCTGTCACATTCTAAGATGTGGAGTTTCTCTTCAAATTAAAATTTTTCTTTGCCTCCAATCCTGGCACAAGGCATCTTTAAAAGAAGTGATTTGTTAGCTCAGTAAATGTTTAAAATTAAATTTTATATTCATTTAAAGTAAATTAATATCAAGTGACTATTAAAGCCATNACAGAATCATGTTACTGATTACTTTTTCTGTCACATTCTAAGATGTGGAGTTTCTCTTCAAATTAAAATTTTTCTTTGCCTCCAATCCTGGCACAAGGCATCTTTAAAAGAAGTGATTTGTTAGCTCAGTAAATGTTTAAAATTAAATTTTATATTCATTTAAAGTAAATTAATATCAAGTGACTATTAAAGCCATGTAAAAAATACTGAAAGTTATATCCTTTATCATTCAAATTCAAAACTAAACTAAAATAAAATTTAACTTTAAAATATTAGTTTTCAAGGGAAAAAGTCATGAGTACTTTTATCAGTTTGTCAGATAAGCACATACTGTATTTTAAAACTTAAACATGAAAAAAATTCAAACTTTTAGGCTAGCCTCGTATATACCTTGTAAAATAATTAAAACACAGAACCTGAGCACTGAGTCCAATGTAAAAATAGCCAAGTAACTCAGTTGTTCATTACCATCACAAACAGAAAAAAATTTCAACCTAAAGTTGCTTGTAATAGCTTAACTGTAGGTAAAATCAATCAGGGGACATATCATTAGCCTATTGTTTTACATATTTTTTGCCTAAAATAGATCAATGGATGGAGAGTATACAGTATTGGAGAACCGGAAGCCAGTCACTATGCACTATTCAAGTAGGCCACACTGCTGGATATTTTGTCACAACTGGTTCTCCCAAGATTTATTATGAAACACAGTGAACCAAAGATTCCCTTGAATGGAGGCCCAAGAAAGCATGGTATTCTGTTTTTAGAACTCCAGCTCATTTTGAATAAGGAATCACTCAAGAAGAGATGAAAGGCCTAGATTTTTATGGCACTTTTCAACTACATCTATATAAATGTTAAAGATTCTTGCTTCATTTCCTTTTCAGTTATAGTAACTATAAAGAGCATCATTGTTGAAAGATATTTAGGTTTTCTTTTTCCTCCAGGAAGTACGTTTAAAAGACTGCAGAGACTCTGTATACAGAATATGAAACATTTCCATTAATAGAACTATTATTTCAGTGTATAGAAATTTGGTAATGAAATATTTATCTTTGAACTGTAGCGTTTTTTACCTTATATTGCTTGCTTCCTATTAAATTTGTGTTATCATGGATTAAAAGAGCATTATCTCAAATTTTATATGACTTTAAAATCAAATCAAACTAGAAATGTTATGTAAGAAAATCTCATGGTGACAGAAGCTTGCACTGCCCTGTGTCAGGGGTGCTTTTGATGGGGCAAGAGGCAAATGTGAGAGCAGGCAGTAGGAGGATCCATGGCAGTTCTGCTTGACTTTCTCCCATAAAATCATCTTGGGACAAAGAGCACTGGCTCCCGTGACTGCTCAGAACTCCAATACAGGTGTCTTCAAGGATAAAATCAGAACAGCACAGAAACCCTGACAAAAAAGAGCTGACAAAGACAGATGAAGAAAAAATGTGGACAGCCACTTTTCCACACTGTTTTCAAATGTCTTGTGTTGTTAAATATAATCTATTGTGGAGATTGTCTGTCCTAAGGCTGATTCTTCTGGGAAGGTAAAAGGTGAAGCCATTTATCTAAGGCTTTGTGTAATAGGCTAGGTCATTACTAATGGTTTATTTAGCCACTGAGATTTTCCACTCTGGGACTCATCTGTCCTCCTGCCTCCAAATCCCTTAAGCACATTGTGAAAGTCTAATTTTCCTTCATAAACATGGAAAGACAGAGGGGCTTCTATCCCTAAAGGAAAAAGAACTCACAGATACAAGCAAGACACTTGAGAAACAAACCTACCTCTGAATAAATATGATTGTATTAGAAACTGACATATTAGAACATATCTATTAAGATTAGAGAGTAAAGAATCTGCCTGCAATGTGGGAGACAACGGATCAATCCCTGGGTTGGCAAGATCCCCTGGAGAAGGAAATAGCAATCCGGTCCAGTATTCTTGCCTGGAGAATCCCACGCACAGAGGAGGTGGGCAGGCTACAGCCTATGGGGTCACAAAGAGTTGGACATGACTGAGCAACTAACACATATCAAGATTTATAATTAGGCAAATAATAAACTAAAAGATAAAAGGTAAGATATTGTTAAGATGAAACAAGAATAAGAAAACATAAAAATAAACAAAAACATAAACATATTATTATTAATTAGAATATATATTATTTATATATATATATATATAAAATATTAGAATTAAATGGAATTTGGGAACACATGCATACAGGTGAGGAGATATATTAGCAAACTGGAAGATCAGATCAAGAAAAGTACTCAGAAAAAAAAAAAGAAAGAAAATTACTCAGAAGGGCACTTCCTTAGTGGTCCAGTGGTTAAGACTCCAAGTTCCCAGTGCTGGGAGGCCAGGTTCAATCTCTGGTCTGGGAACTAGATCCCACATGCTGCAACTAAAAAAAAATATTAAAAAAAAACGTGTTCCACAGCTAAGACCCAACATGGCCAAATAAATGAATAAATAATAAAAAAAAAGAAAATTCTCAGAAGAAGAAATCAGAAGAAAGTTAAAACATAAGCTGAGAGATAGGAATGTTAGGGGGGAAGTCCTGATATCTGGAAAATAAGATTTTGTTTTTTTAAAAACAGAAAGAATAAAGATAAAAATAATAGTTTTTTGAAGTAAAAATGAATATCAGCTTCACAGATTTTTTTTTTTTTTAAAGAAAGCTCAGATTAAAAGGGTCCTCACTGGAGAATGCAATGGCACCTCACTGGAGAAGGCAATGGCACCCCAACTCGAGTACTCTTGCCTGGAAAATCCCATGGATGGAGGAGCCTGGTAGGCTGCAGTCCATGGGGTCGCTAAGAGTCAGACACGACTGAGTGACTTCACTTTCACTTTTCACTTTCATGCATTGGAGAAGGGAATGGCAACCCACTCCAGTGTTCTTGCTTGGAGAATCCCAGGGACGGGAGAGCCTGGTGGGCTGCCATCTATGGGGTCGCGCAGAGTCAGACACGACTGAAGCGACTTAGCAGCAGCAGCAGAAAAGAAAATCCCCATTCATCCTGTATAGGCAAATGTACACTATTAAGGAGGAAGGAGGGCTTAAATGAAAAGATTGAGTGATAAGGGAGCTTTCAGAGTGTGAATAACATCAGAGCCACAAGCACGGTGTCTGGAATTAGAGTTGATAATTGTGTAAAGAAAAATTATTGAAAATTTATACAAATAAGAATGAGAGAATCCAGGAACATCATTTGTCAAACTCACTCAAGGATCTTTCCGCCATCTAGAAGAACGCACTTTTGTCTGTCTTTAGACTCGGGAAGATATGCATTTACTTGTTCAGTTCAGTTCAGTCACTCAGTCGTGTCCAACTCTTTGTGACCTCATGAATAGCAGCACACCAGGCCTCCCTGTCCATCACCAACTCACGGAGTTCACTCAGACTCACGTCCATCAAGTCAGTGATGCCATCCAGCCATCTCATCCTCTGTCNAAGGGGACAACAGAGGATGAGATGACTGGATGGCATCATGGACTCGATGGACATGAGTCTGAGTGAAGTCCGGGAGTTGGTGATGGACAGGGAGGCCTGACATGCTGTGATTCATGGAGTCGCAAAGAGTCGGACACGACTGAGCGACTGAACTGAACTGATCATTATTGCTTTAATAACAACAACTATATATACTGAGTACCAGCATATGATCAAGGCCTTTGCATAACTAACCTCATTTAACAGTCAAACATCTTTATGTGGCTAGAATTACCACATACAATAACAATAACATTTACTAAAAGAATACTTAGAATTAACAAACTTTATTATCTCAGAATTGAGGAAGAACAGACTAAGATACACGCGGATACAGAAAAATTAAGGTCCTCAAAACAAGCCGATTCTACAGGATTTGAATCATAATCCACTGTAGTTGCCCACAGTACACTCTAAAAGGAATTCAGGATGAAAAACAGAATGAAGCACTTTGCTTTGGACAATCAGACTGTTAGTTAGATGCATGCCTCAGGAAGAATTTCAGTTACTCTAGATTCCCATATTTTCCCAGACATAGAAAAACACTAAAATAATTAAATTGGGATATCTATTCTTTGTGATTAGCGTAATCTTTTACCAAGATGTATGCTGGATAGAGGAGCCTGGTGGGCTATAGTCCATAGAGTCAGAGAGTTAGACATGACTGAAATGACTTAGCATGCATGCATACTTGACTGTGTGTATTTCCTAGACAAAAAGAAAAAGAAATCATCTATAAACTGGCTCTCCTCTACCCCACCAGATAAGTTAACTCGCAGCCCCCGAGTGGCTGGCTCCCAGGCTATATTCCTCAGTAAGACCCAGAATAAAACATAAAAATTTTCTTTAAGTTGACATATAAAATATTGAAGTGATTTAGACATGGTCATATATCTAGTAAATGAAGGAGCCAAAATTCTAAACCATACCTGTGTGACTGCAGAACCTATGTGTGTACTTAGTCGCTCAGTCATGTCTGACTCTTTGAGACCCTTTGGACTGTAGCCCACCAGACTTCTCTGTCCATGGGATTCTCCAGGCAAGACTACTGGAGTGGGTTGCCATTTCCTTCTCTAGGGCACCTTCCTGACCCAGGGATGAAACCCAAGCCTCCTGATTACAAGTGGAATCTTAAGCACTGAGCCAAGGGGAAAGCCCGTAGAATCTACATATTCTAACACTAATCCATGGGATATACTGCCTGCCACCACTTGAACACAACTGTTCTCCTTCTCAACCAAGGTCTTGCTATTTATTAAATTTGTTTTTATGTGTGTGTATATGTATTCAAATAGTTTTATTCATATTTCAGTATTCAAAAACTGTGTTCATAATATGCTTACCATTTCATGCTGTTTTTTTCTTCTAGCATTCTCTCATAACTTTTCCCTATATTCTCCTTCAATTGCCATAATTATATTTTATTTCATTCATGCATAACAGTCTATACAGTAATGTTTTAAAACTGAGAAAGTCATTCTTCTATGATTTAACATTTCATTTAGCATGTATTCAATTTTGCCTGACACAAACAGCTCTACAACAAATTCCTATGTATATAACTTTTTTAGCTATCAAATTATTTTCCAACCTAAATTTTCAGATGAGATTCTTCAAGTATATGAACATTTGTATGACTTCTGATGGATAATACCAAGAATGTTTTCTTGAAATTGCACCACAACATTTTCCAATGCTAACATCAAAGGAAAACATAAATAAGAAAATTATTAAGAAAAGTAATTTTGTTTGTTCATGACTATACATGTTCTAATGTTGCTATGATAGCCAATAGAATGCACATGGCTCAAGAGTAGGCATTTAGTGGAAGAGATGGGCATACAAAATTCCCATGATTGCTCTGTACCCTCAGTCCCAGCAGCACATGTAAATGTCTCGCCAAGCCTTGTAATTAGAGGCCACTGAAAAGCACACCTAACTGACCCTGAAGTCAACAGGGAGCACTCATCCTTGGGCTCATTAGCATTACGCCACAACCAATAGAGCTAATTTTCCAACTAATGCATCACAGCAGGTACTTAATAAGTTCTTGTTTACCATCTAAGGTCTTTTGCTCAACCCCATATGCCCACATTCTCTCCCCTGCTCCTCAGGGTACCCAATAACCTCAGACTACAAATTTTACAAACACAGTTTCACTTTTATCGAAGAGCTTCACAAGACTCAACTCTGTGAAAGATCTTTTCATTTTGGAGAGGATAGAAAAGGATTTTATTTTACCAACACGAGCCATTATTTCAATGGTTCTATGATCTGTTTTGTATCAATGTGTTTCATATCTCTTGAATTTATGAATTTAGAACTTATCTTGAATACTACAGGCTTGAATATCATGTTAATTAATGATCATATGTAATAAAATGGAAGTATTTTTATACTTTGAAAACTTAGCTTAGTGTTGCACGTAATGATGGTTATTTTCTTAGGTAACAGTATTTTTATTTTCCTTAATTGATGTTTTGCAGCTTAACTGGGGGCACAAGGAACTTGCTCTCAACTGGAAGTTGGAAGAATGCTGCCTTCAACCTGCTAGTCAGAGAACAACCAGTGAGGGAAGAGTCCAAGCAGGAGAACATAAGAGACTACTCGCCTCTGAGACAACATGTAATATCCCAGAAATAACAGGTATTTTTGCAGAAGGCTGAATTCCTACATTATGTGGAGGAATTCTGGAGCCAATTATATTTTTCTTATTGCTGCAAAAATGGCTATAGATTCATCAGACCCAAGGAAACTCTAGTGAGTTACAGATAGATATAATATTAAGGCAGGTGTCAATGTGCAGATGTAGATGCAAAGTATGTCAATATGAATGAAGATATAGGCAAATGTGTACATCTGGCAGAGGGCTGACATCTGATCTCAACTTCTAAATTTGTATTGATTTATTTATAAAATGGAAACTATAAATTTTTTTTCTCATTGAAAATCAAATAAATTATTTTTATTTTTTGTGACACACAGTAACTGAATATAAGCAGAATTTAATTACTGATGACTTGATATTTTAAATATCTACCTGACAAAATACTTGTGATTTGAAAAGATATTCTCAGACAAAATAATTCAGACTAGTTTAGAATCTACTTTTTTTTTTTGAACTTTACAATACTGTATTGGTTTTGCCATACATTGACATGAATCAGCCACGGGTGTACATGAGTTCCCAATCCTGAACCCCCCTCCCTTTTCAAGAAAGAAAGCAAAGTAACAAGTTCAATGCTAAAACTTCCACACCATTGTGATTCTATAACATCAACTCTTTGTTATTCACAGATTAGACAGGTCATAAATAAGTTATGACAAAATGGGGCTTAATCTTGTTATCACTGAGTTCTAGTCTTGTTTAGCTTTTTACTTCCAAGGGACATCTCATGAGAAAATGTTCTGTGAAATATCAAATTTTTAAAACTTATAAGAAGTCTATAGACTAGTTTTCAATCAGAATCCATGTGTAATATAAACGTTGATGTTGTCATGAATACTTAGCAACATTTTACACAGCAAACCTATAAACTGAGTTTAGTCCATATGAAATGCCAGTAACTCAGTTATTTTAAGCTATTTATAAACAATGTGAAAAAAAGAGAATGCATTTCATATGCAAATTGATGTTTTATTTAGAGTTTTTTGTAATTCACTTAAACTAATGTAAATAAATAATTTCAATCTATAGATTCTTTCATATTAATAAAACATGTCTGCATTTTGAAAGTAAACTAAANATTTATAAACAATGTGAAAAAAAGAGAATGCATTTCATATGCAAATTGATGTTTTATTTAGAGTTTTTTGTAATTCACTTAAACTAATGTAAATAAATAATTTCAATCTATAGATTCTTTCATATTAATAAAACATGTCTGCATTTTGAAAGTAAACTAAAAGCTGAAGTAAGAATTATATCTTTAATGTGATATTATCACTTAGAGTTGTTTTTATACTGTAGGTAAAATATATACAATTGTTTAAATGTATGGAAAAACACCCCAGAGTAAATATTATTTGATTAGTCCATTTACAGATCCTTTTAGGTTTCAATTAAAACAAACTTAATTTCTAGGTAAAGTTTTCATGACATAGTTATTCAAAAACACCCTGTTATCAAAGGTACTTTCTCTTTTTACACTTATTAAGGAGGCAGATATTTGTCACAGGTGCTAATGAGAAAGAAATTGTCCCTTCTTTTAGAGCTCTACCATACAGAAAATAAATCAAAATGTAAGCATATCATCACAGTTTAGTGTGATAAGAGCTAAGACAGAGGTGTGGACAAAGGTTTTACAGGTGTATCATTGTGTACCTTTAATTACTTTTTATAGCACAAGCATATGCTTCTGTTTTCTTCAGCATACTAAACAATACAGTCTCCTACTTTTCTCCCTTTTAACAAGGCCCTCTTACTCTTCAGGGAAAGCATAAGAGAGGGCCAAGGTTAAATTTTGCTTCCCTATAATGATGTTGAAAGTAAAAGTGAAGTTGCTCAGTCATGTCTGACTCTTTGCGACCCCAAGGACTGAAGTTCATGGGATTTTCCAGGCAAGAATACAGGAGTGGGTTGTCATTTCCTTCTCCAATAATGACGTTGAGGAGATAGCGTTTATTCACTTGCTTTGAACTAAGAATTTTGAAGAAGGCAATGCTTGTTTTGATCTAGGACTCTGCACTTCGATTGGCCCCCACTTTGAAAAGGATTCTAAAAAGAAATTCCAGATATACTCAGGTAACAATATTTGCATTAAAAAAAAAAGCTATCTCAACTGACAGGGATATCATTCCAGTACAAAGCAATATATTTTACATGTATTCATGTTTTCACAGACAATGATGACAATCCAAGCTTTAAGTCCCTTTCTGATACGTAATTAATTGTTGCTTGGCAATTTATTAAGCTTTCAAACAGCTTTTTAAAAGTAAGTCAAGAGGCAAAACTTATATGGATTTACACACTTAACAGTTTTTCATTTTTATAACTTAGTGTGGATATTTCTGTATATTAAAAATACAGATTTTTAATTGTCAATTCAAATTTTCCCCTTACTAAACTATGCAAAGTTAACTTGCTTTTGTCAAACAATAGTCAGTTTTGAGGCTGCAAAGAACAAAGAGCTTTATTTGGGGTCTTAGGAATTGTAATTCAAGAGACAGATTCAGGTAAATCACAAAGAGTGTTCTGGGGAAGACAAGAGGTTTGAAGGGGCTTATAAAGACAAAAGTCACAAGATTGTTAAAATTGCCTTTCAAGAATTATGACTGGCTTTGATGAGAAAAGGAAATATCTGTCCCAGGGGATAGGCTGTCATGAGTTATTTAGAGCAAGGGTCCAATAAGTATCTTGAGTTTCAATGTTTCTGGAACATTGTACAGACGTTCTGGATGCCTGAGTTAAGATAGTAGTGGCCAACAGCTCAGATTGCATCTGAACTGAAACTAATATCAATCCCACTTCCTTAGTGGCCTCCATTTCAGAGAGTCTCTCTTAGCAATATCGACTCCATTTTGATTTTCCTTTCACACTTGAATATTTTGTATTGATTTCTGAAAGTCCAGATATTGTCCCTGCTATATACTTTAACTATAAAAATCATTTTTAAAACATGATGTCTTCCCTTACCCATCAGGCAAAATGTTATCCAAGTCTTAGACCACAGCTACTTGTTACAGAAGCTTTCCTGAAATTATTCCCTAAAACAAAAACCCTCGGAGAAAATAAAAATTCCCCATTGTTACATACTTTACATGTTTGTTGACATGCTTTTGAAGTTTGTAATAAATATTAGCTTAAATGAATGCTCATACCGCTCAATTGGGCCTCAACCTTGCGTAATACTGTAGCTAGATCGTATTATGAATGAATAAATCACCAGATATTAAAATAAAAAATTTAAAGATGAAATATTTCTTCATGTCCTCTTCAATACTTTTATGTAAACTATAGAGATTATGGTCAGAAAGTAAATTTTAAATCTAACTAGAATAACAAAGACAATATTTTGTCAAAAGAAGGAATAAGATTCTTTGTGCTTACTGTGATGTCATTACATTAAAAAANTCATGTCCTCTTCAATACTTTTATGTAAACTATAGAGATTATGGTCAGAAAGTAAATTTTAAATCTAACTAGAATAACAAAGACAATATTTTGTCAAAAGAAGGAATAAGATTCTTTGTGCTTACTGTGATGTCATTACATTAAAAAATAAGTGAGCAGGAATAAAGTGGAAGTTTTAGGATTTTTCTCATTAACTTTGCATGCTCATTAGTTTCTGAATTAGGACTCTGCTCTTGTCTTTTTTAAGTTTTAGTTTATAGAAGTGAAGAGGAAGCAGGCTATAGAAGGAATTGATGAGTAAGATTGCACTACTAAGAACCTTGGTTTATGGTGGTGATAAACATAAGTCAAAGCGTCCAACAAACTTGACATTGATTTTTATACAATGAACAGATGGTGAAACACATAAAAATACTTAAAAGTAAATACTGTAACATGGAGGAACACTTAGGCTTTTATGTTAATTGCAAAAGGAGGAATACACTTTTATGATCATTACTCATATACAGAATAAATATTTATTAACCCTACTATGTGCACAATATTTTACTACTTACTAGGAATACAGTGATACTAAAAGAGTTAGTATCACTAACTAAGTGATACAGAAAGAGTTCTTTAGTAATTCCTTTGCCATTTTGTTATTTATTTCTTATAGCAAACTTCCTAGAACTTACTTTCTCATACCACAATCTTGTGAACAAAACTTCTTTTCCAGGGCTTCTTAAATCTATGCATGCATGTGTTTTATCAGTTCTAAAATTTTCTAGTCCTTATTCTTAAAAATATTGCCTCAGTTCTATGGGGATTGGGTTTCATCTTCTTTGAACTGTGCAATAAATTTATGAATTATCATTTATAATAACAAAAATCAAACAGAGGAATGAGAGTACATGCCTCTGAAGAAGTATAAGAGAATGAAATTTTCTTGGGAAAAATAAGATTTCTAAACTAAACTGCTGCTGCCACTCTATAAGGCCACATGGAAAATTTTAGAATAATTAAAGTGTATTCTATGGTGACCCAAAGACAAAAATGCAGATAAAACCAAGGAGGGTCTTGGAATGCAGGAACAGAAAAACCAGACCCTTATTGTCCTTCCCTCCCCCATGTTTTAACTATTAATAGATTTCAGGTCCTCCTGAGCAGTATAACCTGTCTCCCCTCCTTCCCCACAGAGAGAAGGTATTTGCTTTACTCTTCCCTCCACCCAGTATATGTGCCTCATTCAATCAGCAAATGACCCGCAAGACCTGTATCCCACTCCTTGTATCCTGGATATAAAAGTGGACTAAGGACCCCTGTTCAATGTTCATTCTCCCTTGAGCTGGCCTGCTGTTCTAACAGTGTCTCCCACTCTAATGTATTTATTTCCCTCTCATTTTGTGTCATGTCTGGAAATTCTTTTCTAACCTGCACTTGGACCACGACACATTCTATGACCTGGGGTTTGAACTCCAAGTCCNTTCTCCCTTGAGCTGGCCTGCTGTTCTAACAGTGTCTCCCACTCTAATGTATTTATTTCCCTCTCATTTTGTGTCATGTCTGGAAATTCTTTTCTAACCTGCACTTGGACCACGACACATTCTATGACCTGGGGTTTGAACTCCAAGTCCACACATGGTTCTGCTAGGATATTTATGACGGTATTGCAGGTGGGTCAAGGAATCTGAGGATAACTCAGATGTCTAGCCCTAAAGAAATGACAAAGACACTGAACTGATTGTTGCTAAAAAGTGTCTAGCAAACTAGAGATGCATCCTGTAATATTACCCAGACTTCCAAATTATAGTGTTGAATAAAGAAAGTAAAAAATAGGATAAGGGACCAGTTAATTTAAAATAAATATAAACATATAAGACATTGAAAAGAAAACTTTAAGGGTATCAAACATCTCAACAAGCATAAGTGGGGTGAGTAGAGATCAGGGAAGGAAGGAAAGTCAAAAAAACAAGAGACTGGATTTCCACAAACTGAGACAAACAGTGAGGTGTGAATCAAAAGTGTGATTAGTTCTCCTCTGCACAGGGAGGCCNTGGAAAAGACCCTGATGCTAGGAAAGATGAAGGTGGGAGGAGAAGGGCACAACAGAGGATGAGATGGTTGGATGGCATCACTGACTCAATGGACATGAGTTGAGCAAGCTCCAGGAGTTGGTGATGGACAGGGAGGCCTCTCATGCTGCAGTCCGTGGGGTCACAAGGAGTTGGACTCTAATGAGTGACTGAAATGAACTGAAAGCTAACTTTCCTTAGAAGTTAATTCCTCACAACTGAATCTATGATATTATAAACAGAAAAAAAAATCTTTGATTCATAATAGAAAATGGATAGATGAATTAAAGTGTGTATAACACCGGACTGTTAAGCAGCCATTAATGTAATGCTTTTTCACAATCAATGACATGAGAAATTTTCCAATGACAATGTAACCTGAAAAATGCAATATTTCAATAAATGCGTATACACCTGTATGTATATACATATATATGTGTGTTTGTTAGGTGCTCAGTCATATCCAGCTTTTTGTGAACCCAGGGACTGTAGCCAGCCAGGCTCCTCTGTTCATGTCATTCTCCAGGCAAGAATACTGGAGTGGATAGCCATTTCCTTCTCTAGAGGATTTTCCCAACCCAGGGATCAAACCTGATTGTCCTACATTGCAAGCAGATTCTTAACTGTCTGAGCCACCATAGAAACACACACACACACACACACACACACACACACACACACACACACACATACATACATATACTGAACTGCAAGACTGAAACCATACATATTGATATATGATTATATAAAAAGTAAAATGAATTTTTTAAAAAAATAGTGTAATAGGATTAGAAATTACTCCTGTGCATTTGCAAAATATTCCCTGGGTTCTATATCCATAAATTACTTTCATTATAAGAAAAAGAGTATTTTTAAAAATACAAACTCCACATGAGTAGCAACACAACTCATATTAAACTTGGTGTCAATGGAAATGGCTCTATGGGAAATGTTTCCCAAATATCCACCGCAGTTCTGTAACTGAAATTAGACAACAATGGGCAAAAACAGTTCTTTAAAGATGATGTGACCCACACCTTGGGGCTTTCCTGGTGGCTCTGTGGTAAAGAATGTTTCTGCCAAGGCAGGAGACACGGGTTTGATCCATGGGTCAGGAAGATCCCCTGGAGAAGGAAATAGAAACCAACTCTTGTATTCTTGCCTAGGAAATCCCATGGACAGAGGAGCCTGGTGGGCTGCAGTCCATGGGGTTGCAAAGAGTCAGACACAACTGAGCAACTGAACACACATGCACAACCCATACCTTCTAAATCCCCTGCGATAAGCAGCAATAAATGGCTTACACAGGCAGTAAAGCAAAGAGGTAGGATGATCCCCTGAAAATCAAGTCCTGCATATAAGTGTGGTGCTTTGCCTCACTGTTGGTGTGAATGTAACATGGATAAAGTTACTTCCTGTTACCCAATCTACCAGTCCACACACTGCCTATTCACCAGTGACCAGGTATGAAGGTGCAGATTCTGATCTGTACTACTGAAACCACAGAGACTTTATAATTTCTAAAGTAGCAATATGTATCTCAAACATGCTAATTTTTACTTCAGTCATTTAGCTTTATCTTCCACATTGTATCTACTACATTGAAAGAGAAAATAAATTACTCTGTGCCTCAATTTTATCACAGTAAGAAGAACTGAATAACTTATAAATCCAGTCTTCTCTAGTGAGCTATGAACAAGTTCCTCTTTCTGAAAAGAAAATTAAATTCCTATTGCATCTGGAAACTCTTGCTAAAATATTTTATTACTGTTGTTAGGGGGTTTAGAATAATGGAGGCAGTGTTAAAGTAAATATACTCTCTCTATTTTCTGTCTCTTTAATTGCTGAATTGTCTATTTTAGCACCAAAGCTTCAGGGTTTATTTAACGGCAATTCGGGAAACAGAAGCCGAGGGAGAGCCTGTACTAGTAGAATCATGCAATCCAAGAGATAGCCAAGAAAATATAAGATATCATCTCAAATGAACTACATTTATTTTATTTTCATAGCAGATATTCTTGCAAGATTTAGCACATGTTCAATATTAACTATCAAGAGAGAAAGAGTGGAAGTCGGTTTAGACTGCATAATAAAGAGAAATAGAAAACAACAAATGCGAGTGATACTTAAGAATCATTGACCATATAAATTATTTATCTCCCTATATTTTTCTCAAAAATTAAGGTTTTACTGAATTTGAATACACACTGGAAGGCCTCATTTAATTTTACCTAAAATACACCATTTTCAATATCAGTAGCCATCCGAGTAAATTCATTTGAAAAGGCATCTCCTCAATGTAAGGCCCTTATAGTTTGTCCATGGCAGACATTTCTGGTCCACTATTCTAGCTCTTGTGTAAGAACAACCTCCAATATTTTAAACACATGCTTTATCCTAACAGAGGACTTTAAAATCTTCCTAAGCATAGGGTGAAAAAAAAAAAAAAGAATGCTTTCCAATAAATCAAACCAAAATAACATCAATAGTTACTTGTGAGTATTTGTGTTCTTGGATATGGATGTGACTCTTGGTAATTCTTCAATTGTATAACCACTAGAATAAAAATGTGATACTTTTTTTTCTAAAAAATAAATATGAATTCACAGGGCCTGAGTTGAGCAGCTGATTAAATTTAGTCAGGATTTACTGTTCATCTTTTATGTGCAAATGATAGCCTTGGATAGAAAGGTAAGTAATTCTTCATTTTCAGCATCAGAAGATATACGATTCTGTGCCTGGTGGGAGAAAATGGAGAAACACAAAACTGATCACATTTTTAAAAGGATTAACCATGAGTGACAATACTTATGGAGTAAAATTTACAAGAAACTTCACATGACTGAGAAACTATATATGGTTATGACACTGGAAAAAGTCATAATGGAGTTAATGACATTTGAAGTGGACCCCTAACATAAAATTTGGGATAGCAGAGGGGTACACATCAGCGAGAATCATAAGCAGAGAGATTAATAGGTGAATTAAGAAGGCAAGAGGAGTGAGCTTGGGAATCACATTTGGAAGGATTTTTCAAAGATTTAAGAGTTAGGAGGCTCTACCATAGAGGAAATGGACTAAAAATGGAAATATGGGGATAAAATATTGATGAATTGTAGATGTAGAATTTGCATTGATGAAATATAGAAAAAGTGGGAGAAAGATAATAGCTATGAGTTTAATAAACCAGACCTATTTACAGAAATGAAAACATCAAGAGAAACAGAATGTTTTGGGAAATGCTGAGGAAAGGAATAAATGGGTTTGCTTTTTAACCTGCAATGTCTCAGTTCCTTGTAGGATATCCAAGGTAGATTGTCAAGGAGACTGCAAGTCTAAAGATACGATTTCAGGATTTATTGACGCTTAAAGCATGGAAATAGATGAAATTCCTAAGAAAGTCCCAGAGAAAGAGTAAGTTTAAAGAGTTATTTGTGGAATGAACCTAGGGGACGTTGTCTGTTAAAGGATATTAAGCTATGATAATGTAAATCAATGCAATTCCCATTTTTGCTGGCCAGCACTTGCCAATAAAATTGTAGTTTTATTGATATTCAGCTCAGTGTGAGAGAATTCAATGAGGTTTACAATTTTATTGAGAATTTCACAGCCTGTGGAATGTCCCTCAGGTGATGAAAAGTATTGGAATACAATTCTATGGTACTGATGAGATAACTTTTAGCTTCCTCTAACTTGATAGCAATAAATAAATTCTAGCTCTTATGTAGCATATTATGGAATATAAAATCTTAGAAGTGCTATGCAAATTTTTGTCCATTGGGCATAGTCTTAACCAGATGTTGACATTTTTTTATTGATCTGATAAGCTATCATTCATCCTTGGTTCCTTAAGATAGACCCAATTTTGGTTTTGTTGTCTTAGCCTAAGCAAAGGGAACCATATTTCTTTCATAAACAACAGAACTCTCAGAATTCACTATTCTATCACCTCACTGAAGATAAAACAATAATATATGGATCATAACCATGTTCAATAATAGCAAAAACAACATAAGCTCTGAGGCCTTCAAACAACTAGCTTGGAGGAAAACAGCCTGCAGTAGCAGTAAAAGTTCCCCCTGAATTTTCTTCTCAACTCTTGTCTGTGCATGTACTAAAACTAGTTCATTCTCACTCAACTAGGGTCTCCCATTTTTCCTGCTCTCTCGATCTGCGTCCCACACGTCAAAACTGGAGATGTCCTACTACTGCTTATAATGCCCTCTCCTGCTTCTAGTTCACATGTTGAATGCTTCTGTTTCATCCTCAGACTACTGGGTTTGGGGAGTGCCTGCAAAGTGGGAGGAAGGAATCTTCATCCAAGGTGTGAAATACTCTTTGTTATCTAAGCAACAAAGTACTGCAGCCTCTAGTTTTTTAAAGGGATCTTCTAAATGTACACTGTCCTCTTTCCTTAATACTTAAGCATAAGACTGTGGTAGCTAGACAAGATGTTAACTTCAAAGTCACATCTTCAAAGCACATCTCAGAGCCGTGTCTCTTTAACAGTGGCGTTATCAGCTCCTGTGCATTTCCCTCTATGTTCGGGAGAAACTTCTTCCCCACGCCAAAGAAAATGTTCTTCAATTGTTCATGGGAAGCAAAATAAAACATTCCAATGAGACCAACTTGTTAGGCTATTACTGTTAAGGAAGAAAAATCTCAGGGTAAATATAGCTTAATGTCAGAAATGAGGGGGAAAGACAACTTCCTTCTAATATCATCATTTTATCACTGTCACCACTGTTATTATTATTTCCAACTGTAGAAAAAGAGATTGTTCTGTTTTTTTTTTACCTCCCCCTCTCCTTGAAATAGGATTATACTTAAATCTACTGTATGTAACTCTACAAAGCCTAACGGTAGAGTAGGGAGAATATCCATCCTCACCCTACTAACTTTGAGTTGAGCCATGTGATTTGGGTCAGGTAACGGGATGTTAATAAATTCGATGCAAGAAGAGGCATTGAATACACTTGAATAGTTTTTCTTGCTGTTTTAGCTTTGTCACTTGCCATGAGAAATAAACCAAGTTGAGCCACTAGTCTTGCAATGAGAAGAAACACTGAGTGTACCTGAGCACAGGTACAGCCTGGATCCAAGCCCAGCTAACCCCATCTGACCAGCAGTGCCACAGCTGACCTGTAAGTCCAGGAACAAGAAATTGTGTTTGAAGTCACAGAGAATTTTAGAGTTGTTTACAATGCAGCATCATCACAAAAGAAATGTGCTATATAGAATAATGAACAGTTGAATGGTTCTGTGTAGCTTTTCAAAACAAGACTGTATGTCTTAGATCAATAAATAAGTATAAAAACACAAAGGGAAAGTATGAAATATGTATCAGAGAATGACAAATCTTGCTACTTTATTGAAATGAGTTAGGTTGGAAGTTGGAGCACAGCTGGGACATTTCTAGAAAGTGAAGCTAGATGAAACTCTTTCCTTATCTATTCCCCTATAAACAACCTATTCAAGAAATTTATGTGCAAATAATATTTGTTCAGCTGAAGACAGAAGAAAGGCATGTTTCTGAATTATCCTCAGAAAGTGAAGGAAGATGTAGAGGCTGGAGTCATAGTCACACTTCACACAATTTCAGGGATTAGCTCAGAGACAGGAGCCAGGCTAACTTTAAATATTAGCTTTTCCATTTACGACCTGGTGTGACCCAGCAGTGTTTAGGCTTCAGGAAGAATCACAGAATATGGAGACAGAGTCATTCTCCCCACCTCTGTCCCCAGGCACAGAACATCTTCAGCATCTGGTTGGGCAAGGAAGGGGCTTCCCTGCTGGCTCAGATGGTAAAGAATCTGCCTGCAATGCAGGAGACCCAGGTTTGATCCTTGGGTCAGGCAGATGCCTTGGAAAAGAGAATGACTCCCCAATCCAGTATTCTTGACTGGAGAATCCTGGCAGGCTATAGTCTATGGAGTCGCAAAAAGTTGGACATGGCTGAGTGACTAAACAACAACAGGGCAAGGTGGCCATTGTTATCGGATATCACTGCCCTATGGGGCAATATTCAAATGATAGGTGCAGAGAGCAGAAACATAAATAGGGCTCTTTGATTCAGAGCAAAGCAACACAAGATGACATTTTCTGAGCACATGGGAGACTACTCACTTTGGTGCATTTCAGAATTCAGTTTTTAGATAAAGAGCAGATAACTGCCATGAGGTAGGTAGAACTTCAGAGCAGGTGAAGCTCATGAATTGATATTAACGCAGTGAAGCTTTGGAAAGATGTGTTACACTTTATTTATCCCTGAATTAATTTATTTCAACAAATATTTATCAAGCATTTGCTATGTGTGAAGTGTTTTTATGAATAAGAATGAAAGTAGCATGCCTAAAAGGCAGTATAACTTATTAGTTCATGCTTGTTTTAAGTAAATTTCAGATGATGGAAGATTGGGGAGCATGTTTCTCTCTTATCACTTCATGCTTGGATTCAGTATTATTGGCAGAGCCCTGGGTTAGTGGTGGGTGGGATGCCTGTACTTCAGTGATCTTCATTCGGTGGCTCAGACGGTAAAGAATCTGTGTGAAATGCAGAAGACCAAGTTCGATCCCTGGGTGGGGGGGATCCCCTGGAGAAGGGAATGGCAACCTACTCAGATACTGTCCGATATTCTTGCCTGGAGAATCCCAGGGACAGAAGAGCTTGGAGGGCTACAGCCCATGGGGTCACAAACAGCTGGACATGACTGAGCAACTGAGCACATTCACAACTAGTTATCCTAACTCCAGCCACCTGTTTGTTCTGTCTACATCATGTCCATTTTTTAAAATCTATAAAATGAGTGACTTTCTTAAAGTTCTCCTAAATTAATATTCTATAGATCTAAATTTCATAGTTGAACTTTAGGGTTGCAATCCTTTATCCTTATATTTCAAATAGCCTTGCATTTGTAAATGCTATAAGGCCAGTGAATTAAAGAAGGCTAAGTAATGAACTTGGAAAGTAAGCAGACTGGGATTTATTAGTTATACTAATCCGAATGCCAATTCAAAACTCATTAAGTTGGATTATTATGATTCTGCATAGCATTAATTGAGGGAAATGCCTCAAATAAACCAGCAAGTGTATCGCTTTTGTATCTATGGATTATATTAGGTGCATCCAAGGACTAATATGAAATTTAGAAAATGAAACAGTTAGTTTGCATTTTCAACAAACATAATGTGAAATAGCCATTTAGGTAGGTCCCAAATTTTACTTTCTCGATTTTGTTAAAATTTTTTATTTCTCAAACAGCACAGCAGACACCAGGGCTAAACACATACACACACAAACACAAAACTCAAAACAACTTTTAGCACACTATAAAACATGACTTGGGCAAAGTAAAACTCATTAACACTGTATAGATAGCAGGGACCTAATGCCACAAGAAGGTTTTTAAGTATATTAAAGCTTTACATTAGAGTTAGAATAAAAGCACTTTTATACACAGGTAGTAAATTCTAAAACTGCAGTATTTTTTGCCTTATCCATCCAAGCCCTGAATCTGAACTCTTTTTTAAATTTTATTGCTAAGAGATTCATTTGAAAGCAGAGATTTCCACCATACCATAGCTTTACTAGTATTAAACTGTCAGGTATTCTAAGCATAACAAAAATAAATAACTGATATTTAAAAAAGGAAGCTTCATCTATTCTATGCTTAAAATACTGTATAAAATGCACTGGAATAAAAGAATCAGTTTCATTAAAATGTACAGTGGTTTAAAAAAGTACAGCTTTTCTTTCTGGGAAAAATATATCCTTTTAAAAAAATTTTAGACCATTTCTAATTTATATTCATGAAATTATTTAAAAATTCAATGTTTACCAACAAAAGGAAAATAAGTAAATAGATAATGTGCAAAGTAACATTATTTAGTTTCTGTCATGGGGAAGTAGTAAATCCTAATACATTTCGAGGAGTAAAAATTATCTTCTCATGTTACCTATAACCCAGTCTTCTTGTCTTACCCCTTACTTTTTACTTTTCTAGGTTGTTATTTGTCAATGTGTATTCTTTTATCTTCTTGACACTTCTGCTGTCGTATTTCTAAAAAGGGGTTTTAAGTGTGTATGTGAGTGTGTGTGTGTGTGTGTGTGTGTGTGTGTGTGTGTATATATATATATATGGTAATCATGCCATTCAAAATATTTGATCCATCTGTTCTTAAGATATACTTACATTTTATAGTGAGCAAAATGGTCAACTTTATTCCAAGAGGAAAATCCAAACAAAATTGGATGAAATAGTTGAATCTTACTTGCCTTTTACCAGTTAAAAGAACACTATTTCTCCCTGAGGCATTTTTGCTCTTTTGTTTCAGATTAAGACTAAATGCCAATGACATGTATCATGGAATATGAAAGGCACTAGTCTCATAACTGGAGAAGGAAATGGCAACCCACTCTAGTATTCTTGCCTAGAGAATCCTGTAGACAGAGGAGCCTGGTGGGCTGCTGTCCATAGGGTTGCACAGAGTCAGACACGACTGAAGTGATATAGCAGCAGCAGTAGCAGTCTCATAATATCTATATATCTAGGATTAGCATTGGTTAAGGAAAAATATATTGTCACCCTGCTTATTTAACTTATATACAGAGTATATCATGCAAAATATTGGGCTGGTTGAAGTATAAGCTGGATTCAAGATTGTGGGGAAAAATAGCAATAATCTGAGATACGCAAATGGCACCATCCTTATTACAGAAAACAAAGAAGAACTAAAGAGTCTCTTGAGAGTGAAAAAGCTGGCTTAAAACTCAGCGTTCAAAAAAAGAAGATTATGGCTTCCAGTTCCATCATTCATGGCAAATAAATGGGGAAACAATGGAAACAGTGACAGACTTTATTTTTTTTTTGGTGGGGGGGGCTGCAAAATCATTGCAGATGGTGATTGCAGCCATGAAATTAAAAGACGCTTGCTCCTTGGAAGAAAACCTATGACCAACCTAGACAGCATATTAAAAAGTAGAGACATTAATTTGCTGACAAAAAGTCTATCTAGTCAAAGCTATGGTTTTTCCAGTAGTCATGTATGGATGTGAGTTGGACCATAAAGAAAGCTGAGTGCCAAAAAACTGATGCTTTTGAACTGTGGTGTTGGAGAAGATGCTTGAGAGTCTCTTGGATGGCAAGGACATCCAATCAGTCAATCCTAAAGGAAATCAGTCCTGAATATTCATTGGAAGGACTGATGCTGAAGCTGAAACTCTAATACTTTGTCTACCTGATGCGAAGAACTGGAAAAGACCTGTTCTTTTCATTGGAAAAGACCTTGATGCTGGGAAAGGTGGAAGGCTGGAGGAGCAGAGGACAACGGAGGATGAGATGGTTGGATGGCATCACTGACTCAATGGACATGGGTTTGAGCATGCTCCAGATGTTGGTGATGGACAGGGAAGCCTGGAGTGCTGCATCGATGGGGTTACAAAGAGTCGGACACGACTGAGCGACTGAACTGAACTGAACTGAACAGAAGGAAAAATAACTAAAGACATTACAAACCTAAACCTTCACTCCCCTTTTCAACAGACAGCTCAGTGTACCATGCAGGAATAAATACAGGAATAACTACTATAAATAATAAATCTTGTTTGCTTACCACCCAAAGACTAAAAGATGCTATACTGAAAATATCTAGGCTTCTAAAAAGTGTTTATTTCTTCATTTCTTTTGTATGTTTTGAATAAAGTACTACTATAATGTCAAAAGAGATTTCAAGTGTATTTCTAGCTTAGGATAAATATATTTCAAAGAAGATGGTAGGAAACAGATGTGTTGGTAGATCAGAAAGGTAATTTTTTTGTTTGTAGTGGGTAGCGGATTTGTTTATGAGTCCTAACCCGGACTACCCCATAAGGGAGAAGAATGTGGGGGTGCTTCATTCACTTCCATGTGGAGAACTTCAAATATGTCCTGCCTATTTGAGGAAGCAGTGGTCTGGTTTCTGACTTTTACCTGAGAAATATATGAGGCAAAAGAGGCTGGCTTCCTGCCTTGAAACAGGACACAAAGAAGAACCATGGTGAAGAGGCAGAGTCTATGGGGGTGAAGAATGTGGGATTGTTTCCCACGAACCAGGCTGTAAAGTCAGTGTGGGGTCATCTTAGATTCTTTTAATATAGCTTCTCTGAAGAACAGGAGGGGGAAAAATAGAGAAAAAAGAGATTGAGTGACGAATAAGGACAAGGAAGGAGGAAGCGATCAATGAGAGAGAGAGAGAGAGAGAGAGATTTTTTTATGTGGTCTAGAGAGATATTCATTTACTTTGTCTCACACACAGGTGAGAAAACCTCAGGAATGGAGAGGAAAGAGACACGGTCAGATGATTACACTAGTGTCCATCAGCTCAGAATATTTCTGCTCCCTTTATCAATTCTCCTGCCTCCATCTTCAACTTTTGGAAGCGGTCAGATAATACCCATGATGAGAGGCAGAAAGAAACAGAGGAGCTAAGTGAGGAAAGAGAAAGTAAACTGCAGTCCACCTTTGAAGTTTTTGTTTTACATAGGACTTGGCATTTTAATTTATGACTCAAAGGAAGAAGAGAACTTTTATCACCTCAGATTAATGAGAAAAGTCATAGAGTCTGCTTGAGTTTTGATGCAGGGGCAGAGGAACAAATTACTCCACACACTATATTTTAAGGACAATGGGAAATAAAAATAAAATTGCCTTGAAGTTGTCCCCTCTAGATGCAATGAGTTTGATTAAATTGAGAACCCAAGGACGTATTATACAATACATAATATACAATACTCGATAGTAAATGAGTCAGAATTAAAAGAGAATTGGTGAAGACCTACCAAGTGACAAAGAACTGAAGAGGAAGTCTGGGCTATGATTGCTTAAAGTTTTCTTNATTACTGTGATAGTGAATGGTTTGCCTTGGAAACGAACAGAGATCATTCTGTCATTTTTGAGACTGCATCAAAGTATTGCATTTTGGACTCTTTATTGACCATGATGGCTACTCCATTTCTTCTAAGGGATTCAAAGTAGATATAATGGTCATCTGAGTTAAATTCACCCATTCCAGTCCATTTAAGTTCGCTGATTCCAAGAATGTCGACGTTCACTCTTGCCATCTCTTGTTTGACCACTTCCAATTTGCCTTAATTCATGGACTTAACATTCCAGGTTCCTATGCAATATTGCTTTTTATAGCATTGGACCTTGTGTCTATCACCAGTCACATTCACAACTGGGTATTGTTTTTGCTTTGGCTCCATCTCTTCATTATTTCTGGAGTTATTTCTCCACCTATCTCCATTAGCTTATTGGGCACCTACCTCCCTGGGGAGTTCCTCTTTCAATGTCCTATCATTTTGCCTTTTCATACTGTTCATGGGGTTATCAAGGCAAGAATACTGAAGTGGCTTGCCATNATTATTTCTGGAGTTATTTCTCCACCTATCTCCATTAGCTTATTGGGCACCTACCTCCCTGGGGAGTTCCTCTTTCAATGTCCTATCATTTTGCCTTTTCATACTGTTCATGGGGTTATCAAGGCAAGAATACTGAAGTGGCTTGCCATTCCTTTCTCAAGCGAACCACATTTTGTCAGACTTCTCCACCATGACCCACCCATCTGGGTGGCCCCACAAAGCATGGCTTAGTTTCATTGAGTTAAACAAGGCTGTGGTCCTAGTGTGAATAGACTGATTAGTGTCCTGTGATAATGGTTTCAGTGTGTCTGCCCTCTGATGTCCTCTTGCAACACTTACCATCTTAACTTGGGTTTCTCTTACCTTGGACAAAGGGTATCTTCTCACTGCCACCCCTCTAGGCCCTCCTGCACCCCTGCAGCCATTGCTCCCTGGAGGTGGGACAAGTACTCAACAATTAGCACTAAAACAAGCAACAAGGAAAAGAAAGAGAATGAAGGACATGAACAACTTCAAAGATCTTAGCTAGATAGGATTATTCTAGATACTTGACTTTGGCTAGATGTATTTCCTTTACGGTCACATACTCTAGATGCCTTTATTTTTTGTAAGACACTTTACCTGCTTAAAACATTGTTTTGCTAAAGAAAATAAGTCTGCAAAAAAAAAAAAAAAAACAAGTGAATTANTTTTCTTTTTTCTTCCTAGTCACTTGATTTTTTTATTTCTTCATAGTTTGTCTAAAAACAGAAATCTTCTGCTTAATTTCAGCCAGTTATATTTTCTGGAAAATCAGGCATTATGTGCCAAAATGCTAACTGAGAACCTGTTTCCTATTATGTGAAGAGGGAAAAGATTATGACAAACTACACATTTACCCCAAATCCCTGTGGTTGATATATTATGAAAGCGATGAAGCATAACTTTCTGAGCCCCTCACTTGTATGAGCCCCTTTCTAGATCTCGGAAGGAGACTTAGAAATAAATGTCTGTAACATTTAATAAATGTAGGATAATTTTGTATTCTCTTAAAGAAGAGCCCTCCCAATTATTATAAGCTGCAGCTACTTAAATCTTTAGTAAAACATCTACTAATTTATTTATTAAATGTAGATGAAACACAGAAAACCCCTGTATGAATATGCTTACATATTAAATGTTTGAAAAATTATTTCTGTTGCCAAATAATTGGCAATGAGTTGTTTCTATGTATGGTAACATCTTTTTCCACTTGACTACAGATTTTCATTTACCGTTTTCTTTTTCATTGTTTCTTTCTTTAATGCTTTCTTAATTTGGTGGTGGGGGGAGGACTTGCATGAATCTAGGTTTAGTACATAGGCAGAAGATGGTTTGCAAGGAGTAAGATGCCGGCTCTTAGAGCTTGAAATAACTGTAGTGCATGCCTATCTCTTTTTTGACACACACTGTCCTTTTTAAAATACATACATATAGGGATGATGGAATTCACCACACATTTCGGATGGGAGTGCAAATCATCACAAACTTTCTGAAGGGTGGTATAGCAATAGTTAGTAAAATTAAGTATGAAAATGCTCGACACAAAAATCACATTCCTGGCTATAAATAATGGAGCCTATGGATTGGTTAGAATAAATGAACCACAAATACCTAAATTCAAATGAACATATCTAAAAATGAGTGTTGAATGAAATAAGTAAGAAGATAAAACACAGCATAACAGGAATATTACTTACATAATGTGGGTATTTGACCAAAAAAAAGCAAGAATCGTAACATCAAAAATGCTTAGTATTCTTTAAGGATACATGCTAATTCAAAGAATTAAATTGATCTCATTAGGTGATCAAAAGAAGGAATAAGAAGTTAAAACTGAACTAAATTAAACAAGGAAGAAATCTCACAAAGAATTATAATGACAATGTTTCACAAATAAAGAAATATTATTAGTTCTAATAATTTATCTTAAATTCTATTAGATCACTATACTCTAACTCCCAAATTTTGATTCAATATTCTGATTTGGACAAGCTTTCTCTGAGATTAGATGTTACTTATGGGTCATAATGCAATGTAAAATAAGACTCAGCATTGCATTCTCAGAATCATCAATCACCCTAGACAGTACCCTCCAGTCACTAGCCATCACTGATCTCATTTCATCAGATAATTTGTTCAAGTAAGAAATGTTTAATTAAATTCTCACTTGAATAGCTAGAAGTGATAGAAAACAGAGGTATATCCATGGTAAACCAGTGTGTTGAAAGATAATTTGTCTCATAATTTAGTTAAACTATAATTTATTAAATGCAGTTTGCCATAAAATAGGATATAAAATAAGATTCTTTGATAGATCTCCTAAATATTAATACCTGATATGGCGATGCTCAGGGAAGTCTGGCATGCTGCAGTCCATGGGGTCACAAAGAGTTAGACATAACTGAGTGACTGAGCTCTCTCCTTCTCCTATGACTCTCTCCTTCTCTATCTCTGCTTCTCTAGATATAAATATAGCTAAAAATTTTAATAATAATAATATACATGTAATAAAATATTTGATCATCTTCAATTAGTAATAGTTACTGATTAATTATATAGAATGTTTACTATTGCTTTATGTCAGATGTTTCTGCATGCTGTATTAAGGAGTTCAAGTAGAATATTTAACCTTCACATTACTCAAGTTGATATTATACTTTCACAGAAATTGTTCTTGAGGGTTATTTGTGGTATATTTAAGTTGATTATATAAACCAAGAGCTGAAATCACCTCAGAGTGGTGATTCAACCCATTTTTTTTTTCTGTATGTAATTTCTTTAACTTTTTTCTTTGTTTTGAAAAAAAAAAAAATCTCTCTCCTTTATATTGCCCAGTGCAATATATACCACTTTCATCACAGTTATATGCACTCTACCTTATGCTTTTCTGTTTATTGCTCTATTGTTCCCACTAGAGTGTGAAGTCCTCTAAGATGGAGACTATCACTTGCACATCTATGTCATCAGGAAATACAACAAGCTTGTCATATAGTAAGGATTTGTCCGCTGTATTCTTTAAGAGGAGTAAGTAGGAAAATGGAGTCAATATCTTCAAACTTTATTTCTTTTCAGCTGAGAATATCTGAAGGAGCAAGACATCACATATTTATAGAATTCTATTAGTAAATGACACATTTCCGTAGCAGCCCTTTGGTTCAAATTGGTTTCTTTAGAGGCAAATGATCAGAGGCTGGCAGTCTCATCGCTGCTGAATATTAGCCCTTGGTCATTTTGTTTTCTTGCACTCCTGGAATGGGAATACTTTTCAAGTTTGCAAACCATATTTCCAAAAACCCAAGTGAATTGGTTGAGTGGAAAAGATAACCTTGCACCTGTTTAGTTGGTGGTAATGCAACCATCATTCCTCTCAAAATTCAAGGTACAATAAAAAGCCGCAAATGCAGAGTGAAATATCCAACAAAACCTTTATGAAACAAAATTCCTACCATATTAATATCCAAACCCAGTTTCTGTTGGATACCCGGCACTGTAAAGATTGCCAATTCATTTCCTATTAGGAAAGACATTATGGATACAGCAAGACAATAGCTTGTTTAGTCTCTGTCAGGACTAGCAATTACCTGCATCCTTGAAACATAGAAGGAAAGGCATGTGGTGGGTCATCAAGGGTGGACAGCTGGTCAATCCTCTGGGCTGGAACTACATAAAAGCTCAGCAGTGCTGTTTAAATGTGGAATGTCATTAAATCGGCATTTAATTGAACACTATAAACAATGTCACTAGTACAACCGTGTTGCTAACGATTAACCCTAAAGTAATCAGATGCTATTATCTGTCTTCTGGTGGTTTCTTAAAATGTCACTTACCCAAGGGCTGTCTTGATGGCAATTAAAAAAAAAGCTACTGATGCTGCAGAAGAAAACAAAATCTACCTATAACTTTACCTCTTACCTGTCTCCCTTATGATTGNCTGTCTTCTGGTGGTTTCTTAAAATGTCACTTACCCAAGGGCTGTCTTGATGGCAATTAAAAAAAAAGCTACTGATGCTGCAGAAGAAAACAAAATCTACCTATAACTTTACCTCTTACCTGTCTCCCTTATTAGCGTAAGACCTATCTATGAATCAGTATGTACAGAGTCTACATAAATTTATCTTTAAAAGTCTTGTTGAATCGATGTTTAAAACAAAAACACAATTCAGATATTTGAGATTTTGCAGTCTCTCCTTTGAATTTAACTCACCTTTGGTAAAAAATGCATTGACAATTTGGGAGACCTGTTAAATTGGAAGGTATTCTGAGATGGCAGCTATAGACTTTCTGCAATCTACCTGAAATTCTTATTGCCTAATCGCACAGGACCTTTTTCTATAACTGTCAATCCTGAGATCACATATCTTACCCCAAATAATATATACATATATATATATTTGCATAAACTCTTTTACTTTACATCTGTTTGTATTTATGTTACCCAAGTGGATTTATTGGGCTTCCCAGGTGGCTCAGTGGTAAAGAATCCGCTTGCCAATGCAGGAGTCAGAGATTCGATACCTAGGTCTGGAAGATCCCCTGGAGAAGAAAATGACAGCCCATTCTAGTATTCTTGCCTGGGAAATCCTACAGACAGTGCAATCTGACAGGTTACAGTCCAGTGGGTTGCAAAGAGTTGGACATGACTGAGCATACACACCCACACTAACGGATTTATATGTGGAATTTCTGAGCCCAGATTTTTATACAAACATTATTTAGAGAAAAAGTTTCAGTCCATGTGGATGTGGGTATTGAGCAAGAGGAAGCAAGTTGAGTGAGAAGCTGAACCCTAAGGATAAGGGGAGCTAAATGCAGGAGAAAGACAGTTTAAAGATAGGCTGATTATCTCTGGATAGCTGCTTCAGGAAGATTTCTGAGTGAGCGAGAATCACACTGTAGACATTTAAGATAGGCAGAATGTCCCTGAAGAGCTGGATCAGGAAATTTTCTGATTGAGGGAGACACAGTAATCAGCTTAATATCAGACATTCTCTGGGTTATTTCAGGATAAGCCCAGGTTTTATATCTAGAAAACCATCCAAAATTGATCCTGTGTGTTCTTTTTATTGAGGAGAACTGACAAAGATTGCTGTAGAATAATGTCAGACCACTTTCAATTTACTAAAAACACATAATCAAGAGTACTTACTGTACAAACTGTGCCAACCATTAAGCTCAACATGAGATACAATCACAAACAAGATGTCACTGATCTCAAGGAGTTTATATTTCATTGAAAGAAGAAGTTGACTTTGCCATCTTTGGGGCTTCCCTGAGCTCAGTTGGTAAAGAATCTGCCTGCAATGCAGGAGACCTGGGTTCGATCCCTGGTTGGGAAGATACTCTGGATAAAGGAAAGATTATCCACTCTAATATTCTGGCCTGGAGGAGTCCATGGACTGGATTGCAAGGAGTCAGACACGACTGAGCAACTTTCACTTTTCAAAATCTTTTGAACATTTTAAATAACAAAGAAATAAGTACCCAGTTCTTTGGAGCATAAAGGAGGAATACTTATAGTAGTCAAAAGGGAACCAGTCTTCTTATAGGAAAAGACATTCAAACTGAAATTGAAGGAGGAATCAGGAATCAGCCAGGTGGCAGGACTCCGCCTAGAGATGAACAGCAGGATAGTTTTCTATAGAGATGAACAGCAGGACAGTTTTCTAATCAAAATTCTAGAAACAAGGACACTGTTATTAAGATAGAAGACTAGAGAGATTTTTAAAAGTCTGTGGACTTTTTCACTAAGTCAAATAGTGAAGAACAGAAAGATTTTATACAGAGATACTGTATTTCTGCCTCAGAAAGATGACATTATATGCAATATGAGGAAAGACAGGGAAAGTAGATAAGAAGAAATGTAGGGAGACCAGTTAAGAAGCTATCTCAGCATTTCAGACAAGAAACAGTAGTGACCTGAACAAACAGGGTGAACTGGAGATGGGGAGCAACAGAAGGTTTTGAGATATATTTAGGAGAGAGAAGTAGGAAACCAAAATTCTTCTCAGTATCAAAACATGAGTCTGTTGGTAGTAAAGCAGCTGAAGTGAACCTGGGAACATCTTAGACTTTGTGTTTTGCATAACTATTTTAATATAGATTATACCCAGTGACTCCTTATGGTATAGTCAGAGAGGTTTTAAGTCATTNATAGACAAGAAAATCATATCAATGGTGACTCTCTGAACAAACCTTTGCCATTCCCTTCACATCTGTTTCATGATTTTCAGTCCTACTGAACCTTCTGCTGTACTGGAATCATAGAGGTTATTGAGACAATTAGAAGGGATCTACCTCAATTTCTTGACCCTCAGTGATAAATTTGCCTTCAATTTTCATAGTAGCATAGCATGGTAGTTGAATGTACAGACTTTAAACACAAATTACCTGAATTTGAAATCTGATTTTGCCACCAGTTGGTGACTACATGTAAAGTTATTCAACCTTTCTATATTTCAGTTCTCTTATCTGTAAATATAAGAGGTATTTGTAGTAATTACTTCTGATATTTATAGTAATTACTTCTATGGGTGTTAAAAAATACTAGGTTAATTAATACATAAAAAGTTCTTACAAATATGCCTCGAGAAGAAAAGAAAATTATAGAATTAGGTCAGTAATAAGGACAGCCATTCAAAGGTCTAGTGAAATGCAACCCAGAGTCTAGGAAAACCTGAATATAACCTAAGAGTGTAAAGCTTGGTGAAGACTGTAGAACAGGCTACATACATATGAAGGCATCTCTAAGAGCAATATGAAGGTCTCATTGGGTACCTAAGATGCCTACAGCTCCAACTGGGAGAGTGGGAAGGATTCCATTTTTGGAAGAATAGCACCATTTAACCAAATGTATAAGCAATGCTGTGTTCAGAGAGATGAAAATATGTATCACGTTTACGTAGAAATGAAAAAAAAAAATCTACATGCAGCAACTCCAGAGGCCCACAGCCTAGGGCTCTGCCAGGGATATTTTTAGGGCAGTTTTGCCTAATTCACTCTGTTGGAGGAGGGACCAATCATATTGGATAGTCTTGTTATATTTTCAGCCNAGAAATGAAAAAAAAAAATCTACATGCAGCAACTCCAGAGGCCCACAGCCTAGGGCTCTGCCAGGGATATTTTTAGGGCAGTTTTGCCTAATTCACTCTGTTGGAGGAGGGACCAATCATATTGGATAGTCTTGTTATATTTTCAGCCAGTTGAACAAACGCCAGGATGAGCAAGACCTCACTTGAGGTCCTGATGTGGTATTTGGGACTTTAAGATGCAGTGCAATGTTGCATATAGAAGAATACTTTGAGGAAGACTGTGGTCACTGTCTCATGTCTAATGAAAGGCAAGATAAAGACACTGTCAGAAGACACTGGTCACCGAAGAGCAAGGTGTACAGTGCCTGTAACAGCAAGCCTGTGCTCTGGACAGTTAAAAGAGGATAGGTTGGTGGTTCTTGAGGTGGAAGAAAAAATATCCTTTGGGGATGGAAAAAATCGGACAAAAATAAATTTTCATAAGCTCAAGTTTTTAGTGGTCAATCTCAGGAAAGTTTTTATAACTCATCCTTGTTCCACTTCTTCCAAAATGATTTGGTCACAGTCATGGACAACCTTCTGCAAGCCAGCAACTCACTGACAGACTATTCAAATGTGTGTCATTGACTGATTAGCACTATTATACTTCCTCATTTTCAAAACTTGCTTGTGTCTTGGATTCTGTGAGTTCCTAGTATTTCAGTTAAGCCCCATCAATGGCTAGAAATGGTTCTAAAATTGACAGTGGCTTTGAATTGGACAATTGCAGCAAGCCAGTTAAGAAACATTCAAAGGAATGTTGGTGGGAGCTAGCAGAGGATCTCAATTTATATTACTGAGTTTAAATTTGTATATTAAATATATACAATTTATATTCATAGCTTAATAAGACTGAAGTCATATCAAGCAACCAAAAATCTACATCTGGTCTCTAGAGTCCCCTCTTTGGAGCTGAGTTACAACAAGCACTGGAGGAAAAAACATCTAAGACTGTGTTCATTCCTTGTATTTATTCCATAGCTATCTAAATCAAACCCATCCTACCTTATTATGTCTGAGAGGGAAAATATTACAGTAATGAAGCTTACTGACTATGGACTCAGACTATATAGATTTAAATTCCTGTTCTACCATGATCTTATAACTGTGTCTCAGTTCCCAAGTGTGTATAAAAAGGATAAAAACAAAGCCTGCTCTAGAGTGACATGAAGGTTCAGTTAATTAATACATATAAAAGTATTTGCAATGATGTCTGGTACATGTATATTTTGATTATCAATATTACATTGACTCCATGTTTGCTGTTCCACTGCAGTTTTTGGGTGTGCATTCTATAGAAAAGAATATAAAATTTTTCTCCAAAATTCTTTTGAGCTTATTGCTCATTGAAACATAATTTTTCACTAATATATTCATTTATTAAAACTCTGTAATTTGAAAATATATTACTTTATAAACAACTGAACTTTTATGAAATTGTGGTTATTCTTTGATTAGTTAGATTTAAGCAATGATATGGAAAAAGAGGAAATTTTCAGACTCTAATAATGGGATAATGGAGATGATCCCTTGACAACCAACTAAAAAGAAGTTTTCAACTACTGATTTCTGAAAAAAAGTATTTGCTAAATTCAGAGATGCATCCAGACAGAAGCCTCAGTAACAACAAAACTTAAAAGCTAATTCTTTGCTTGGCAGTAAGGAATAATTTATGAATTATAAACTAAGACTTAATTGTCTGTTTACATAAATAATAGCAGACCAAAAACAAACTGTATTACCATACCACAAATATCCAACCCACCTGCTTCATTTGGCTTCATCATTTGTTCTGCACTAGATAGGACTATAACTAGCATGCAAGGATTATGTAGGAATTATAAAATAATTACATATTTTAAATATTTTACATTAGTATAAGACACAATGACTATAATTAATTTTATGACAAAGAATTTCAAGACCTAATAAGGTAATTGATTCCTTTAAAAAATACATCTTGTTAAAAAAAGTGTCTTTCAGTGCAATGCATGAGCACATAAAAATGCCTCCTTGCTTAAGGATAGTTAATACTGCTTTTAATTTCATCTCTGTCATTTTCTCTTATCATTCACAGACAGTCCTGACAGAGTTTGCCCTGGTAATAGCTGACTGTTCTTTTTGATATAATCACTCTTTTCTCCTATGGACAGGCCAATATCGTCTGTGATTAGCAAGGGACAGCCCTGTCCATCTCGATTAGTCATGGATACTTAGCAGTTCACTACATGCATCACCACTAATTACACCAAAAGTATTCATCTGGATTCCTTTCCTTTTATGCTTTCCTTTCCCCCCATATAAAACAGGCAAGTAAGTATATCTCTATGAGGTGGACCAGAATTGGTAAAATTTGCCACATTTCCTCATTATCATTAATTTTTAAAGTATATATTACTTTGAATTTTCTTAGATACTTTTCATGAAAACCAGGTCTCATAAATTTAGCAGTTCACGCAGTCCCTAAATTTAAACTTCAAACGTTTTTTAAGATAGTGGCTACAGCAATAATGGAATAAGGAATATCATGGCATGGATGGGGATATACCGTCAAATAAATGTCTCAGAGCTTTTTGTTTGAATTTGTAGCTAAAGCCTTATTTACCTATTAAACATTACAGTAAAACTAGGAGCTTATGGCAAATTATTGAATATACTGAACAATAATAACAAATGCTATTAAATCAAATAATTATGATGATTTTTAGAGAATACTGACACATAAAGCTGAGCTAATTTTCATTTTCAGGCTCTATTATATTTATTCCCAAATATAATCTTTTATAGCATATTAATGATAATTATTAAATTTAAAATCTCAATCAATAATTCAGGAATTAATGTAGTATGTAGAATATACATGATGTTCTCTGAAGAACTGCTCAATCAATATTATCAATACTAGTCTCTCAGTTTCTAACTCCATTTTATATCACTTGAACAAATATAACAGAAAGTTAATTAAGATTGTAGCACATCAATTAAATGTTAGAAATTCAATACAGAATACTTGATTACTGCATCTGAATTTTTTAAAAAGTAGCAAAAGGACAAGATTAGGACTGTGACCTTCACTAGAGTCAACTTCATATGTGAATAATAAAATAATTTGCACAGGTAAATGCAGAATAGAAAGCTAATTACAGTTTAAGAACTGAGAGCATTTTTACATCTAAAGGTCAGCCCCAAATCAGAAAGGGTGCCCTTTGGAATCACTAACAATGGATAAATGAAATGATAAGGGTAAGAAGTTAGGGTCAGGGTAGCTGGGGAGAATAGCATCAAATGCAAGGAACAAGTGCTTATTCTCCAGGTTCCTTACCTGTAACAAGCTTTAGAATTACACAGTAATATAACTATTGTTAGTCCACATGATGATGCACATGCATCAGCATAGTTGAAATAGCTCACCTATGCTCATAACTAGACACGAATGCAGCCAAGTGATATTTGCAAGTCAAAAATCCTTCTTTTCCCTCCACTTGAGTGCCTCCCAACACAAAGTTAGAAGCCAGACTGGATACAAGCTTGGTCAAGGAGAAAACAGTCCAGTAAAAAGAAAGTCAAAATCATAACTGAGGCTGCGGAGATTGATTTAAAGAATTAAAACCAAGCAATGAGGAAAGCAGAGTTAACACAAACTCAAGGTCTGGTTGGTTGGTCTGTTTTCCAGAATTCTAAACTTATATACCTTTATCAAATCAGATAATCTGAAAAATATCCTTTCTCAGATGTCTTGTTTAAAACAAAACTGCAAGGATAAAAACAAAAAATCGTTAGTAAAACTCTTCAAACCCTTAAATTGTTAATAGTCAACAAAAAATGCAACTCAGTCTTTTGTGGAAAACAGTTAAATTTAAACACGTGTATGTGTACAAATAAATATAACCAAGATATAAAAACACAAACTTTTGCAATAATATGTATTGTAAATGTCTGATGGAAAATTCAACACATGATACCTACAAATGTGTTCCTGGGGTAATAGGCACCACCTTCTTTGTACTCTTTTATCTTTAGCTGCATGAAAACTATATTGCTTCATTTTTTTCTCTGAAAGGGAAAGAAGAATTGCTTTATAATTAAGCCCTAGTTCCAATGACTAAAATCAAATTATCACTTTCATATTTTTAAATCATAACACAAATGGGAGCTTGAAAGAAAACCAACCACAACATACGTTAAAGGGCAAGTCTAAAAATAGATACACAACCAACAACCACATAAATTACTTCCTACTAGTTCAAAGATCTATTATCTCTAGAAAGATATAAACTAATTATATCTAACTAGACTATAATACAGAACTATATTATGTAAAAGAATGCTTTATAAAATAAGGAGCAAGGGACATGGGGAGACCCTATTAGCATAAAAGGTACATGCCTTGGGATGAAAGAATAGAGAGTAGAGGGCGAAATGGTAATAAACACTGAAATTAGTTTATTTTGTTTTCACAATTCATCATGAAATCTTGAATGGCTTATAGATAGGCACACAATGATGAAAATGAAAATATATTAAACAGCCTGGGATAACGTTAATCTCACAAATTGTCATGAAGTAAAAGTCTTAGGGGCTTCCCTGGTAGCTCAGCTGGTAAAGAATCTGCATGTAATGTGGGAGACCCCAGTTCAATCCCTGGATTGGGAAGATCCCCTGGAGGAGGGCATGGCAACCCACTCCAATATTCTTGCCTGTTGTTCAGTCACTCAATTGTGTCTGACTCTTTGCAACCCCATGGACTGTAGCACACCAGGCTTCCCTGTCCATCACCAACTCCTGGAGTTTGCTCAAACTCATCGAGTTGGTGATGCCATCCAATCATCTCATCCTCTGTCATCCCCTCCTCCTACTGCCTTCAATCTTTCCCAGCATCAGGTCTTTTCAAGTAAGTCAGTTCTTCGCATCAGGTAAGTATTGGAGTTTCAGCTTCAACATCAGTCCTTCTAATGAATATTCAAGACTAATTTCCTTTAGAATTGACTGATTGGATGTCCTTGCTGTCCAAGAGACTCTCAAAAGTCTTCTTCAACACCACAGTTCAAAAGCATCAGTTCTTTGGTGCTCAGCTTTCTTTATGGGTCCAATTCTCACATCCGTAAATGACTACTGGAAAAACCACAGCTTGAGTACACGGACCTTGTTGGCAAAGTAATGCCTCTGCTTTTTAATACGCTGTCTAGGTTGGTCACAGCTTTTCTTCCAAGGAGCAAACATCTTTTAATTTCATGGCTGCAGTCAACCATCTGCAGTGATTTTGGAGCCCCCTCAAAATAAAGTCTGTCACTGTTTCCACTGTTTCCCCATCTATTTCCCATGGAGTGATGGGACTGGATGCCATGATCTTAGTTTTNTCATTTAAACAGAAAATTAACAAAGAAATGCAAACTTTAAATGATACAATAGACCAGTTAGACCTAATTGATATCCATAGGATATTTCACCCCAAAACAATGAATTTCACCTTTTTCTCAAGTGCTCACGGAATCTTTTCCAGGATAGATCACATCCTGGGCCATAAATTTCAAAAAAATCAAAATCATTCCAAGCATCTTTTCTGACCATAATGCACATGTTTTAAATTACTGTACTTTATGTGAGTGAAGTGAAGTGAAGTCGCTCAGTTGTGTCCGACTCTTTACGACCCCATGGACTGTAGCCTATCAGGCTCCTCTGTCCATGGAATTTTCCAGGCAAGAGTACTGGACTGGGTTGCCATTTCCTTCTCTAGGGGATCTTCCCGACCCAGGGATCGAACTCAGGTCTCCCTTATTGCAGGCAGACGCTTTACCGTCCGAGCCACCAAGGAGGTGTAATATGTTTTAATGTCACACAGGGAAAACCCATCTTTTTTAAAAAATATATATATATTGTCTTGGCTACTATTTTGCATTTACTCTTATACATGACTTTTAAATTTTCAACTGCTGTGAAAAATTTTATTGGAATTTGATTTAAAATTAAGTAAATTGATATGGTTACAATTGATAGTCATAATACTGAGTTTCAGTTCCATTTAGTTCAGTTCAGTCACTCAGTCTTGTCTGACTTTGCAACCCCATGAATCGCAGCACTCCAGGCCTCCCTGTCCATCACCAACTCTTGGAGTTCACTCAAACTCATGTCCATCGAGTCGGTGATGCCATCCAGCCATCTCATCCTCTGTCATCCCCTTCTCCTCCTGCCCCCAATCCCTCCCAGCATCAGGGTCTTTTCCAATGTGTCAACTCTTCTCATGAGGTGGCCAAAGTACTGAAGTTTCAGCTTCAGCATCAGTCCTCCAGTGAACACCCAGGACTAATCTCCTTAAAATGTACTGGTTGGATCTCCTTGCAGTCCAAGGGACTCCCAAGAGTCTTCTCCAACACCACAGTTCAACAGCATCAATTCTTCGGCACTCAGCNAAGAACATTCAGAACTAATCTCCTTGAGGATGGACTGGTTGGATCTCCTTGCAGTCCAAGGGACTCTCAAGAGTCTTCTCCAACACCACAGTTCAAAAGCATCAATTCTTCGGCACTCAGATTTCTTTGTAGTCCAACTCTCACATCCATACATGACCACTGGAAAAACCATAGCCTTGACTAGACAGACCTTTGTTGGCAAAGTAATGTCTCTGCTTTTGAATATGCTATCTAGGTTGGTCATAACTTTCCTTCCAAGGAGTAAGCATCGTTTAATTTCATAGCTGCAATCACCATCTGCAGTGATTCTAGAGCCCAGAAAAATAAGTCTGACACTGTTTCCACTGTTTCCCCATCTATTTGCCATGAAGTTATGGGACTGGATGCCATGATCTTAGTTTTCTGAATGTTGAACTTTAAGTCTGCTTTTTCATTCTCCTCTTTCACTTTCATCAAGAGGCTCTTTAGTTCTTCTTCACTTTCTGCCATAAGGGTGGTGTCATCTGCGGTTATTGATATTTCTCTCAGCAATCTTGATTCCAGCTTGTGCTTCCTCCAGTCCAGTGTTTCTCATGATGTACTCTGCATAGAAGTTAAATCAGAAGGATGACAATATACAGCCTTGAGGTATTCCTTTTCCCATGTTGTTCCATGTCCAGTTCTAACTGTTGCTTTCTGACCTGCATTCAGGTTTCTCAAGAGGCAGGGCAAGTTAGACTGGTAAATTCATTGATTCACTGAGCATTGAACTTAACTTATGCACTCATCCTGAGAAACAATTAGTTGTACACCTGATAGGCTTTTTCACAAAAGAAAGATCTAAAATCTACTCAGTGCCAAGTTGCTGACTTTTCTTCTTGGCACTCTCAAGAACGGGTCTTCCCAAAGGAGACACATAGGGGTGACTGAGAGTTCCTTTACATGTGTGACTGAAGACCACATGAGTTTGCTATAGAAGGTCTACAGGCATCCTGGGCAAGTTAGCAAATGTGTGGATTGCATGTTCCTACCTGACTCAACTACCCGACCCTGTCCTGATATTGCTTAGGGGGTCTTCTCTGACTCGGATCCAACTAAGTGACTGCAATCAGACAGTGCTCTCCCATTGTTCTCCAGTGTAACTCCTCGGAATTCTCATGGCATTGTTCTCAGAATGGAAGCTCAGTCTCCATTTTTATCCACTGTACTCTTGTTAGCACAGGGATTTCATTATCCTGCATAAGAGGCTGACACGTCACCAAAAAGTGGCTTAGGAAGCCCACGAATGCTTATAACAGAAAAATTGGCCAGTTTTGCTATTCCTTAGCTTCAGTCAGCAGCTGTGAAGCATAAAGTGCTAACTTGAGTCAACCAAAATATGTAGCAAGGATAAAAATAAAAGCATAAAACTGGCCATTTTGACTTTTTAAAATTATCTAGAAACAATTTACACAATTTCAGTACTTTATTATACCTAACTGTAATAATCCTTTATATGTATATAGCAGTATATTTAAAACAGTTTTTTCACAAATCTTATTTGATGTCTACATTGTTTCTATTGCATTTGTTCTAGAAGAGATGTCTTCAAACATTACAAAGGTTTTACTCATGTAGTAAAAATATGCTAAGAATCTCTAATGAAATCTTTTGTAAATGTGAATATAAATGCATTTGCAAAATCAATTGGTTCAATAAAATACAGTTTACATTTCCCAGGCTTTTTTGCTTTTAAGAATTTTTAATCTCCCAAGAGTATCATTCTTTTATAAAAATGGCCATAGTATTCATGCCAACAACACTAAAATCTACACCTCAATGCCTAAACCAAAAATAAATATACTTTTTGAAAGGAATAAAATGATTGTTAAATGTTTAGTGTAAATATCCAAAAATGACTTTGTTTGTTCACTTAAAGTCTGATTACTCATGTATTGTCAATTCCAGAATATATTATGAACATTTGGGCTGTTTGTGAACTTGAATAAAATTGTTGAAACTTGAAGGGGCCTTGGAGATTATTTCAAGCTAACCAGTCCTTTAGCAGAAAGGGAAACAGTGAGATGAGGTGACTTGTCCAGATTTATACGGTCAGCATGCAGCTGAGTTTGAACACAGATCCTATGACTTATAGGACAGCAATCAAGAACTATGGCAAAATTTTCACATGGCGCCTAATATAATAGCCCAAGCTATGCAACATAACAACGTCTTTTTCCAGAAGAACGAAAAGTTAAGTCATGTCTGTGGAAATTGTTTATCTGGTTACTGGTTGGATGTTGTTATCTATATTTTAAAGGTACTACCTGTTCTCTGTTTGCTCCACTCACTGCTTCAGAAATCTGGGAAGTATCAGCATGTTTTATGAATTACCTATTTAACATGCTCATTGTGGAAGTTACATTTCAAACTTTTTACCAAGAAGACACTGTGGAGGATATAAAGTCAAATCAGACCAGGGTCCTTTCTCTATAAAAACTCATTGTATTCCATGTGTCCCCTCATGTCCCATAGAAATTATTTCAGAGGTTCCAAGGACAAAAGGAGATGGGGAGTGATCCTGCTTCTTTCCTTTCCCTAACCTCCAAGTACTTTCACTATATTAACATAAAGAAGTAGAAAAATACTGATCTGTTTTTATTAGAGCTTATTTTCCTCTAACAGGGAGATGAAGTGACAAATGCCTTTCATTTGGAAAATAGGAACAAAAGGCAACCTGGACAACTAGCATGGAATGTTTAGAATCATCTTATTGCACAGGCCTAAAATTTCATGTTCAGTGAACAAGTCTGGGACTCCTATGTAGCTTCTAAATTTTAGTGTTTCTCACTTGACCTTGACATATTGAACCAGTGTCACATGTGGGTTTCTGACTCAGGCCTTCCATCCAGCACATTTAGTCCTCTGATGAGTGAGTCAGGCGCCCTGTGTCGGCCCTGGCCTGTCTGGCTCCACCACGTCTTGTTCTTACAAAGGATTTTGTTTTGTCAGTTGTCAGCTGGGATCTCACCTTAAATGGTATGATTACCCAGAACAAAAATGGTGTCATCCTCTTTTCTTCCTGCCTGAACCTTACTGAAAAATTAGATGTCCTTCTTATACTCAAATTGTTTGCAACACACCTAGGTTTAATGTGCCTTTGGGACACTGACCATGGGACCATTTAAACAGAGCAGCCTTTCACAGAATACAACTGTTCTAGGTATGTGGTTCCCAGAAGCAGAATCAGAGATAAGAGTTTGGGTGCACAGAGTTTACTTGATAGATGATCACATGAAGCAGGAGAAAAGGAGAAGTTACACTGGACATGGGAGAAAGAAAAACCTACTATGAGACAGGTTGGCTTCATCTTCCGAAACCTTCTGAGAAGTATGTGAAATAATGTCCTCCAGCCTTGTTCACTTAAAAGGTGGCAGAGTAGATTAGTAAGACTCTTGTGGTGCCATAGAATTCTCCAAATCAGAGACTGGAAAGACACATGATCAGTTTTTGTTTGGTCAGTAGCAGGTAAATCTAAGCATACAGAAAACCATCTACCGGAATTATAGCTAAAGTCAGAGCTGAGCAGGAGCCATGCAGCTGGTCCCAGAATGTTGCCACACCATCTTTTCTGGGCTCAATTTTCTTACTCTGTCCAGTGAATCTTATTAATAAGCCCATCACACCTTACGTATACAGTTTCACAAATGGCTCAGCAGGTAAAGAATCTGTTTGCAGTTCAGGAGATGCAAAAAAAAAAAATCTTAATTATTCTGAGATGAAAGACAGTTGATTTGAAAAATAAGCCTAGCTAACTCAAAAAAGTTCATTCCATGAGGGAATTAGTATCTAGCTATTAGAGGAAAACAGTATCATCAGAGAAAAGGTTTACTGGATTACATATGTTTTGTTTTAAAAGAAATGAAGAAAAACATCACAGTACTAAGTACATGTTATTAATATCATTTATAATTAAGGCTAAGGAAACACTGAAGGCAGGAGGAGAAGTGGATGACAGAGGATGAGATGGTTGGATGGCATCACCGACTCAATGGACCTGAGTTTGAACAAGCTCCGGGAGTTGGTGATGAACAGGGAAGCCTGGAATGTTGCAGTCCATGGGGTTGCAAAGAGTCGGACACAACTGAGTGACTGAGCTGAACTGAATTGAACTGAGGTTTATGAAGGTAAAGTGATGCACCCAAGATGACAGAGAGAGTGTGGCAGAGAAACTAACCTCAACTTTGCTGAATTCTAAAGTCAGTGTTCCTTCTTCTAGCCCAGGTAGCCGGCTCAAACTTTCTAGTGATTGCATTTGTCACAGTGAAATCTATGGCTATGTGAAATATTAGGATTTTTTTAAATGCACAACAAAGGAAACTATAAGCAAGGTGAAAAGACAGCCTTTGGAATGGGAGAAAATAATAGCAAATGAAGCAACTGACAAACAACTAATCCCAAAAATATACAAGCAACTCCTGCAGCTCAATTCCACAAAAAAACGACACAATTAAAAAATGGGCCAAAGAACTAAACAGACAGTTCTCCAAAGAAGACATACAGATGGCTAACAAACACATGAAAAGATATTCAACATCACTCATTATCAGAGAAATGCAAATAAAAACCACAATGAGGTACCATATCATGCCTGTCAGAATAGCTGCAATCCACAAGTCTACAAGCAATAAATGCTAGAGAGGGTGTGGAGAAAAGGGAACCATCTTACACTGTTGTGTTGGAGAAGACTCTTGAGAGTCCCTTGGACTACAAGGAGATCCGACCAGTCCATTCTGAAAGAGATCGGCCCTGGGATTTCTTTGGAAGAAATTATGCTGAAGCTGAAACTCCAGTACTTTGGCCAACTCATGCGAAGAGTTGACTCATTGGAAAAGACTATGATGCTGGGAGGGATTGGGGGCAGGAGGAGAAGGGGATGACAGAGGATGAGATGGCTGGATGGCCTCAATGACTGGATGGACATGAATCTGAGTGAATTCCGGGAGTTGGTGATGGACAGGGAGGCCTGGCATGCTGCNTTACAGACAGAATAACGACAAAGCTGTCTCTTATACACATCTAGATGTGTATAAGAGACAGCTTTATATGTGTGTTTTCCTTATTTCAATATTAATGAAGATAAACAAATATTGGGAAGCAAATACTTCCAACAGATGCATGGATTTCATGGAGTATATAAGATATTCAAATTATTTTTCTCTGTTGATGCCTGCCAGATATCTGTGCTTTTTTTGTTTCTTTTATATAATTAAATAATACCACTCAGTTGAATAATAGTTAACTGATAAGATAGTGCTTTTTATCCTTTTATGGCATATTGTCCTTTTTCTTCCCATACAGGTTTCTTAATTCTAAATTTGTTTGTAAATTTAGAAAGTAGTTGAGGATGATTTTTTAAAATATTGAACTCTAGAAATAAAAAACTCAGTATCTTCAATTTCAGCTTGATGATAGACCCCCCTGACTTTTTGCCTCATGACCCTGTTATCTGTGTCTTTTTTTTAATGTCACAATAACACATATTATAAATAGATAATGTATGAAGATGTGCAGGCTTATCTTATAGTTTTAGCACATAAATTAGTGTCGAGTGTTTTTTTATATGAATGTTGCCTTCTAGATCTATAACTGGAAGATAATACATCTTGAGCCAAAAAGAAAGGACTTTAGGCCCTTCTTCCACTTTAACTTGGCTTGGGTTTTATATCAAGTTTTGCCGGGAGCCAGCGTGAGGAACTCCGCCCATGGCAAAGGTCATAAGGAAGGAGGCTTTGGCATACGCAAAGGCGGGATTGAGCCTCTAGAAACCCCCTGTTCCCGAGCATCTACGCGCAAAACCAGAGTCTGCCTACTTTACTGTTTTATGTTCTCACCTATACTTCTGACTTTTCGGGGGGCTGTTTCCCCACCACCTCTCTCGGAGAAGGAGTTAACTTGTAGCTCCAGTTAATAAAAATTCCTGGGTGTGACAAGAGTGTTTCAACTTACAAACTCCTCTGAAGGTTCTNCTGACCTATGAGCAGTAAAACCAGTATCTACCTTATTGACAGAAGCCACAGGTCATGGCCAGCCTCTGGACACACTTTTCCTTTTGTCTTAGTCACTTTCAGTTTCCTTGTTGTTTTTAGTCTCTTAGATTTTTCTTCCATCCCCTACCCCCCACGCCCATACCAGGTCAATGGTAAACTTAAAACATGCTAAATATTTACATTTTTTTAATTATAAAAATATTTTAATTGTCATATGTGCTTCTTTACTGATATATTAACTAAAATGTTCTGCAGCAGGTATAATGACCAATTTTGAAGCAGCAGACATCAGCAGAATCTTATTGTCTGCAACAATGTTAGTATGAAACAAAAATATCTGTGGTTTATATTGGCAATAATGTCAGAGACAATGCCATCATGCTGTAGTGTCTTTATGTCTATTTCACAATGAAAATAACTGGTAAATTTCAGTTAGAGATACATTAGGAGAACAAGGATGAATTTTTGCCACCCAGATTCATAGAACCCAGGAGAGAAACTGCTGCCCTAAAGTAAAAAGAAATAAGAAATCTTATAAAACATGTCATTTTAATACATTATCTACTCGCTCTTTCTCAGTCTCTCTGTCCCTCCTTCAAAACAATTTTTTAAAATTAATGATATCTAAATTATCCATACTTTTGGTTGGACTTTTTGATGTAGTATTTAAGAAATTATTTCTTTCAGTATGGTTATTTTAGATATCTTGTCTGTTATATAAATCAAAACTATGACAAGTTTGCTGAGACAATACTAATAAGAGCACAGAAGAAACAAACAAAGCATGTGTTTAGACCATATTTTACTTTTGTTTGGTAAATGACATAGTCATATTGGAAAAAGTTTATGTTTCTGGAAATGAATACTTAAAAACACTTCTAAGTACCTTTTTCATTATCAGATCAATCACTAAACTGTAGCTTTTATATTTAAACAAAATTTTCTAAGTTTTGATGAAACCATGTTTTGCATATATACAATCACAAAATTCAAGTCTTGAATATGAACTGTATAAAATTTACCTAAGTACTAATATTTTAAAATATTGACACATATTTCAGGTTAAATATATTGATGTATAATCAATAATAAATAATCATAAGGAGATAATTTTATATTTGTTGCTGTTTTCAAATTTTAGTAACAGAAACATTAAGGCCAGTTTGTTATTTCTTTCTTTATTTTTTATTTTATTTCTTTATTTTTTATTTTAATTGGAGGTTAATTACTTTACAATATTGTACTGGTTTTGCCACACATCAACATGAATCTGCCACGGGTATACACGTGTTCCCCATCCTGAACCCCCTCCCACTTCCCTTCCCTTACCATCCCTCTGGGTTATCCCAGGGCACCAGCTCCAAGCATCCTGTATCATGCATCGACCCTGGACTGGCAGTGTTCTATATCATTCTTATATGATATTATACATGTTTCAATGCCATTCTCCCAAATCAACCCACCCTTTCCCTCTCCCACAGAGTCCAAAAGACTGTTCTATACATCTGTGTCTCTTTTACTATCTCACATACAAGGTTATCATTACCATCTTTCTAAATTCCATATATATGCATTAGTATACTGTATTTGTGTTTTTCTTTTGGGCTTACTTCACTCTGCATAATAGGCTCCAGTTTCATCCACCTCATTAGAACTGATTCAAATGTACTCTTTTTAATGGCTGAGTAAAACTCCATTGTGTTTGTGTACCACAGCTTTCTTATCCATTCATCTGCTGATGGACATCTAGGTTGCTTCCATGTCCTGGCGATTANATACTGGATGCTTGGGGCTGGTGCACTGGGATGACCCAGAAGGATGGCACAGGGAGGAAGGAGGGAGGGGGGTTCAGGATGGGAAACACGTGTATACCTGTGGTGGATTCATGTTGATGTATGGCAAAACCAACACAATATTGTAAAGTAATTAACCTCCAATTAAAATAAATAAATTTACATTAAAAAAATAAAAAGAGTATAAAGTTTGTAAAAAATATAGTTTGTTTTGAAATTACTAAATAATTTAAATGTTATATACCTAAAGCTTAAAGTTTTCACCTTTGTATATATGACCTAAATAAAGGCAGGAATTATGCCTTAGTGATATACCAATTTTCCTCATCAAACCAATATGAAATGCAATTTTAAAGATGCAAAACCCATATTTGCATGAACTGGAGGTTTAAATATTCTAAAAATATATGAAAGCTTGTATATTATGGATACTTTCAGCCATGCTACATCTAAAATAAACAACCTAAACTCAAATTACAATACTTGTAATACATATGAACTTCTTCAAGATGAGGATGACTTTCAAGTTGTCAATAAGCCTGAGAAGCAAAACTTTGGGAGACTATACAAAATGGGTCAAGGTGGAAAAGGAAATAAAAACAGAGAGCTATGATGATTTATAAAAACAGTTTCTGCCAATAGTCTCAACACTTAATTAAGAGTGTGGGAAGAAAGGAAATCACAGGTTCTATGGTGGTAAAGAAGCTAATTTGCAGGACTGTTTTTAGTTATAGACAGAACATAGTTTCATTTGAGCAGAGTGGAATAATAATGAATCAAAGAAATTTCTTTTACACAATAAGAAATGTTAGAATGCAGGCAGTTGCTGGTTGTAGTTCAGCTGCTTTAAGTTGCCATCTGTGACCAAAAACCTTCATCTTTTGCTTCACCATCCTGTACAGTTTATTGCCTTGTAGTCACAGAAAGAATGCTGCATCTCCAGGTATTACATCCATGCTCACCCTCATTTGATCATTTTACCAAAAAAAAAAAAGACATCCCTTAATCCCTTATCCACAACCATCACTCCCAGATGACTTTCCTCCCTTTGGAAATAGAACTGTGTCACAGGCCCACGTCAAGTTGCAAGAAAGGTTTTCTACCCTTTGGTGGAAAGTGACAAGGGATAAGCTTTCAGCTAATTCATTTAATCCCTTAGTCAACATTTTGTATTGGCTGTGTTTCAGAGTTAGAACATTTAGATTGTCTGAATATTCAAAGTGTGCTGCTTTATTTTCTTTATTTGTCATAACAGGAGAGTAAAACAAGAATGACTTCCTTTCTTCCCAAAGTTTGATTTTGAAACTCTCAAGGAAAGTTGAAGTCATTTTCAATTGCTAATGATTCAGATCTCGGTTTGATGAGCCTTCAAGACTGTGATGAAAGAACCAGACCACAGCTGAGTTTGAGAAGAAACGAAAAGGAGATTTCTCTAAAGGAAAATAGACAGGAGAAAGAAGGGGTTCTCTAAAAGTAAAGGGAGGGCAGAGAAGTTGGGGAGGGGCTGAGGGGGTCTGAAATGAGACCTGGGGAGAGATCTCAGGGACATTTCCAAGAAAAAGGGCTTATGCCTGTTTAATAATGACATTAAAAGAGTTTCCTAGGCTGGTGGGCTGCAGTCCATGGGGTCGCTGAGAGTCGAACTCGACTGAGCGACTTCACTTTCACTTTTCTCTTTCATGCATTGGAGAAGGAAATGGCAACCCACTCCAGTGTTCTTGCCTGGAGAATCCCAAGGATGGAGCCTGGTGGGCTGCCATCTATGGGGTCGCACAGATTTGGACATGACTGAAGCGACTTAGCAGCAGCAGCAGGTGGCACTAGTGGTAAGGAATCCACCTACCAAGAAGGAGACCCAGGTTTGATCCCTGGGTTGGAAAGATCCCCTGGAGGAGGGCATGGCAACCCACTCCAGTATTCTTGCCTGGAGAATCCCATGGACAGAGAAGCCTAGTGGTTTACAGTTCATGGAGTCACAAAAGAGCTGGACACTGCTGAGGCAACTTAGCATGCCTGTGCACAGATGTTAAAAGAAATAAAACCCTGTATTTCCCATTAGTCATCTGGAAGCTGACTCACTCCGAGACTGCCCAGTTTTCACTTACAAAATCATTTTACAAGATTATTATTAATCAAGTAAAAATATCAAAGTGAACATAAAATGTCCTAAAGGAAACACAAGTCAATGTCTACAAAATACCCAAGCAACCTAAAAAGAGGCCCTGAATAAGAGAACAGAGGCCTTTTTACAGGAGAAATAATTATCACAAAATGTCCAGAATTGAAAACAGAAGAAAATCAGTTTTCCTAATTGTCATTGATTGCTTTGATATGGAATTAGGATAAATAAAAAAGCACTAGAACAAAGAAAAATAGTGAATTTGGATAACTGTGTCTCATTTGAGGCTTTCAATACAGGGACACAACTTTTTCTCTAGAGTTCATGTTTCTATTCTCTTCCAATTAGCTTAAAATGGTTCTCCTGAATTGACAATATATTTTTACAGACTATGGAATCTCAAGATTTTTCAGATCCTGAAATTCTCCTTATTCCTTTTACTTCTAAAAATTTTACTTCTTATTACGTGTTTCTTTAGTCTGACTTAAAAATAAATTATATTTATGCTAAAACTTGAGTAGCAAGAATTGGCATTTGATTAATAATTTCACCTAAAGACATTTCCGACATTATTTTTGTCAGCATCTGAAATCTTGTAAGTCATTTTCTTTTCTTCTCTTTCTGCTTCTATGTGTCCCTTGAGGTTGTTGTAATTTATCTGAGAATGTTTCCATCCCAAAATCTTAACCTGCTTCTTTTTAAGCTTAGCTCTCCTTGTCCTATGAGGACATTTGAGTGGGACGAGGTGTCATGGCATGGTTACTAAGGCCTAACTAACTTTCTAAAATGGGTGGTTATTTTTATTTATTCTTAATTATATTGCAAATGGTTATATCTTACTCCCTTTTAAAGTAAATACTGGAAAAGAGCAGTTGTTCTTTTCTCTTAATCCCCTAGTCTTACTGTTCTCACCACATCATTGAGTCTGCTACTTCTATTTTTACAGTTTACATTTAGCACTCAACCTGCTGTTGCCTGTTTTCCATGCTGATGCTCAGCACCACGAAACAGACAAAGAGCAGCAAGATGGCAATAATAGCATATGTGTGCATGCACACACACAGACACACTCACACACACCAGGAACTCTGAAAGGAGGCAATGGTAACAATAAAACTGAAAAAGTCACGCAGGTGGAAAACAAGATTTGCAGCATCTGGTCCATCTGCTGGGCAGCCAATAATATGCAGATTTTCTGACTATTTCTACTTAGGGATACTTGACCTATTTATTATTTTTTTTAATTTTGGCCTTTCAAAAATATCTCTACTTGCACATCAAAATACAAAACCCAGTATTTCTTTCTATAAAAGGTAGACAACTTGGAAAATATTTATCTATTTAATTGGCCATGCCAGGTCTTAATGGCAGCACAAGGGATCTTTGATCTTTGTTGTGGCTTTGCAAGGTCTTCAGCTGCGACAACAAATTCTTAGTGGCAGAATGTGAGATCTACTTTCCTGACCAAGGATTGAACCCAAGCACCCTGCATTGGGAGTACAGAGTTTTAGCCACTGTACCACAAAGGAAGTCCCTAAAACCCCATATTTATATACATAAGTTATTTTTTAATTCCCAATTGCAAACCCTTTTCCTTGTCTACAATGTCTTCCATTACTTAAGGATTAACATGGTGACTCATCTTCTTTCCTCCCTCAGATATTTCTTGGGTCTATGTATTTCTTTTGATTCTTGCCATTGTATGTTTGGTTTCACTCCTAAACACTATGATTGAACTATATATATAGTTAAATGTGTTGAACTACAGGCAACTTCTCTCATTACTAATTTATATACTTCAATCAGTTCATTCACTTGGACTCCTTCGCTGATTCACAACTACCTTGCAAATAAAACTGAAACTCCTAATCATGGATAGAAAGTTGTTTTTACTCTAACCTCCCTCAGATAAATGTTTTCATGTACATATTTTCTATACTACAGTTTATTTTTCCTATAGGCACCTTAGAAAGCACATCACAAATCCTGAGACAGATAAACCAAATTCTAATTCTCTCTCTCAGGTGAGTTCTTTACCACTAGTGCCTCCTGAAAGTGAAAATGAAAGCTGCTCAGTTGTGTCCGACTCTTTGCGACCCCAAGGACTATATAGTCCATGGTATTCTCCAGGCCAGAATACTGGAGTGGGTTGCTATTCCCTTCTCCAGGGGATCTTCCCAACCCAAGAATCAAACCCAGGTCTCCTGCATTGCAGGAAGATTCTTTACCGACCGAGCTATGAGGGAAGCCATGTAGTTAGATAAATTTAGAGCTAACGCTGCTTAATTAATCACTCTCAGCTTGTAGGGATGTCTCCACCTATACACTATAGGTTTCTATATTGAGTCTATTGTCATCAAAATTGGGATCCAAACATAATGAGGAAAAATACTTTATATGCCAGATGGCTGAATTAACATGAATAAAAAAATAGTATAAACTAGAAAACTGACTCAAAGCAAAACAAAAACAAGTCAATATAACATGTTACACTGATAGACAATGTACCTGCTTTTTAAGATTTTTTAACAGAGAGATTTAGCTTCAAATAAATTCATAGAAAATATTACGGGAATGTTTTGTTAACCACAAGGAGGATATGGATCTCTTGTTTGACCTCCTTATGAAGAGACTACATAATATTAGGGAGATAGTAAAGTCTCTAAAACAAGGAAATAAGCCTGTTATATTTATTGCTGACCTCAGGTCTAATGAATCATCTCTGAGACAAATGGCAAATTGAAATTAATTTCAACTTAAATTTATTTGCCTAAGAATCTGCAACCTAGTGTAACAGCAGCAAAATATTTTCTTGTCTGAGGAGGTTCCTTATAACATGTCAATATTATTGTTATTTTTATTAATGTGGACACTTTAGTGGTAGTATTTGGGTTATCAAATTTATTACCTCAACTTTAATTCACAACAAAGATCAATAATTAATACTTTCTCTTGAGTTATACTACAGTGTAACAGGTTTATTTAATAGGAATTTTCCTTCTCTCCAAAGGTAGTATTATTTCCCTAGAAACAACTTGAGAGTGGATAATTTTCAACTTATAAATGCATATTGTTTTATTAGATTATCATACAATACAAAAATTTAGATATCATAAGGCTGAAAGTCTTGAAATGTCTACTGAATCAAAATTAAGCTGTTGTTTTCCTAGAAGGTATTTGCACATATAATCAAGGATGAAATCTAGTTACATATTCTAAATGAGCTTTGCTGATAATATTCCATTATTAAATCAGTATTCTGAGTTTATCAGAGTTTTTCATTCAACCATCTGCTGTGAAAATAAAAACAGAGAACAATGCTTCATTTGTGATTCTTAACTGTTGATTTAATCTACATACGTTTTGTACCCTTTGTTACTAGCATTCCTTGATGTAAAGCTTTCTTTCCATGACCCTGCACTGCTCACCAAAATGACCTGTGGACTAGACTATGAATGAAATTTATTTCGTGAAATACATCCAAGTCTAGTGCAACAACAGGCACATATACACAAGTGGGTGTGTACTGACTGCATAAGGAAAGGGAAACAATGAGGAATACCTTTTCTTGGTCCCTTCAAATGTATTTTATACTTCACCCTTTCCCACCCTCTTTTCACCTGGCCTTCTGCCTATGGGATCAGTCAGTAAAGATCTCTGGAGATTGATTTGGGGAAGAAAGAAGAGCTTTCTCAGGAAATCCATTCTATTTCTCTCCAGGGAACTGCCTCTGGTTGTGTCCCTTGCATGGGCCTCTAAAGTCCATAGGCTCCTTGGGATTCTAGCCTTTAGCACTATGAATTAATCTAAATTTGATGGTACTTGCAGTTTATATTAGTAACATTACTTAGTTTCTCTTAGATACACAGATATGTAAAAAATAAAAATTGCATTAAGACTAATACAATTCTGGTTTTGGAAACAAAATGGATATTATGTTAGTCCTCCTTGTTAGATGCATGTACAGACTGGGGAAAAAATTTGATCAGTGCTGTAACTGTCAATGTGAGATGCTTCATACAGGGAATGTGCTGTATATACACCCCCTAGGAATTAAGGTGAGCATTGGCAGGAGATAGCTGAGCTGAAATTTTGGACTTTGTCCATCTTCCTTTCTCAAGCAGCACAACTAACATCTGGTAAAATTTGGCAGAAATGAAGTGACTATATGCACAGGGGACAATTGATATTGGCTGTGGGGGAGGGGCCAGCTAACAAAGAAACCTCAAATAGCAAAAGCAGATGTACTTCCCAGTGGCAAAACCCCTATGGAGGGAGCAAACTGCCTTCACTGAGTGATGCTCTGATTTGGTTCTTCTAATTTATGAGAAACTAGGAGTGACAGAAAAATGGAACAGAGACTGGTTAGAGAAGTCTGAGCAGGATATGATGCAAAAATATTCAGTTGATCTTCATAGACATTGATGGTAGATGTAGCCTTATGTACTCCAAGTTTAGGCTATTTTTCAGTTGGTGTTGAGTAACTTGTAGATTGTTACTCTAAGTCAAAAGTTGTTATACGTTTTCTGTAAAGTGTTAAATAGCAAACGTGTTAGGCTTTGTGAGCCAAGAGACAAAATCAAGGATATTATGTAATGATACTTTAAAAAAAGAGACAACAAAATTTGCAAATTTTCAATTGATGAAACTCAGATAATAAGACTAATAAAGTAAAAGTTTTACAATTGAAATTTTACTAATGAGAAGAATGGAATTCATTCTTGGGTAGGGCAAACATTTTGATTAATTAGGATTCAAAGTTAATTCTCTGTCTTCATGTAGAAACATGGTTTTATTCTTCTTTAGTCTTCCCTTGCTTCTCTGAAACTTCACCCCAGGACTACACAAGAATGTGTTTCCTGCATTTCTCCTGTTCACATTCTCAGACTGCCCTTATGATGTTGAATAACTTTTAAAATGGGAAAGCAGGTTAAAATGCAGCTTCTGTGTGAGACTCTGAGTTTCAATCCCAGCCAAACTACTCACTGGCTGTATTATGTTTGAATACTTACTTAAACTCTCAAAGGTTCAATTTCCTTATCTAAGAATGAGTTATAATATCTACTTCACAGGGTTGTTGTGAAGATTAAATAAGCTATACATGTAAAGATTTAGACCACTGCATGGCACATTATAAAGCCATCAATATAAGTGTATTCTTCTGATATTTTTCAACCATATAAAAATGCAAACTTCTTCTTAGTTCAGAGTCCGTATGATAACAGTCATAGAACCAGATTCAGCCCACAAACTACAGTTTTCAGACTCCTACTCCAAGTAATATTTAACACCACCCGTCTTACTCCCTACTTTTTAGACATAGAGACCTGTTTAGCTTTCATCCTTCCAGTGCAATTGAGATTCAACAGCAGGGTATAAATATTACTTCCCCAACAATATGAAGGCTGTGTCAGTTTTTCATCAGAATAATTTTAATCTAAATTCTGTTCAGGAACTTTGAAATGAAAAATTCTATTTCTTCTACTGTCATACATTGCCATTTGCCAAGTATAACCATCCTTCATATTTCTCATCTCTACCATTTTCACTCCCATACTGGACCATACAGCTAGCTCCCTAGTTTACTTTCCATGTTAATGTGAACCCTCTTTCCCATATTAAATAAATTCCACAAAGTCTGTGACCATATCGTTATTCTAACAGTAGTCCATTGCTGTTTCTCAAAATTTATTCCTACTTCGATGTCCTTACAATCATCTAGGCCAATCTATCAAACTCCTACATGTTCATTACTGACTTTGCCATATTATTCACCACTCCAACATTTGCTGTTATCATGAAGGCTTTTAATCTCCTTGTATCTGACCCATCTAACAAACAAACCCTGTAAATTCTTCACCTCTTAACTGCTAATTTGCTTTCTGTCCATTTGACTTTACCACCTCACCTATTACCATCACAACTCTGAAATATTATTTAATATACTCCATTTTCATACATTATTCCTTATGAAGAGTATTTATTCAGTGATACAACACAATGATTTAGAGCATTATATAAATATGTTATTAGGGTCTTACTCTACACTGGAAGAAGTGGTCTCTAAGCAGATTTGGGACACATGAGTAAGATTTACTCTTGTTAGGGTGTGAGAGAAGAGCAGAAACATTCCAAAAAGAGAGAAAAATATATATGAGTTTGCTGAAGCAAGAAAGAGAGGCCAGGAGAGTTGAGTCATAGAAATTGTATGTATGGAGGAGGTAGTAAATGATGTGAGATTTGACTTGAGGTGTTGGCAGAGACCAAAGCTGGATAGACAACATGAATATTTCATAAATGTCTAGTTATAGTTCATTTGGCATCAGTGTGAAGTGGTGAACAAGTGTCGGTTGAAGGCAAGGGAGAAGGAAGGTGAGGTTGTGAAACAACTTAAAAGCTATTTCAGTTGAATAGAGAGGATATTTGGTAGCTTAGGTATGTAGCAGAATGTGGAAGTGAGAATTCTGGCAGTGGGGATGAAATGTAGTGGAGAGTTTTAAGAAATATTTATAAAGAAAATCAATGGGCTGAGGTAGTTTATTGGAATGAAGAAAAATGGAATGTGAGCTTGACAAGCAAGTTTTAAGGCTTGAGTTAATAGGTAAATATATGATGGTGTCATGTGTTGAGGTTAAAGTAGAATAAAAGGGAGCATCTCTGGGAGCAAGAGAGCAATTGGTCACAATGCAGTTAAAGTAAATAAAAACCAAAGTGGAGGACTTAGAAGAATGGGCTCAGGAAATATATTAGATGGCCTTCAGGATATTGATAGCAACTGAAACAAATATGAGGTTCAAGCCAAACTTTATCCTATTTTTTTTCATGTCCTCCATTTCATATTCAATTAGTTATTAAGTCCAATCATTCCTGTTCCCTAAATATCTCTCTTATCCATCCTTTTACCATCATTAGACTTCAGGTGCACTGGAGTGGACATTTATCATCTCCCTACTGGGCTACCAGAGTCCCACCTCACCCCTCAATCTCAGCCCTATTCAACATACCCATTTATACTGCCGTCAGAGAGATGAGTCACACAATTAACTTCACTATATTCCTCATTTGCTCAGAATTCTTCACTTGCTCCCCATTCCTGTGAAGCGTGAGTTTTATATCCCTGTGCACAGCATGAACTCCCCTATATGATTTAGATCTCATTATTTATCCAAACATTCCAAGCTCCTTCAAGGCTCTGCAACTGTGTATTTCTTATTCATGTTGCCTCTCTTGCCTGCAATGCATCTTCCTGGTCTTCAAGTCTCAGTAAGTGACGAGCATTTTTCTGGTTAAACAAAGGTGCTTATCTAGTGGTCTCACTGCCCTTTGCCCTTCTGCCCCCCCTTTGGTGATGTATTTGTTGTTCAGTCCACCTACTATGCAAATAATTGGAGGGCAAAGTCTGCATCTTTGCAGTTTTGGATCACAGTGCCTGGTATAGCCTGTGAGTAGGCATTCAAACAATCGATTTTGAATAAATAGAAAATTACGTTTTAGTATGGATGTCTTTTTTATTACACATTAATGCATAGCGACTTGTATTGTGAACTTCTCCATTTCTTGGAAATTATCATCATCTCTATGTGAAATTTTATTTATCAGAGTTAAAACATAATGATCTCATTTATATTAAATCTGTGAATTCATAGACCTTTCTTTATGGGCTAACTTTAGATGGTATGCTTTTTATTGAGATAGAATACGGTATAATTTCTCTAAATTGCTAAAACACATAGTCACTGAAGAGGAAGTGTTACACAAGAAAAATGCCACAGAGGAACACAACATGGTGAGATTTCAAAAGACAACCACTGTTGGGTGCAGGTAATATCTCATATCATACTGGTGTGAATGCATTTCACAGTCTACACTGTAATTATATTGTATACTTCACTAATGGCTCTGTCTCCAGAAGGCCTCCTGGGAATAACCTGGCAGATTTCACAGGGCCCTGAATGAATTTTACTATAATGAAAAGATAGTGAATTCACAGTATTACCTATTCAGAGATAAGATAAAGAGTAAAAATGCAAACTTCTCTTTAACTGGACATGGGGAAAATCTTGACATGTCACTCTTACAAGTAAATAATGCAATCCCCCATCTCATTTTTCATCATTGGCATGTACTTTCACATTAAACTGGTTTAAGAAATATTTGGCTCAACAATCTTTATCTTATAAGTCTTCTCCTGAGTTTTTAGGAAGAATGTGTGACAGCACTGCATGTGTATTGGAGTCATCCTTTCATGAGGAAAGATTGAACTTTGCTCTTTATAGTCAGAGAAGCTGCTACTAAAAGGAATTTGTAACTTATTTATTCAATAATTCCATTTTTTCACTATTTTTCTCCCAGCTTTATTGAGATAAAATTGATACATGGCACTGTATTAAATTTTCAAACTTTGGAAAGCTATTTTATGTTCCAGGGAAATTTAAAGAATCTGGGGTACAAATACCTATTTATCCAAAACTTCCTCCAGCATTTGGATAAACAGCATGAAAATAAAAGCAGTGTGCCTGGCATTTTCTTGGTCTTATAGTTAAGATTACCTAAAAGTGAGATAAAACAATTTCTCCTTCCTTGGTAGTCATTTCAAAAGAAAGCAAAGGTCATTCTTAATCAACTGGCCACTTACAATCTTATATACTTCTACTGGAGTCACTTTAAATATTGCAGGTAAGAAAAGTTATTCAGTAGACCAAGGAATAGAATAACATCTTACTAAATCTAATTTGCAAGCATTGTCTATCAAAATATTACTGTGATTTGTCAATTTGTTAGCTCTGTAACTGTCTATGAAGCAGCAGGGAAAATTGTACAGAAAAATTTGGCATACACATTTTCAAAGGGGGAAGATTGGAAACAAAAATTGGATTTTTCTGCATTTCTGTCACAGAAGATTTGAGTTATTATATCTGTTAATTGACACAAATATACATGTGTTTTTCTCTTTTAATAATTAGATAGGAGGACTTCACACTAACTATAGGGTAAGGAAATTTCTTTTCAAATAAATAGTGCCATCAAAAGCTTATGCAGTCTTACAGGTTTCATGTATGCATTGTCTTGAGAACTTCATCAGCCCATTCGACAACTGTAGATTTCTGACCCTGTGATGCATGGCCCATTTCTAAGTCACCAGCAACCTTTCCTCCCACTGCTGAACAAAAGCCCAGCCGCAAATAATAATGACACGTGGAGTATGAAAGAATAAAGACAAAAAAATATACAAATAAAATGCTAAAATCAAAGGCTCCTAGTGCTTTAGTTTCAAGGATTGGATGGATCTAGGAAGGGTAGTTCAGGGCTGGTTTTTTTTTTTTTTTTTCCCTTTTTGTTTTTACAGTTCTACAATCACAATGGCCCTCTAGTGGGATGCTAAATAAAGAGGCATTTTGTTTGTATTGTTAGCATCTAGATCGAAACAGTCACAGAGAAATGTTTTATTATGGTGGGGAAAGGGCTGTTTTAATAAGGCTCTTAGGAGACTGAGTTTTAATGACGCTTAACACAATGTTTTAAACTACACACCAAATCTACATGTTATTTCTTGTTAAATGTTGGTTATTAAACAGCAGGCTGGTTCCAGATTGCCTGCAGAGGGTAGTTAGGGTTGGCTGATACATCTCTGACAATTTGAATAGTTTATGGAGTGACAAGTGCTGTTTGCATTTAAAGGATTTTACATTTTAACATCTGCACAGTGCAACAGTATATATTACTACCCAATGTATTTCTACACAATATGTTGAAGGGTTAAAGCCAATTAAGCACAATTCTAAGTTTCAATTTCTTCTAGAATTCTGTGCCCTCATCCAAACTTAACATGCTTAGGCTGGGATGATTTCCCTCACTACTTAACCCAGGGATCTCTGTGGTGAATTGCCGCTCAAAACTGCAGACCAGAGAACAAGTGAGGGAAATGAAGAAGAGAATGTGCCCTATGGAAAGATGTAAGCGGGAGAGTACTACATGTTTATAACTAGTATTCTTTAACCATTTAAGAGTTAGCATTTTAAAATTAAAAGCAAAGAAAACAATGTCTTAGAATGCCTTTGTTCTCCCCACTGTTAATTTCACATCTTTCTTCCTCTAGTCTTCTCACACGCTGAGGAAAACAAGCTATTATCCAGGTCAAAGAATGGCTTGATGAACCAAGGAACAAAGGTGTGCAGATTTTGGATGTTAACTCTGAGGATTAAATGTGCTTTACAAAAAAAAAATTATACACACACACACACACACATAGCCTGCTTTCTCTTTGCATCTTTTATTTTTGGATCTTGCTTCAAAAGTTTTAAGTACTCATTTGAATCATTTATTTCCCTGTAACAGGTGTGCAGGGAGAGTGTGGCCACCTGCCACTTGGGAGAATATGCACTGTGAGGATGCTTGTAGGTGGCTCAGTGGGCTGATTACTTCACTTTCCTCTTTTTTTTTCCCCTTTAGGTTGTCTGCTCTGCCTTTTCCTTCCATTGCCTGATATCAAGAGAGAAGAATGTGTTGTGAGCTCAAGAAGCCCATAAGTGCTACAGGTCAGTGATTTTCAGTGGGAGGGTTAGTGATGGGTCTTCATCATCTCCAGGATCAGAGTGGGAGGGTTACTGTTAGAAAGGCTTGAGTGTTTATCAAAGGGAAAGTAGGCTTAAAGTTTATCACTGTCTGAGACCACATTAAATGAGCTTAAAACAACTAATCTCAAAAATATACAAACAACTTATGCAGCCCAATTCCAGAAAAATAAATGACCCAATCAAAAAATGGGCCAAAGAACTAAATAGACATTACTCCAAAGAAGACATACATATGGTTAACAAACACATGAACAGATGCTCAACATCACTCATCATCAGAGAAATGCAAATCAAGACCACAATGAGGTACCATTTCACACCAATCAGAATGGCTGCGATCCAAAAGTCTACAAGCAATAAATGCTGGAGAGGGTGTGGAGAAAAGGGAACCCTTTTATACTGTTGGTGGGAATGCAAACTAGTACAGCCACTATGGAGAACAGAGTGGAGATTCCTTAAAAAAACTAGAAATAGAACTGCCTTATGACCCAGCAATCCCACTGCTGGGCATACACACCGAGGAAACCAGAATTGAAAGAGACACATGTACCCCAGTGTTCATCGCAGCACTGTTTATAATAGCCAGGCCACGGAAACAACCTAGATGTCCATCAGCAGATGAATGGACAAGAAAGCTGTGGTACATATACACAATGGAGTATTACTCAGCCATTAAAAAGAATACATTTGAATCAGTTCTAATGAGATGGATGAAACTGGAGCCGATTATACAGAGTGAAGTAAGCCAGAAAGAAAAATACCAATATAGTATACTAACACATATATATGGAATTTAGAAAGATGGTAATGATAACCCGGTATGCGAGACAGCAAAAGAGACACAGATGTATAGAACAGACCTTNTAAAAAAAATTCATTTGAATCAGTTCTAATGAGATGGATGAAACTGGAGCCGATTATACAGAGTGAAGTAAGCCAGAAAGAAAAATACCAATATAGTATACTAACACATATATATGGAATTTAGAAAGATGGTAATGATAACCCGGTATGCGAGACAGCAAAAGAGACACAGATGTATAGAACAGACCTTTTGACTCTGAGGGAGAGGGAGAAGGTGGGATGATTTGGGAGAATGGCATTGAAACATGTATACTATCAGGTTAGAAATGAATCGCCAGTCTGTGTTCGATGCAGGATACAGGATGCTTCGGGCTGGTGCACGAGGATGATCCAGAGAGATGATATGGGGTGGGAGGTGGGAGGGGGATTCAGGATTGGGAACTCATGTACACCCATGGCAGATTCATGTCAATGTATGGCAAAACCAATACAGTATTGTAAAGTAAAATAAATTAAAAATAAAAATTAAAAAGAAAATCTGAATGTTTAAAACCTGAACTACTTATGGCCAAGAAAATGCCATGAGTAAGGATGTAATGTGTTGCTGGGAAAATTTTGTGTGATCCATGGCTTAAATTTCAAAAAGGGAAAAATAAGTTCAGTGCTTATCCATGGCGCTGGCCACATACCAAGTTTGAGCACTTCATGGAGTTTGGAATTAAACATGCCAAGACACTACAAACACTTGCGCATTTCCTCCTAAGTGAGAATCCTGTGGGTATTGAAGGATATTGATTGAGGATCAAGTTCAGATAGCCCTGTGTTGTTTTTTTTTTGTTTTTTTTGTTTTTTTGTTTTTTTGCATAAGCATGGAAAAATCAACCACAAACTCAATCAGTGTCTCCTTAAACTACCTGAAATTATGTGTTAGCATGGCGGTATCCATACAAGCTGTAATTAAGATCCCTGAGGGAAATATCAGACAACCTCAGATATACAGATGATAACACTCTAATAGCAGAAAGCAAAGAGGAACTAAAGGGCCTCTTGATGAGGGTCAAGTTCAGTTCAGTTCAGTTCAGTTCAGTTGCTCAGACATCTCTGACTCTTTGTGACCCCATGAATTGCAGCATACCAGGCCTGCCTGTCCATCACCTCCCTGTCCATCCTGGAATTCATCCAAACTCATGTGCATTGAGTCAGTGATGCCATCCAGCCATCTTATCCTCTGTCATCCCTTCTCCTCCCACCCCCAATCCCTCCCAGATTCAGAGTCTTTTCCAATAAGTCAACTCTTCCCATGTGGTGGATAAAGTATTGGAGTTTCAGCCTCAGCATAAGTCCTTCCAATGAACACCCAGGACTGGTCTCCTTTAGGATNAGCTTCACTCATATTTTTTTGGATCTTGGCAAGGCTGAAAGAATGAATTAAACTAAGCCTCTCCTCTCCTCTCCTCTCCTCTCTTTCCCCCTCCCTCCCTGCCTTCCCTCTGTCTCTTTCCCTTTTCTTCTCTCCCTGTAGTCTCAGGTCTCTGCATCACATAGTCTTTCCAAGATAGCAGGACTTGCACCATAGGTTGGGCTCATAAACTGAGGATTCTGAAAGACAGGAAATGGAAACCACCAGTCTCTTAAGGTTCTGGTTCAGAATTTGTCACAGCATCACTCCTGCCATAAGGGATTCACGGACCATACCAAGATGCAAGTGGGGGGGACCTATAACCCTCCTCTCAATGGAAAGAGTATCAAAGAATGTATGGCCATTTTATCATGCTGCATAACTCCATATAAAAATGTAACATCCCAGGCCATTTACTTTATAATTATTAGTTCAACAATTACAATATTTTAATAAATTGTATTATTTCATCTCACAATAAATGGTTGAAAGAAGCCTATGTATATGTAAAAACAAATTAGTTCATTGTTATGTGCTTACTAATTCACCTAACTCAGGCAATGCATGCATAAACTTCTAAAAACTGCTCTTCTGTTCTTTAAAAAAAGAAATACCTAAAGCGCCTGTGTGAGATGAAAGTTGACACCTCTACAACTCTTTGTTTGGATTTGAAGTTGCATAGGTAAAAATAAGGAACATTTTCTTTTGTCAGATAAAAGCTGCCGAATATAAATTATGTTGATTAATAATAGACATGTCATTTCTAACCTTCCAGTCTTTGCAGTCGGAAAAAACAAATTCTGCTAGTCATAAACATCCTCTCAACTGTACATATGCTCCACCTTAACCTTGTATCCCCTCCAGGTAATTCTCCATGCTGATTTGTTCTGGTCTGACATCTCCTTTGTGTGTTGGGATTTAAGTTAACCTTTTATACTTTTATAACAGATGCCTCATACACTCTAGTCAGGGATTTGGTTAATTGCTTCTCTGATGGAGAGACCAGCCTCAGTTGCAAGGGATTTAAAAAGATTCAGGAAATCAACAACAGGTAAATTAGGAGAGGATCAGAGACGTCCCCGCTGGAAAAAAAAAAAAATGTAAATGTTAAAAGTCTGATCTAATCCTCGGACTCATGCATATTTCTAAAATAGGATTTGTCAACTGCAAATGCAAAGTAGCTCCAATTTGATATTAGTGACTCTGTCTGTTTTATATGCTGAAACCCTACAGCAGCAGAACCGACTGCCAAGTATTGATGTAAAAGTATTGACAAAACAGAAGGCTTCACAGTGAGGACATCCTCTTATAAGGCTCCGCACAGTGACCTGTAATTACAGCTGCAGTCTCTTCATATCATGTCTCTGGTCTACTGGCTTGTTGGACTTGATTTCACCTTCCACCCCTCCTGACACTTTTAAAAAAAGAAAAGCAGAGACAGAGATAGGAGCCAATTAATTAATATATGTAGGAATACATTACCCAAAACAAATAATCTTTGTGGGATAAGGAGGAAGAAAGTGCTATCATAAGATGAGCAGGTAAGGTCTTTCAGAGTTTCAGGAATAACAAGTAACCTCTGCATTGTGTCTTGCATTGAATACCATTTCAGCAGGGCGTGTAGATCTACTAGGACTTTTTAGAAAATAACATGTTGCACATGGCATCTCCTCTCATTAAGGCATTAGGTAAGTATGTCCTACCTGCCATGTAGGATGTTTATTGCCATGTCCTCCAGTAAACTGTGATTTTTATCAAACCAGAAGATATGCTGGCCACCATCATGTATTATTGTAATCTGCTGAAGAGCCTTAAATACTGAGATTTTGCTGTATTCATATAACCCAATGCATGATTTACAGGAGATAGTAATGGTGATATTCAACAGTGCTCTCCACAGTACCATCTGTTTACTCTGGTGGCTGAACTAGACAACCGTTTGGGATATTTGCTGGAAATATTAGCAGTTTTAATTACATTTAGCTTTAATTCATACTTTTAAAGTTTTGCATATGTTTCATGAGGGACATTATATTGTTATAGGTTCATACACATGCATACTTTTTACAAAATAGATAAGTACAATGGAAGTGAATGATCGATTCTCTTTAACCTGTGATGCTGTATGATATACAAAGTTTGGCAAATGTTAATCTCAAAGAGTGGAATCATTCTGAGTCAGCATGGGCGCTGATTTTAACAAGAATTCTGCAAGCAATAGCAGATAGAAAGAATATGGGCTTTGAAATCAGTTAGTGTAAAGTAAGCATTCCATTTCCATCTTTAAAAAATAATATGATTTTAAATAAGTTATTAATATATCTACAAAATCAGAATAAGACAGCAAGGGTCACAGAGAGAGTCTCAGGATAAAGTAAAACCAAATAAATGAAATCACTTAATACGAAGCTGAATGCACAAAAGTGGTCCATCAACATTAGCTGTGTTCTCTTCCCTCCTCTAGTTTTCTTGACTGTTGCCTTAGGCCACCGGTGAGCTAGCCTACATTCATGGCTCCCTGCCATTGTTTTCCTTCAATCTCTCTCACGACTAAACATGGATATTCCTAGGTTTATTTTCTTAGTCGTTTTACGTGAAATTCATCCTTTGTTCATAAAGTAATATATTACCTTACTACAAAGAAAGTTTAGTATTTCAGAACGAATATCAGATGGAATACAAAAAAAAAAAAATTTCTTCCTTTAACCATCATTTCTTTGTTAACTCTCACTGTTCCGCTCACTACCATCTCCTTCCCACCTCAGAGGCTAGCATTTCACTCCACCTGAGATTATATTTGCAATATTGAACTCTGTTTCTCTTCATTCCACGGTTCTCCCTTCTCTCTGGTGGGAGACCCTACCTTGCTCCATTTCACCTCACCTTGTAACAGAATTCATATGAACTTAAGGTCCAAAGTCCTCTCTTACTGGGACTGAAGTTTTGCCACAGTTACCCTTCAAGCCTTCCCTTATAAGCTTTCTCTTTTTATATAGAAAAATCAAACAAAACTCTTCTTTAACCATGGCATTCAGCTTTCCTCTTACTTTCCTTTACTCACATTCTTTGATCCTTCCACTTATCTCCTGCTCAAAACCCCAAACTAGAAGCAAGAGCAAATATTATTCCACAATTTTGAACTATGGCTCCAAAGACTTCAATTTGAGCTCAACATAAAATTGTTTTCTTGTTTCCTGCTCAGTATTGTTATTTTCTCATTATGATTGCTAGCAAAATAAACATGCAAGCCCTTCAGAAAGGCATATGAATAAAGAAGCAAGATCCATGACAGATTCTAACATGTACTTTATGAAATTATAATAAAACCTCAAGTAGAGAATATAAGACAGATGATAATAGACAAAGACATGCTGGAATAGAATGAGAAAGGATAGAGATACAAGAGAAGGACACACCTAGAATCTTATTTGGGAAGAAATCTTTGTCATCTTCAAAAACAAGGAAAAAATATCATTTGACTTCTGAATCGTAGATGTGGTGATGCTTTATAGACAAAATTGCAGTTAGCTAATCTATTGTTCAAACAGCATATTGCTCAAATTGGAGAATGCCAAGTAATTGACTCAAGTTAATTGTTTCTACTTTCAGTGCCTCTTTTTATGCCCCTTTACATAATGAAATTTTAACAGTAGAGTTAAAATAGTCATCCAAATATTTCATGAATAAAATCTTCATTGATGTGTACTTATTTAGGAAGAGCTAAAATATCCAATTTTAGCTATAAATATTAACAATATTCACCCAAAGCAGCCTATATTTTATATTTTGCTCTTGCATAGCTAAATACAACACTACTTATCTTTTTCAAGCGTCCAAATTGTGACAGTTGGAAATGGCCCAGCACTGGAAGTGACTGGATGCAGGGGGCTGTGAAGGGTTTCAGAATAGGTGGAAGAGCAAGGGATAGGCCCCTGTGTAGTGCTTTCCTCCTGTCAGGCCTCCCTGCCTCAGAAACATATTTATCCTCATCAGGGTATGATGCTAATAAAAGATCACAACAGTATGTTCAGTCCTAATGGCATAGATTTGGAACTATTCTAATGGCATAAACTTTTATATGCCAGTGTAGTTTGGTGATTAAGAACATAGGCTCTGGAGATAGACTTGGTCTCATTAGTTCTGTGACCTAATCAAGTTGTTTAACTTCACCATAGAGGTCTTGTGAGGATTATATGAATTCATACAGTAGAACACTTAGAACAACGTAATCATGTTTAGAAATCATTGCTATTTTTATTCTATCCTATAACAAAGATAACACTATTTATGGGAGATTTTTGCCTAGAATCAGGAAAAGTTACCTTGTATCCTGAATTGGTACATTGACATTGCTATGGATGATTCAAAACAAATATCATGTTGTAAGAGCATGAAGTTTAAATAATCAGTTATTCATAGGATGATGAGTGAGTGAGTGAAGTTGCTCAGTCATGTCTGACTCTTTGCGACCCCATAGACTGTAGCCTGCCAGGCTCCTCTGTCAATGGGATTTTCCAGGCAAGAATGCTGGAGTGGGTTGACATTTCTTTCTGGCCCAGGGATAGAACCCAGGTCTCCCACAATGCAGGCAGACTCTATTGTCTGAGTCATGAGGAAAGCTGTAGGATGATGAACATTCCCCAAATAACCTCAAGATCTCTTAACAGGACTAGAAAATAATACTTTACAATCAGATTAGCATTATTATAAATCATCACTCAATAATAAAAGAAACTTGAAAGGTTTTAATAGAACTATGGCATTTCTATGTCCACCTCACAAAAACCAAAATGCCTCAGAAATAATGTATGCCATGAATGGAATAAAGGTAGACCAAGAAAAGTTATAAAGTTATTACTTTCAGTCTCCTTTTAACATAAAAGTATATAATATACATAGTATAGAAGAAAGGAATCCAAACAAAAAAAAAATCAATTTATTTCCCACATGTTCCAGTGTAAAGAGTTCCTCAGTTCAGTTCAGTCACTCAGTCGTGTCTGACTCTTTGCGACCCCATGAATTGCAGCACGCCAGGCCTCCCTGTCCATCACCAACTCCTGGAGTTCACTCAGACTCACATTCATCAAGTCCATGATGCCATCCATCCATCTCATCCTCAGTCATCCCCTTCTCCTTCTACCCTCAATCCTTCCCAGCATCAGAGTCTTCTCCAATGAGTCAACTCTTCGCATGAGGTGGCCAAAGTACTGGAGTTTCAGCTTTAGCATCATTCCCTCCAAAGAAATCCCAAGGCTGATCTCCTTCAGAATGGACTAGTTGGATCTCCTTGAATCTTCCCCAACACCACACTTCAAAAGCATCAATTCTTCGGCACTCTGCCTTCTTCACAGTCCAACTCCCACATCCATACATGAGCACAGGAAAAACCATAGCCTTGACTACACAGACCTTAGTCGGCAAAGTAATATCTCTGCTTTTGAATATGCTGTCTAAGTTGGTCATAACTTTTCGTCTAAGGAGTAAATGTCTTTTAATTTCATGGCTGCAGTCACCATCTGCAGTGATTTTGGAGCCCCCCAAAATAAAGTCTGACACTGTTTCCACTGTTTCCCCATCTATTTCCCATGAAGTGATGGGACTGGATGCCATGATCTTCGTTTTCTGAATGTTGAGTTTTAAGCCAACTTTTTTGCTTTCTTCTTTCACTTTCATCAAGAGGCTTTTTAGTTCTTCTTCACTTTCTGCCATAGGGTGGTGTCATCTGCATATCTGAGGTGATTGATATTTCTCCCAGCAATCTTGATTCCAGCTTGTGTTTCTTCCAGTCCGGCGTTTCTCATGATGTACTGTGCATATAAGTTAAATAAGCAGGGTGACAATGTACAGCCTTGACGTACTCCTTTTCCTATTTGGAACCAGTCTGTTGTTCCATGTCCAGTTCTAACCATTGCTTCTTGACCTGCATAGATTTCTCAAGAGGCAGGTTAGGTAAGTAAATATCCCTAAACACCTGGATATCATATCCCTATTTTCATGACTAAGATCATTCAATTATCCTTATGACATGTGACTTAATGGACATGAATCAGTGAACTCTGGAAGTTGGTGATGAACAGAGAGGCCTGGCGTGCTGCAATTCATGGAGTCGCAAGCAGTTGGACATGACTGAGCGACTGAACTGAACTGAACTATGACATTTGATGACAAATACACACTACGGAAATGATTTAGGAGACTTGCTAAATAATTTTTAATGTAAAATTAATCCCAAGATTTTCTATCTTAAAATATTTTCCTGTCAATCACTTAAAAAAATGTGAGAATCAAACTCTGAGACAGAAAATTGAAGGGAAGAGACAGAAAGAGGTGAATCTAGGGCTGAGCCTGAATTATTACAACATTTGGAGGTCTGTCTGGGCAAGAAGAGCAAGGGAGAAAGAGGAGGAACCAGTGAGATAAAAGGAGAATTTGTCCTTGAAGCTGGGAAGGGTGGCGGAGGGAGAGGAAAGAAGAGATAAAAAAAAGAAAAAAAGTGTTAAAGGGAAAAGAATAGGCAACAGTGTCTAATCCTGTTGAGTGTTTAAATAGCATGGGAATGGGATGTGGCTATAGCCTCTGACAGGAGGAGGCTGTTATGACATCACCAAGAGTGGTGTTGGGAGTGAAGTGGAAAGATTTAGAAGAGAAAAAAAAGAGAAATGAGACAATAGAAGTGGTTGTGGAAATGTCAGTAAGTTTGATTGAGAAATGGAAAAGTAATTGACAGTGTACGTGGTTAGGGGAGGGTATTTTTTTTTTAATTAGATTCTAAGCTCTGTGATGGCCAGTGATTTTATTTTGTTCACTACTTAATGCTTGGTGTTTAGTACACTGTCTGGCACACAGTAGATGCTCAAAAAATTTCTAGGATGAGTGAATGAAAAATATGTGGTATGAGAACTGAGTTGTATGATGATGGATAGGATCCAAAGGAGAGACAAGCTCATGGTTAGAAGGAGCAAGCAGAGTGATCTCACCTCATAGCCATGGTGCTAAGTCAAGAGCTCATCCTGATTTAGTGCCATGCCATGCCACAGCACCAGAAACAGAGTGTCAAATGAACTAATTATTTCCTTCTTCTAACAAACTTGTACTTACTTCTACTTCACCTAGTTTCACACTTCAGAGAAGCCCTTCCAGATGGCTATTTGGGTTTGGAATTGTCTCTTCACACTATTACTACTGTATTTACTTGACTGTCATTCTAACTGGGGTATCCCTGGTGGCTCAGACAGTAAAGAATCTGCCTGCAATGCAGGAGACCTGGGTTCAATCCTTGGGTCAGGAAGATCCTCTGGAGAAGGGAAAGCTTAGTCAATAAGCTCCTTGATGGTGGAGATTATACCCTATTTGACTTTTCATCCAAGTGTCTAGCAAAATGTCTGGTATAAATCAGACATCGATACACATTTGATGAATAAATAATAAATAACACTCCTCCTGGCAATGCAATGTTTTTTTCAATCAGCACACATGCTAGTCTTCTTGGTGTTTCTTTTATTTCTCATTACCCAGTAATCCATGGATATTAATATTTCGGTTTATTAGTTTTGTGGATTGGTGAGCTTGACTGAGTTTCTTGTAGTTCAAGAGAATAAAGTTCTTTGAGGGATAATGACAGTTTGGGAAATAAGACCCTAAGCCCATGAGGCAGAGGCCTAACCATCTTTATTATGCACCAACTGAACAAACCTATATAGTAAAAGTAATGATTTATGATGTCATTTCATGTGTTGAATAAAAATATTTTCCTGTTTTCTTAAGAGCAACCTGCATTCTTAAAATAAAAATTTTAATTACATTTTATTACATATCATATGGTAACATAGGTTCCTTTTACTAATTACATAAGACTAAATAATCAGACAAAAGGCACTGTCACAATAAAGGACAGTTTTTAAACTATCTATTTAATGTCCACATTAGATTTGCCCTAATTGAATAATAATAATAAACCTTTGATGCTAAGTTCTCATCTCTACTCATCATTGTAGAAATTGTCACTAAATGAGTTAACTATAAATTTTTGACATTTATTCTTATATCTCAAGGCTTAAAGAAGCTAGTCTGTTTTGAAATATTTTTATAACTATATTCTTCTGTTCTTTCACTCCTATTAATATTCAACATGAAATATAGTGCCTTTAAATACCAATAACTGCCCCAGTTCATCCATAATTCATAAATCCTTTTAACATGTAATCCATAGGTATTGGTATTGTCCATTGACTTTGGAATTAAAATGAGATAAAAGAGTGGCAAGCAGCACTGGAAAATAACTGTCAGTTTCTGCGATTTAAAAAAATCAACTGGTTAGATGCCATTCATATTAGCTCCATGTCAAGGAGGAAAAGCTATTAGAGGCACCCTGTGGATCCAAATTCCATTTTATTTATTTTATTTACATTTTAACAATGTTTGATAAGCTAAAGCTCTTAAGAAATGCTGTATCATTGCAAAAAGTTTTACTGAATCTTAAGAAGGAATTGGTTCTAACCATGACAAATGCCATTCTCATAAATGAGTTTTGAAAATATTTACAGCTGCCAGTCCAAATTATGACTGTGTTTATAGAAATATGGTTATATCCCAAAGTGGAAAAACAATATATAGGTGAAATGTCATGCCTTTCTTCAATTAATCAAAGAACATATCTAAAGATAACAGAAACAGGCATCCTTTAAGGGCTGAGATATTTCTATTAAACTTAATCTGTTTCTCCTAGTAATGAATGGACTTTCCAGGTGGTGCTAGTAATGAATGAAATTTTATTTCAATGTAAATAAAAATATTTCATTTCTAGAGATCCCTCAAGAAATCTAATCCACTCTATTCCATATTGCACAATGCAATGTTAACAATGGGTAACTGTATTTCAAGTATGTTCAAGCTGAACAAATGCCTTTCAGTCAGGAAAATATCACGGTATATTCTATGACATATGATAATTGATTGAATTATATAAATGGTGGGGCTAAATATAAAATTTGTATTTTATCCAAACTTTCATCTCAAATTCTTAAAGTGTTCAGTATATATTATAAATAAACACTAGAAGCTTATCTAAAGAAAAGTTGTTTCTTTTTTTTTTTAATCGCGGGTGAGCATGACAAACAAAAACACAAAGTCCTTTCTTCCTCACTTACTGTGCTCCAGTCACTTACTCCTGTATCTATCCAGATTTGAAGAAGGAAGCAGAGCTGCTATGATCATTACAAAATAGAGAATGTATTTGATCTTAAATACTTGTGGGAGATGCTCAGGTTCATCCTTAAATCAGCCACGTTCATCCTCACCAGTACAACTTGCTCTTGTCATTCACTCTTCCTGAAACTCCTTTTTCCCAGCCCTCCCACGGTTGCCTGACGAATTCATCCAAGTTTCAACTGAAACATCATCTACTTAGCAATGACTATCCAACCACCATAACTAGCAAGATATACTCCCCAATGTGACATCCCTTTACTACATTTTACTTTCATAAGTTTTATTGCTTCTTTGACATTTTCAGGTAAATTTAACAGGCAGATTGTTCATTAATTATCTACAAGCTTGATAAAGGTGTTTTGTCTGCCTTGTTCAGAACTGTTTGTCTATAGCCTAGGATAACATTTGGCACATAAAAATTAGTGGTTGAATGACACAATGAATGAATGACCAGATTAGTATTAATAGTGACAAGAAAGATAAGGTAGAAAAAGGAGACATTACAAAGCATGTTAAAACAGGTTAAATCTAAATCAGTAGAAGACATAAAAAGAAAAGTTGAAGATGACATGGAGGTTTTTCAGATGAAACAGAAAAGTTAATTTTGTTTTCTATGGAATGTGAGGCCCTTCATGTTCTGGTCTATGCCTCCCTCTCAGTACTTACTAAGTCTCTTGTGAGGCTGACCTCATGCCCGGGGCTCAAGTCAGAACACAGTAATTACAGTTTGGAACCACCAGGCTGCTTTTCCTCATGCTATCCCCTTTGTATGAAGTATTGCTATTTACCATTTTCCACCTTGTTTTTGACAGACTGTGCCCCAAACACTGCTAACCCTTCTCATAGTGTCTACCACCTAGTTTAACAAGCAAACACATCAGCTTGCTAATTCAAGCTTCACCATCGCCTCCCATTTGGACCTTTCCCGGCCTGTAACTGCCCTCCAACCAAGAAAACAACGCAGAGTTTTTGTCTGCCCACTGTCATCTATTCAGCTCCTATCCTGGCATCTTTCCTGGTGTCTTCACTAATGCCTCATCCTGAACTTGTTTATGCATCCACCTTGGCCAACCAAGTGGGAAACTTTTTAATAGCAAAGATGTCCCTTCTTCATCAAATTAGGAAGGTTTGGGGCAGAATATACATTTTTAAATTAAATGATGCATCTGAATTGATCAAGTTGATTTTGAGAATTAAAAAATAAAGAGCTATAGTCGAAATAGTTATCAATTCAGTTCAGTAAATATGTGTTGATTTATCTTTGAGGCACCAAGCTCAGTGTGAAGGAGACAATGATAAGGTCCCTGACCTAAAGAAGTGCAAAATCCACAAAAGAAGTGATATCTGAAAACTAAAACTTCAACATTGAGTTATTCACATAATATGCAATTAGGTCAACTTTCCATACATTCAAATATATAGATTTAAGTTTTCTAAATATAGAAGGAATAGATGAACTAATTATATATAACCAGATTACCTCAGCAACTTATATACCAGGCAAATCCCAAACTAACCTGAAGGTTTCCATTGGAATTCCAAGAATACAATCTTTTCTTAGATTCTGCTACCTAAGTATCAGTGATATAACACATAATCCAGCAATTGACTAATCAAAATATGAATAACTAAAAACATGACTTGAAAAATTGACTAAAGGTTATAGAAAAGAAAAATCAGCAAACCCCAAACTCAATTAATGGTCTGCAGTGTGTGCTCTGCCCTCCTATAAAAGATGCACACACATTCTGAATATTTTAGTAATGTTCTCCTCCACAGAACCCCCATCCCTCACCCTGTGTTGTAATGCATATTCAAGTTAAATCAGATCATCAATACCAAAGTCCTTGAGCATAATTGATAGGATAGCATGGAAGTAATGCTCATACAATACAAATTTATTGGTTAAATAAAGGGCACTGAAAGATAACATACCCACATCCTAGAGAAGGAGAGAGCCAAAATTAGGTAATTGAGAACAGGGAGGGCAAAATAAATATTTAAAGTTGCCCTTAAAAAAGGTGGCACAAATGTGAGTGAAAGGAGAATCTTAGCAATCTAAGATATCAGTTGTTATACACACACACAAACATTGGATTTGTATGAAAATGACATATGACTTATGTGGATGTTTTTTCAAACCATATGAACAAGTTAAGATAGTTTGAGGAAGGTCAGATGACTCCCTTTCAAGAGATCACACAGAATGACATTGACTTAGTAATTTCAACATGTCCTGATGTTGGTCTTGAGTTTTGCTGAAACTAGATCTCCCTGGTGGCCTAAAGTTGAGGGTACATCCAAAGATTTGTTTTTGTACTCACAAGTGCCAAAAGTTATAAGCTAGGATACCAGCTGACCTCACCTGCTAGATTAGCACATATGTCTTTCAAGAGAGAATCTCCTCTTGAAGATGATCATAAAAAGAATAGAATCAGTATAAGGTGAGTTAGTTACATAATTCAGAATGCTAATTGCATTAACTTTGGAAAACAATAGCGCTTCTGACTCTAATGCAAGGATATACAAGTGGACAAAAGGACTCACTAACTCATTTAGAATTTCACTATNTTTAAACAAACTGCTTACCTGGCTTTCAGAGCGACTCTTCCATTCTATAGTCTCACCAGTAATGTTGAATGATAGTTCAGTTTCTCCACATCCTCACCACTATTTGATGCTATCATCATTTTTTAAGCCATTCTAATATGTATGTGGGCTTCCCAGGTGGCTCAGTGGTAAACCACCTGCCAATGCAGGAGAGGTGGGTTTGATCCCTGGGTCTGGAAGATTTCCTGAAGAAGGAAACAGCCACCCGCCCCAGTATTCTTGCCTGGGCAATCCCATAACATATAAGCATATCTCACTGTGGTATTAAACTGCATTTCCTTAATAGCTACTGACGTTTTAGCGTCTTTTCTTGTGTCAATTTGAAATGTTTGTCCTCTTAAATGAAATGTTTATATCTGTCCATTTTCTAACTAGGTTGTTTGATTTTTAAATGTTCAGTTTAGAGGATACTTTACACCGACTACACAGACTTTACAAAGACTTTACACAGTTCTTTGTTTAATATGTGACTACCTTTCACAATCTATACTGTATTTGTTCAATTTGTTTTCTCCCTGCTAGAATGTAAATACCATGAATAACCAGGTATTGGGGTTTTGGTCTGTTGTTACCGCTCCAACAACTAGACTGGGATTTTGCATAAAGCAAATACTTATTAAATATTTATAAATGGATGAATAAAATTAAGAACATAGTTGACTGATGTCCATGGTAGTTTATGTAAAATAAATGTAAAAGAAAGTGGTAGTGGGTAAAAAGGTGTGATGCTTGTAACATTAAGTCATTAAATAACACAGCCTCATTTGTAACTTTGAACATATCCTTAAAAAAAGTGCTATTTTTTCAATTATTTTAAACTGAAAGTGACTCAATCTGTCTACTATTAAATTTTGTAATTATTTATCTGAAGTCTTCAAATACAGTGTACTAGCTACTTAAAAAGAACACTAAAACTATCTAATATTCTGAAAAGGTAATTCTTACTTCAAATGATTTTTTTATTTACATTATATCTCAGAAGTATTTCAAGAAAATAAAAATACTGATTTTAATAGTTACATGCTCAAAATACTTAACTACACTACCAAATTTTGAATTATACACATTATTTTACGTTTCACTTCTATTTTTAGAAATCCATCCTATAAATATACTTTCAAATTTTACAGAGACAATTTTACAGGCATGTCCATTGTATCCCTGAATACACAGACAAAAGTAATAAACTCCATGTTTATTAAGAGAGGATTGGTTAAATAAAGTATGTACCCATTTATGATATACTGTTGAATACTATGTTATGAAATACTAAGCAACAGTTTAAGAAAAAAGTGGCAAAATTATTTTTTCTGCTAATATTTCTCAAGTACATTAAGTAAAAAAGTAAGGATAAAAAAGAACATCTGTAAAATGAGCCCCTTATATTAGCAAATATGAATATGTGTATGTAAATATGCTCGAATATTGAGAACAAATTGTGGAAAAAAATTTTAAAAATTAACTGTGTAATAATAGTATTTCTCTCTAAAGTGGGAAACTTAGTTAGAACATGTCTACTAATCATGTTTTTAGTGTTTCAGTAGTGATTGATTTTTTCCAAAGTGCATTTATTACCCTGTGGTTTAAAACTAAATCACAAGAAATAAGTGAAACATGCGTATGCTTTGACACAGCAATTTTGTCTCTAGCAATTTATCCTAAAGAAATGATTAAGGATGTGCATAAAGATTTATGTAGATGATGTTCACTGTAGTATTGTTTATTTTAACAAAACTGGATAATAGACAATCCTGAAATATGTGTTGTTAAATAAATTACACTAAATCCATTTTATGAAAATCATGTATTCATTAAAATGATGCTGTGGGAGTTTTCTCCTAACGTGATATATCGACCTTTAATAACAAGTTGGGTTTTTTTTTTTTTTCAGTTCAGTTCAGTTCAGTCACTCAGTCGTGTCGACTCTTTGCGACCCCATAAATTGCAGCACGCCAGGCCGCCCTGTCCATCACCAACTCCCAGAGTTCACTCAGACTCACGTCCATGGGGTCATTGATGCCATCCAGCCATCTCATCCTCTGTAGTCCCCTTCTCCTCCTGCGCCCAATCCCTCCCAGCGTCTGAGTCTTTTCCAATGAGTCAATTCTTCACATGAGGTGGCCAAAGTACTGGAATTTCAGCTTTAGCATCAGTCTTTGCAAAAAACACCCAGGACTGATCTCCTTTAGAATGGACTGGTTAGATCTCCTTGCAGTCAAAGGGACTCTCAGGAGTCTTCTCCAACACCACAGTTCAAAAGCATCAATTCTTCAGTGCTCATCTTTCTTTACAGTCCCAACTCTCACATCCATACATGACCACTCGAAAAACCATAGCCTTGACTAGATGGACCTTTGTTAGCAAAGTAATTTTTTTTTAATGTTGGTACAAAACAGTAAATATAGTAGGCTCACATTTTAATTAAACACATACTTTTTTTTAAAACAATTATCCATATGCCAAACTCTTAACTGATTGCCTCTGTTTAGTTGGTTTGTGAATGGGTTTATTTTTGTGTATTTACATGATTTTTAAAAATTTCTGCAATAGTGTGCATTACTTTTAGTCACATAAAATGTGCTATAAAAACAATTGACATCATATTTATAACCTTGGGAAACTTTCTTGCATGAAAACAGAAAAGGCTAACAAGCTTTAGCATAAAGTTTGCAAATATTGTGAAGCTGGTTCAGGTTTATATTACTAACACCAGAATGGGTAATGTACTTATCTGAATCAAAGAAAGAAGAAAGCAAATCAAACATCTGTTAAGATAGAGTTAAATAAAATCAGGTTGAATGGAGGAAGATTAAGGAACCAAGTATGAATGAAATACTTTTAAAATATGTAATAATTATTTAATAAACATTAATTAATTTTACTTTTATTATTGGACAGTGAAAATTTTTAAAAATTACAGCATTTGCCAAATGCTGGCTCTATTATCTTTATGTAATCCTTACAGTAGTCCTATAAAATCCCAATATCAATATCCACTTTGATATTGGATATTGACTGAGCGACTTCACTTTGACTTTTTACTCTCATGCATTGGAGAAGGAAACGGCAACCCACTCCAGTATTCTTGCCTAGATACCCAGGGATGCAGGACCCTAGTGGGCTGCCATCTACAGGGTCGCACAGAGTTGGACATGACTGAAGTGACTTAGCAGCAGCAGCAGCATATCCACTCAATCTCAGTATACAGTTTTGGGAATATGCTACAGATACTGAACTGGGACACCATACAGGGTTTGGGTCATGGTGGAGAGTTCTGACAAAACGTGGTCCACTGGAGAAGGGAATAGCAAACCACTTTAATAATCTTGCCTTGAGAACCCCATGAACACTAAGAAAATGCAAAAAGATATGACACTGAGAGAAGAAACTCCTCAGGTCAGTAGGTGTCCAATATGCTACTGGAGGGCAGCAGAGAAATAGCTCCAGAAAGAGTGTAGAGGCTGAGCCAAATCAGAAATGATGCCCAGTTGTGGATGTGTTCAGTTCACTTCAGTTCAGTCGCTCAGTCGTGTCCGACTCTTTGCGACCCCATGAATCACAGCATGCCAGGCCTCCCTGTCCATCACCAACTCCTGGAGTTCACTCAGACTCATGTCCATCGAGTCAGTGATGCCATAAGTGGTGAAAATAAAGTCTGATTCTATAAAGAACAATATTAAATAGGGACCTGGAATGCTAGGTACATGAATCAATGTAAATTGGAAGTGTTCAAACAGGAGATGGCAAGAATGAACATCGACAGTTTAGGAATCAGTGAACTAAAATGGACCAGAATGGGCAAATTCAATTCACATGACCATTATATCTACTTCTGTGGGCAAGAATCTCTTGGAAGAAATGGAGCAGCCCTCATAGTCAACAAAAGATTCTGCGATTCAATTTGGATGCAATCCTAAAAATGACAGAACGATTTCGGTTCATTTCCAAGACAAATCATTCAATATCACAGTAATACAAGTCTATGCCCCAATCGCTAATGCCAAAGATGAAGTACTGAATGGTTCTATAAAAACCTATAAGACCTTCTAGCACTAACACAGAAAAGATAATCTTGTCATCATAGGGGACTGAAATGCAAAGTTGGTGGTCAAGAGATACCTGAAGTCAAGGAAGTTTGGGCTTGGAGTACAAAATGAAGCAAGGAAAAAGCCAACAGAGTTTTGCTGAGAAAATTCATGGGTCATAGCAAACACCCTTGTCCAAAACAACAAGAAACAACTCTACACATGGCCATCACCAGATGGTCAATACTGAAATCAGATTCATTATATTCTTTGCAGCCAAAGATGGAGAAGCTGTACACAGTCAGAAAAAGAAGACCAGGAGCTGACTGTGGCTCAGATCATGAACTCCTTTATTTCAAAATTCAGACTTAAATAGAAGAGAGTAGGGAAAATCACTAGACCATCAGGTATGACCTGAATCAAATCCCTTATGATTATACAGTGGAAGTGACAAATAGATTCAAGGGATTAGATGTGATAGACAGAGTGTCTGAAGAACTGTGGGCGGAGGTTCATGACACTGTACAGGAGGCAGTGACCAAAACCGTTGCCAAGAAAAAGAAATGCAAAAAGGCAAAATGGTTGTCTGAGGAGGCCTTAAAATAGCTGAGAAAAAAAGAGAAGCAAAAGGTAAAGGAGAAAAGGAAAGATATACCCATTAAACGCAAAGTTCCAAAGAATATCAAGGAGAGATAAGAAAGTCTTCCTCAGTGATCAGTGCAAAGAAATAGGAAAAAAAAAACAAAAAGTAGAATGGGAAAGACTAGAGAGCTCTTCAAGAAAATTAGAGATACCAAGGGAACACTTCATGCAAAGATGGGCACAATAAAGGACAGAAATGGTATGGCCCTAATAGAAGCAGAAGATATTGAGAAGACGTGATAAGAATACACAAAAGAAGTTTACAAAAAGAGCCTTAAAGATCCAGATAACCACAATGATATGATCACTCACCTAGAGCCAGACACCCTGGAGTGTGAAGTCAAGTGGGCCTTAGGAAGCATTTTTATGAACAAAGTTGGTGGAGATGGTATAATTCCAGCTGAGCTATTTCAAAACCTAAAAGATGATGAGGTTAAAGTGCTGTACTCAATATGCTAGCAAATTTGGAAAATTCAGCAGTGGTCACAGGACTGGAAAAGGTCAGTTTTCATTACAATCCCAAAGAAAGGCAATGACAAGGAATGTTCAAACTCAATTGTATTCATTTCACATGCCAGCAAGGACATTCTCAAAATCCTCAAAGCTAGGCTTCACTGGTATGTGAACCTAGAACTTTCAGATGTTCAAGCTGGATTTAGAAAAAGCAGAGGAACCAGAGATCAAATTGCCAACATCTGTTGGATCATCAAAAAAGCAAGAGAATTCCAGAAAAACATCTTTATCTTCTTCATTGACTATGTCAAATCCTTTGACTGTGTGGATCACAACAAACTGAGGAAAACTATTTAAGTGATGGGAATAGCAGACCACCTCTCCTGCCTCCTGAGAAAACTGTATGTAGGTCAAGAAGCAACAGTTAAAACCAGTCATTTAACAATGGACTGGTTCCAAATTGGGAAAAGAGTATGTCAAGGCTGTATATTGTCACCCTGCTTATTTAACTTACATGCAGAGGACATCATGTGAAAGCTGTGCTCAGTGAAGCTCAAGCTGGAATCAAGATTGCTGGCAGAAATACCAATAACCTCAGTTAGGCAGATGACATCACCCTAATGGCAGAAAGCGAAGAGGAATTAAAGAGCTCTTGATAAAGGTGAAAGCATAGAGTGAAAAAGCTTGCTTTAAACTCAGCATTCAAAAAACTAAGATCATAGAATATGGCTCCATCACTTCATGGCAAATGAATAGGGAAAATTAGAAAAAAGTGACAGGCTTTATTTTCTTGGGCTCCAAAATGACTGTGAATGGTAACTACTGTCATGAAATTAAAAATATTTGTTCCTTGGAAGAAAAGATATACTAAACCTAGACAGCATATTAAAAGTCAGAGATATCACTTTACTGACAAAAATCCATATAGTCAAAGATATGGTTTCCACAGTAGTCATGTATGGATGTGAGAGTTGGACCATAAAGAAATCTGAGCATTGAACAACTGATGCTTTTGAACTGTGGTGCTGGAAAAGAGAGAGAATCCCTTGGACTGCAAGGAGATCAAACCTGTCAATCCTAAAAGAAATTAAACCTGAACATTCATTGAAAGGGCTGATGGAGTAGTCGAAGCTCCAATACTTTGGCCACCTGACACAAAGAGCCAACTTACTGGGAAAACCCTGATCCTGGAAAAGATTGAGGGCGAGAGGAGAAGGGGGTGACAGATGATGAGATATTTGTATGGCATCATCAACTCAATGGACATGAGTTTGAGCAAACTCCAGGAGACAGCGAATGATAGGAAAGCCTGGTGTGCTGTAGTCCATGGGGTCGCATAGATTTGGACAAGATTGAGTGACTGAACATCAAGATAGTTTAAAAATTGCTCAGTTATATGCAACTAGTAAACTACAGAGCTGGAATACAGATTTCTTTGTATCCAAATTCAACATACTATCTTTTATCTATCTAGCCTGCGATGGCATTTTACTTCTTGCTTTAAATATACGATTTCTAGATATGCTCTGGACATTGGAAGACTGAAAGGAATAAATACAGGTAGTGGATATATGCCAAGGGAAACTGGGATTGTAAACCAAGGACAATTATAGAAGAAAAGAAAATTCAAGGAAAAACTTCATTTTAATAGTGAGATGAGTTACCATAAAACTTATAGTAAACAGTGACTAAAGAACAGTTTTGAGTAAGAACAGCAACCAAGAACTTTTTTGGGCAAATAATTATTTTCAATGTCAGCCCTTTCTCACTCACAGAAGAGCAATAGTAAGGAGAATAGAAAAGCTATGCTATGGAGACCCTGTTTCTCAGGTCACTGGAACGTGGTAGACAGCTGGAAGAATCCCTTGACACAGCACAAGCACCAACCTGACAAATGCAGCAATAAACTGGATAGAACGGTCATCTCAGTTCAGCCACTCAGTTGTGTCCTACTCTTTTTGACTCCATGCACTGCAGCACGCCAGGCTTCCCTATCCATCACCAAATTCCAGAGCTTGCTCAAACTCGTGTGCAGTGAGTTGGTGATGCCATTCAAACATCTCATCCTCTGTCGTACCCTTCTCCTCCTGCCTTCAATCTTGCCCAGCTTCAGGGTCTTATCCAATGTGTCAGTTCTTCTCATCAGGTGGACAGAGTATTGGAGCTTCAGCTTCAGCATCAGTCCTTCCAATGTATTCATTACTGATTTCTTTTAGGATTGACTGGCTTTATCTCCCTGCAGTCCAAGGGACTCTCAAGAGTCTTCTCCAAAACCATAGCTCAAAATCATTGATTCTTCAGCACTCAGCTTTATTTATGGTCCAACTCTCACATGCATACATGACTACTAGAAAAACAATAGCTTTGACTAGACGTACCTTTGTTGGTAAAGTAATGTCTCTGCATTTTAACATGTTGTCTAGGTTCGTCATAACTGTTCTTCCAAGGAGCAAGCATCTCTTGATTTCACGGCTGCAGTCACCATCTGCAGTGATTTTGGAGCCCCCCAAAATTGTCACTGTTTCTATTGTTTCCCCATCTATTTGCCATGAAATGATGGGGCTGGATGCCATGATCTTAGTTTTTTGAATGTTGAGTTTTAAATCAGCTTTTTCACTCTCTTCTTTTACTTTCATCAAGAGGCTATTCAGTTCCTCTTCACTTTTAGCCATAAGGATGGTGTCATCTGCATATCTGAGGTTATTGATATTTCTCCCAGCAATCTTGATTCCAGCCTGTGCTTCATCCAGCCCAGTATTTTTCATGATGTACTCTGCATGTAAGTTAAATATGTAAGATGGCAATATACAGACTTGAAGTACTCCTTTCCCAATTTGGATAGAAGGATGTGGTGTTGGAATTAGCGTTGGTTCTGGTACAGTAGTGTTGATGAACTATCTGAGCTAGTCACTATGTCAGGCAAACCACCAGAAGAGGCTAGGCTTACTGGTTGTATGAATGGCTGTCTATTATAACATAATAGGGAAAAAAGGCCAGAGTAGTTCAACGTCACCATAAGCAGAGCAAAATAGGGAAAGGGAGTAGCCTATAGATGAGCCCACTCACTGTTGTAAAATAATTCCCTCTTCCTCAAAAATGAATTAAAACTACCAGAATTGTGATAGAACTGCCCAAAGGGCACAAAATAAGCTTGGAAAATGTGAGAAAATGAACGAATGTCTTTTCTCAATAAGAAAATAAGACATTATAGATTTTTATTACTAAGTAATATGTAAGTAAATTAAAGATATGAACGTACTATTGTAATCAAATGATTTCTGTTTCATCTTGTTTGACTAACTTGTGTTCAGGAATATGTTTAGCAATGTTGAAATTACATAACTTTCTACCTTTTGTGTCCTTTTAGAATTTTCTGTGGATGTTTTCTTCCTGGTTGTTGTGACTATATGAAATCACTGGTCAGAACAAATGTCAAACATCTCTCCTCTTTTTAAGAGTGCAATTATTCAGTTTCTAAAATTGACCAAGAGTCTCCTTTAATTTCTCTCTTTTGCTTCTTCTGATCTCAGTGAGGCAGCAGTGAGCCATGGCGCAAAACAAGATCTTAAGTCCCTTCCTAGGAATNTGGATAGAACGGTCATCTCAGTTCAGCCACTCAGTTGTGTCCTACTCTTTTTGACTCCATGCACTGCAGCACGCCAGGCTTCCCTATCCATCACCAAATTCCAGAGCTTGCTCAAACTCGTGTGCAGTGAGTTGGTGATGCCATTCAAACATCTCATCCTCTGTCGTACCCTTCTCCTCCTGCCTTCAATCTTGCCCAGCTTCAGGGTCTTATCCAATGTGTCAGTTCTTCTCATCAGGTGGACAGAGTATTGGAGCTTCAGCTTCAGCATCAGTCCTTCCAATGTATTCATTACTGATTTCTTTTAGGATTGACTGGCTTTATCTCCCTGCAGTCCAAGGGACTCTCAAGAGTCTTCTCCAAAACCATAGCTCAAAATCATTGATTCTTCAGCACTCAGCTTTATTTATGGTCCAACTCTCACATGCATACATGACTACTAGAAAAACAATAGCTTTGACTAGACGTACCTTTGTTGGTAAAGTAATGTCTCTGCATTTTAACATGTTGTCTAGGTTCGTCATAACTGTTCTTCCAAGGAGCAAGCATCTCTTGATTTCACGGCTGCAGTCACCATCTGCAGTGATTTTGGAGCCCCCCAAAATTGTCACTGTTTCTATTGTTTCCCCATCTATTTGCCATGAAATGATGGGGCTGGATGCCATGATCTTAGTTTTTTGAATGTTGAGTTTTAAATCAGCTTTTTCACTCTCTTCTTTTACTTTCATCAAGAGGCTATTCAGTTCCTCTTCACTTTTAGCCATAAGGATGGTGTCATCTGCATATCTGAGGTTATTGATATTTCTCCCAGCAATCTTGATTCCAGCCTGTGCTTCATCCAGCCCAGTATTTTTCATGATGTACTCTGCATGTAAGTTAAATATGTAAGATGGCAATATACAGACTTGAAGTACTCCTTTCCCAATTTGGATAGAAGGATGTGGTGTTGGAATTAGCGTTGGTTCTGGTACAGTAGTGTTGATGAACTATCTGAGCTAGTCACTATGTCAGGCAAACCACCAGAAGAGGCTAGGCTTACTGGTTGTATGAATGGCTGTCTATTATAACATAATAGGGAAAAAAGGCCAGAGTAGTTCAACGTCACCATAAGCAGAGCAAAATAGGGAAAGGGAGTAGCCTATAGATGAGCCCACTCACTGTTGTAAAATAATTCCCTCTTCCTCAAAAATGAATTAAAACTACCAGAATTGTGATAGAACTGCCCAAAGGGCACAAAATAAGCTTGGAAAATGTGAGAAAATGAACGAATGTCTTTTCTCAATAAGAAAATAAGACATTATAGATTTTTATTACTAAGTAATATGTAAGTAAATTAAAGATATGAACATACTATTGTAATCAAATGATTTCTGTTTCATCTTGTTTGACTAACTTGTGTTCAGGAATATGTTTAGCAATGTTGAAATTACATAACTTTCTACCTTTTGTGTCCTTTTAGAATTTTCTGTGGATGTTTTCTTCCTGGTTGTTGTGACTATATGAAATCACTGGTCAGAACAAATGTCAAACATCTCTCCTCTTTTTAAGAGTGCAATTATTCAGTTTCTAAAATTGACCAAGAGTCTCCTTTAATTTCTCTCTTTTGCTTCTTCTGATCTCAGTGAGGCAGCAGTGAGCCATGGCGCAAAACAAGATCTTAAGTCCCTTCCTAGGAATTGAACCTTGGTTGCCTGGATGAAAACCAAGACTCCTCACCACCAGACAAGCAAGGGCTAGAGGCTAAAAGCTATTTTTCCCCCTGGATCTTTGCCTGCAGTAAAAATGCATTTACCCTGGAGCCAAAAAGCTGTAAAAGCAGGTAAAAAGTTTATTTTTAGAAACATAGCATCACGGCAAGTGGGAGAGCTTGCAGAGAAATGATTTGCTTAGTTAAGATACATGCCAGGCAGAGGGATGCACAGGTGGAGAGAAAGGGTGTGGGCATCCCCCTAGGTGAAGAAGCACAATAAAGAGGCGGCTAAGTCATTTACACAGGTCACTTCTTCCAGGTCTTTATCTACCCTTAGCCGATTACCTTTTCTTTTTTTATTCCTGACCTACTCTGGAAACCTGGGTGTACACACACCTCTCACCCAGATGGATTTGAAGTGAAGGCTCCTGGGAGGAGCAGGACTCGTTATGGCTTGGCATCATCCCCTGACTTTTGACCCCCATGAAGCCTTTCTGCTCCTGTGTAATGTCTCCCTTGTCCAAAAAGGGGAGGTGGAGGAGCAAGATACAGAGATCCCTTAATTCTTTATTCAGACAGGGTTTGAGTAAAACAAAGTGAATAAAATAAAAATTTTTGATTAAAAGAGAAGCCAAAGGAAATGTGTGCAGCTGTTAGATGAAGCTCAGCAAAGGAGGAAAAAAAAATAATCTATTCAGTGCAAGTAATGAGTGAATTCAGGAGAATATATATCTACTGAAACAACTCTTCTAATCTAGTCTCTTTATTACAAAGCCCTGGCTAAACATACTACTTTATTTTTACATTTGATTAGTTCTGTAACTTCACAAAGTTTTAGAGTTTAACCCTCAAATAACATGACACATTGCAAGCTGAACCAACCTGAACAATATATATTTGGGATCATATCATGCCATCTCTGTACAGTTAGCACCTAATAAGTAATCGATATATACTCATTGAATGAATGCAACTTTTCAGATGTTGTTCATCCTTTCCCATGACAGAGAATAGTTTAGATTTGTTACCAGATGAACATAGGAGACTCAAGTGAGTAAGTGTTAACAGTTTAGGTACACTCACCACTTTCATTTTTAATTAAAACATTGGCAGAATCTCTTAACTTAATTTTCAATGGAAACAAAATACTTCATTAAATAGTTTCCAATTTAATCTCCATGCATTCTTTATCTGACTTAACATGACAGACATATGTACTTCCTAGTGTAGGAAAATGAAATCAGTCTCTAGATATCTCTATGTATTGTCTACTGATTGGCTTAACAGCCATTAGAAACTAACCAAGCTTGAGCAGTCAAGCAATTTCTGGAATTTTGAAAGTCAGCTCAATTATAAACAAAGCAATTTGTTAACATTTTTTAATATAAATTTATTTATTTTAATTGAAGGCTAGTTACTTTACAATATTGTATTGATTTTGCCATACATCAACATGAATCTGCCACGGGTGTACACGTGTTCCNAGCTCAATTATAAACAAAGCAATTTGTTAACATTTTTTAATATAAATTTATTTATTTTAATTGAAGGCTAGTTACTTTACAATATTGTATTGATTTTGCCGTACATCAACATGAATCTGCCACGGGTGTACACGTGTTCCCCATCCTGAACCCCCTTTCCTCCTCCCTCCCCGTACAATGAGGTTTAATGCCACAGATGTGCCTTTTAAAGTTCCATTGCGTTCAGCAGTTCTGCATGATGAGTATTGGGTTTAAATGGGTTCACAAGAATACATACATATAGCAAGAGTTATCACTGCGTGAGGAAAGATGAGGAAATTCTGTTGAGGAAATTTACTGTTAATTGGAGAAAATAAACAGGGTATTAGGGATGGCATCACTGACTAGATGGACATGAATCTGAATGAACTCTGGGAGGTGGTGATGGACAGGGAGGCCTGGTGTGCTGCGATTCATGGGGTTGCAAAGAGTCAGACACGACTGAGTGACTGAACTGAACTGAACTGAACTGAAAAGTCTAACCAAGCAAGGGTTCTTTTCAAGTAGAAGGACTAGCAGTATGTTTCTATGCTAATAGTAATCGTCCAACAGAGAAAGAAATCTGAGGCTGAGAAGAGGGAAGAGATTAATTGTAACTCAGAAGACAAGGAAGATGATATCCAGTGCACAAGAGTAGTACTTGGTATTAGCTAGAAGCACAGATGGTTCATCTGTGTTGTCTAAAGAAAGGGAAAGATTATCAGCATAGGTTTGGCAAGTGTGTAACTATCTTGGTAAAAGTTCTATTCTGGCAGCTTCCTTTTTCTCAGTGATTACAAAGTAAAATTTGAGGTTAAAGATAAGGGAGAAAGTATTGAAAAAACTGAGGAGAAAGACGACATGAACTACTTACTTAAGAGAGTTGGAATGGGAAGTGACTTGGGAAACACAAAGTGATTACTGCAAAGCTTTAAGGGCCTCTTGAAGCTACATACTATTAATTTAAATTGTAGTTTAAAAAGAAGATTGAAAGGATTGAAGAAGGTGAGAGATAGCAAAAAAATAGGGAATAAATGGAACAATAGTTTCAGTAAGATAGTTGAATTGTGGGAGATGACATACTAGACACAGTAAGTTTAAAACAAAAGCAAAGAAAAAAGAGGTGGTCACAGAGTGGGGTCAATAAATATTTGTTAATTTATTGCAAATAAAAGACAATAATAAAACAGCATGTTTATTTCTCTCAGATTTTATTTCTGTCTGCTGCTGCTGCTGCCAAGTTGCTTTAGTCATGTCCAATTCTGTGCGACCCCATAGACGGCAGCCCACCAAACTTCCCAGTCCCTGGGATTCTTCAGACAAGAATACTGGAGTGGGTTGCCATTTCCTTCTCCAATGCATGAAAGTGAAAAGTGAAAGTGATTTCGCTCAGTCGTGTCTGACTCTTAGCGACCCCATGGACTACAGCCCACAAGGCTCCTCCGCCCATGGGATTTTCCAGGAAAGAGTACTGGAGTGGGGTGCCATTGCCTTCTCTGTTATTTCTGTCCACATCCCCCAATGTCCTACTTTCCCATAATATTTGCATCAGAAGTATTTTATAATGAATGAAACAATCCTTCTTGGTGAATCTATTAATATTTTAAGTGAATGAATTTCATTAAAAAACTTGAGAGGATCCAAATGTCCAAGCTACACCAGCATATGCTTAGAACTATACAAAAACATATTAACCAAAACACTGAGATATCTTATCTGTCACTCTGCATGTACCTGAAGTCAGTAAGGCTTTTCTCTACAGATTAATCTGCAAATGGAATTTAAAAGTTCCTTTCCTATTGAACTGTCATTTAATCTAACTAATCCTGTTATTTTAATGATATATCCTTTTGCTGTGCATTACAGCTTTGAAATTAATCAGTATCCAGATTCACTGAAGTGCACCTTCTCTGTAAAGCGACTGTAAGAAGGATTAATGAACGGGCAGTGAGGACCACTTGTGAAAAACGTGGGCACTTACAAGCTCATTGCATTCAACTATGCTAAACTTTTCACTTTGGCTAGTTCTTGATTAAAGAGCATTTCTGTTTTAAAACTGTCCTTTCACAGTCAGATGGGGAAATATATACATAGGCATTTTCTTTTCTATGTTGTTGTATATATAGTCAAAGTCATGTAGTGAAAGTTGGACCATAAAGAAACCTGAGCACTGAAGAATTGATGTTTCTGAGCTGTGGTATTGGAAAAGACTCTTGAGAGTCCCTTGGACTGCAAGGAGATCAAGCCAGTCAATCTTAAAGGAAATCAGTCCTGAATATTCACTGGAAAGACCAATGCTGAAGCTCTAATACCTTGTCCACCTGATGCAAAGGACTTACTGACTGAAAAGACCCTGATGCTGGGAAAGATTGAAGACAGGAGGAAAGGGGGACAACAAAGGATGAGATGGTTAGATGGCATCACCAACTTGCTGGACATGAGTTGGAGCAAGCGCTGGGAGTTAGTGATGGACAGTGAAGCCTGGCGTGCTGCAGTCCATAGGGTCGCAAGGAGTCAGACACAACTGAGCAATTGAACTGAACTGACTGATATATATATGTGCTGATTTGTGCTTAGTCGTTCAGTCATGTCTGACTCTGTGACCCTATGGATTGTAGCCTCTCAAACTCCTTTGTCCATGGGGATTCTCTAGGCAAGAATACTGGAGTGGGTTTCCATGCCCTCCTCCAGAGGATCTTTCTAACACAAGAATCAAACCCAGGTTTCCTGTAATGCAGGCAGATTCTTTACCAGCTGAGCTACCAGGGAAGCATGTGTGTGTGTGGTTGTAGGACCTATGTATGAGAAGAAATTAATATAAGCATTAAGATGGCCATGATTAGGCAGTCTTTGAATTATGGGGCAATACAGTTCAGTTCAGTTCAGTCGCTCAGTCATGTCCGACTCTTTGCAACCCCATGAATCACAGGATGCCAGGCCTCCCTGTCCATCACCAACTCCCGGAGTTCACTCAGACTTGCGTCCATCGAGTCCATGATGCCATCCAGCCATCTCATCCTCTCTTGTCTCCTTTTCCTCCTACCCACAATCCCTCCCAGCATCAGGGTTTTTTACAATGAGTCAACTCTTCGCATGAGGTGGCCAAAGTACTAGAGTTTCAGCTTCAGCATCAGTCCTTCCAAAGAACACCCAAGACTGATATCCTTTAGGATGGACTGGTTGGATCTCCTTGCAGTCCAAGGGACTCTCAAGAGTCTTCTCCAACACCACAGTTCAAAAGCATCAATTCTTCGGTGCTAAGCTTTCTTCACAGTCCAACTCTCACATCCATACATGACCACTGAAAAAAACCATAGACAGACCTTTGTTGGCAAAGTAATATCTCTGCTTTTCAATATGCTGTCTACGTTGGTCATAACTTTCCTTCCAGGGAGTAAGCGTCTTTTAATTTCATGGCTGCAATCACCATCTGCAGTGATTTTGGTTATCTTCCTTTTAATTTCAGCTATGTTCAGATATTCACAGAATAAGGAAAAACTGAGCATCTCTGCTTCCTGGTAGTTTCTAGTCTATGCCAACTAGGGGCCAACTACCTGACAGTTCATCAGAGTCTGAGCCATGCTGTGCATCAGCAGGACAACAGTGTGAAATTCATCTTTTCACTCGCAAGTTCAATAATATTTCAGTCTCCTGCAAAAACCCAAAATCAGCCATCCCTGAAAGCTGGTGAGAGATTCTTAGTTACTAATTACAAACTACAAGTATTGTCTTTGCATTGAATACACTGTCTTCTCCAGTCTTCACTTCAGTTCAGTTCAGTCGCTCAGTCATGTCCAACTCTTTGCGAACCCGTGAATCGCAGCACTCCAGGCCTCCCTGTCCGTCACCATCCCCCGGAGTTCACTCAGACTCACGTCCATTGAGTCAGTGATGCCATCCAGCCATCTCATCCTCTGTCGTCCCCTTCTCCTCCTGCCCCCAATCCCTCCCAGCATCAGAGTCTTTTCCAATGAGTCAACTCTTCACACGAGGTGGCCAAAGTACTGGAGTTTCAGCTTCAGCATCACTCCCTCCAAAGAAATCCCAGGGCTGATCTCCTTTGGAATGGACTGCTTGGATCTCCTTGCAGTCCAAGGGACTCTCAAGAGTCTTCTCCAACACCACATTTCAAAAGCATCAATTCCTCGGCGCTCAGCCTTCTTCACAGTCTAACTCTCACATCCATACATGACCACAGGAAAATCCAAAGCCTTGACTAGACTTAACCCCTGTCAAATAAAACTCTATTCTAAGTAGTATAAACAATAATTGGGTGGGCTTAAGGAAAACAAAAAGCTGTGTTAGCCAGCTACATCATTTGACTGATATGATAAACTTGCTCACACATGTAAGTCTTCTCTTTCAGGTTTAAAGCCTCAGTCTATAATAGTAAAGCCATCAGAAATGAAATGCATAGATGAGAGATTCGGTGCTTCACATGCTCTAAGACAGGCAAATGACACAGTAAAAATAAATATTATTTTCAACAGGTATTATTTATTGACCAATCTGGGAAGTTAGGGGGCTTCCCAGGGGGCACAGAGGTACAGAATCTGCCTGCCGATTCAGTAGATGCAGGTTTGATCCTTGGTTCAGGAAGACGCCCTTCAGGAGGAAATGCAACCCACACCAGTATTCTTGGCTGGAGAATCCCATGGACAGTAGAATCTGGCTGACAGCCCACAGGGTTGCAAAGAGCCGGACATGTCTGAGTGACTGAGCATGCATGCACAGCATCAGTTAGAGGACATGCAGCCTTTAAATTAAAGTAGTGAGGGAGGCAAAACAGAAATAAGTCACAAGCCAGAAGAAAATGATGCTTGCTAAACAAGTTTTGTGGAATGTTTCCTGAAGGGAATTGAAAGGATTTAGACAAGCGACAATGTTATAAAGAAAGATGAGGGTGGGGAGGGAATGGTGAGTGGAAAGTCAGAGGTCTAGAGGCTGTTTGGGGGCAATGGTAATATTTAATGTCATTGTGCCATAAGGCTAACTAAGAAATGAGGTAGATTGGGCTGCACATATATGTATAGGTCAGTGGTTCTCAAAGTAGCATCCAAATCCTCTGGGAGTCTCTAAAATTAAATCATGTAATCTACAAGGACAATTTTCACAATAATATTAAGATGTCATTCACCTTTTTCATTTTCACTCCCAGGAGCGAACAATGGCATTTTCTAGAGGATCCATAGCATGGAATACTTCATCTGACTGAATGTAAAGGAGATATGAGAAACCAATTGTCTTCTATAAATCCAGACATTGAAGAGACCATGTCACAGTGAGAGTGTTTTCCCTATTTCTTGTTTTGGGAAATACAGTTATTTTTCATAAAATTATTATCATGATTAACATGAAACATGTTTGTTTTCAGTTTTAAATGTACTCAATCCACTTTACAATTTCTGTTTTAATTTCTAAATGAAGTCAATATGAGTACGTGTGTGACTGCATGCTAAGTCACTTCAGTCATGTCTGATTCTTTTGCTACCGCAAGAACTGTAGTCTGCCAGGCCCCTCTGTCCATGGGATTCTCCAAGCAAGAATACTGGAGTGAGTTTCTATTTTCTCCTCCAGGGGATCTTACTCACCCAGGGATTGAACGTGAATCTATTATGTTTCCTGCACTCGCAGGGTGGTTTTATTTATCACTAGCCCCACCTGGGAAGCCCTAATATGAGTACAACCTATATTAACACAATCATGCTTGAATAAATTCAATGAGTTTTAAAAGTATAAAGAAAGATGAAAGAATCTGGGCTTCCTCCCTAAAGACAGGGTGACGAAAATGTGGTCATTGGAATTAATTGAAAATGAGAACAGTTTAGAACTTTTCCATACCTATCTTCTATATTTCTCTACAAAGTATAATTTGCAATACTTGTAAATTTGCCCATTTATTTTTTCTAGACCATTTTCTTTCTACGTTCAAGAGCACACCACCTCTACTTTAGGCACTTCTTGTTCCCAATTCTTGGCCCTTCCCCTATTCCAGATACCAGCCTTGACTCAGGCCTGAACCATCTACATTACTTGTCCCTCCTGGGCTTCTCTGAGCCATAGTGTGGGGGAATCCGTAGGAATCTACTTTGCTTTCGCGTTGTACCCCATCCAGAAATTTATGACACTGCCATTGAACTGTGAATGATAAGGACCAATCTATAAACATTTCCACCTTTTGGGACTTGAGTGAAAACTTCCGAGACACGTTTCATAAGGCTTCTCACATGGTGCCAAGGGAATCTATTAGAATCTTTATAACCCATCCCATCTTTGTTCGGCCTTTCTTCTATCCTAGTTTTACCTCTTCGCTATTCCTCACTTCCATTTGCTGGTTGATGTTTGATGTATGGCAAAGCCAATAGAGTATTGTAAAGTAAAATTTAAAAAATAAATAAATTAACTAAAAAAAAAACAAAACAAACCAGCTGTTTGCTTCGATGTCTGCTCTGGGGGGACCCCAAGCTAAAAGAGTATTCAACCAAATTTTCTGCCTGAAAATCAAGCATTTTCTTATCACATGAATTCGAATCCAATTTATTTCCTCTCAGCGAAAACTAGAAAGTGCCATGGAAGTTTCTATCTGTTATACTTGAAGACCAAGAGATGCAAATGTGAAATGTATCTTTAACAGAGAAAGCCTCTCATATATATTTTTCCTTTTATGTTTTAAATAAAGGCCAAACAACATATGAACAACAAGCTGTAAAATGGATTCATTGATTAAGGTTCTACTGAGTACCAGAAAAGTATTTTAACAAAATGAAAAGTAAAGGTACTCAATGAACCAGAAAAATAAAACATTGTAAGCTTTTAAGATCCTTCTCCACAACAGGACTGAAGAATAATGGTCAAAAATCTAATTTAACATTTCCCAGTGCCTTAGAATTTTTGCATATTTTTTCTGTTCTTTCTGTACAGAAGCACTCCTCCTATGAATTCAATTTCATGCCATCCCATTAAAACCATGTAGTGACATCTCATAGGTCATCATTAACTCCAGAATCTCCTCTGGCAGAAAANCAAAAATCTAATTTAACATTTCCCAGTGCCTTAGAATTTTTGCATATTTTTTCTGTTCTTTCTGTTCAGAAGCACTCCTCCTATGAATTCAATTTCATGCCATCCCATTAAAACCATGTAGTGACATCTCATAGGTCATCATTAACTCCAGAATCTCCTCTGGCAGAAAACCTTCTTCTTTAGGATTCACTCAAGGTTTTGGCCCCGTATGAGTATGCAGAGAATACTTAGAAGAAATCAACTACCCCAGTTGTATTAATAAGCCACAGTCTATGACCTTCTCATTTACCACATCCTGCTTAGTAATTATTAAATAACTATGGAGGGAAGTCTGGTGCCCTCTTAGTAACCTATCTCATGCATATTGTTGGCCTTGTGGTCAAGACTGACTTAATTTTAAATATAATCACTGTTTCTTCAAGAGTTATTATTCCGTTTGCTTGTTATACTTGTTCATTACATATAGCTGACTATCAATTGCATGAAATACGCAATTTGTGGAAACATAATAGAAAATAAGCTTCAAATTTGTCATTTCTAATTATCTATGCATGTCAATGCCCTTCAAATTTTCTTCTTAAGTACATTCTATAGATTCTCTGATAAATTTCAAACTATCATGAAAACGTTCAAATAACATTTCCTCTTTGAAAGTTCCCTTGACTATATCTACAATACAAGGAAAGGAAGATTTTAATGCTTCTGTTGTCCTTTTCAACATATTAAGTTGTATCACATTTTATCATATGTGCTGATTAACACACTTGTTTATCCCTTTAAGTATTTTGATGACGGACCCCATGCCATATACACTTTTGCATAGTCAATGTATACAGCCTGGTATCCAACACACAGAAAGCATTAAAGGGTCAGAATTCCAGAAGCACAGTGGAAAAGTCTAGACCAATTAAGGAATTATTTTTCCCCTCTTTTTCCAGTTTTCATTTCAGTGTTTAAACTACTTCTGATTTAGTGGAAAAGAAAAGAGATTTTTCACTGAACTAATTTTTCTATATTAAAAGTCTTTCTGACTTTAATTAAATATCTTCCACAAGCTTGTCTTTTGCCTCTCTCTCTCAGAAGTGAAGCAGTGAATGCTCAACTCACAGGCTTCATGAAGATTTCACAGCTCTATTTTTAATGCTTGCAGTAGAGTTGGAGACATACGTTAAGGATTTTTTTAAAGTCTTATTATTATTAATTCCAACAAACTGTTATAGAGACAGGATTGTTCTGACCAGAAATACACTAATTACTTTTATATAATCAGGAATTTGCCATCACCGCAGCTTTCTGTGCTCTTACAACTTGTCATTCTCTGCTGGATGCCAAATCTGTACCTTTGAGCTTTTATGCTTTCAACAGTGGTATATTCTACACTAGACTCTGAGATTTAGAGCTTTATACACAGGTGTATGTAAGATAACAGGTGAATTATAGTTTCTTGATTAAAATGGTTATTTAGTAGTTTTATTCACTGATCTTTCTTTTGTTTTCATCTTTTTGTTTCCTGGTAAGGTCAGTGATTGTGTGTTGCTGACAGCTTTGGTAAATTTACTTTTTTGTAATTGGACTTAAGGATTTGCTTTTGGCCTTTTGTCTAGAATTATTTCACTTTCCTAGAGCTTTAGAAATCATCAATCATGTACATATCACTTGGATAGCCAGCTTGACAGTTTTGATGGACCATTATTGTAGCTTAAATTTCATTTTTGGAAGATTTCATTTGACATTTCGGACTTATTATGCTACCTTGAAAGCTGGAGTTCCATAGGGCTCTGCCTTTGATCTCAGGTCATCATCAATTAATGCCAATGATCCACAGCATCCCACTTGTGTAAACATGAACTCAAAACATTTGTGAAGTTCCATTTCATTATGGCTCTTTTTTCATTAATAATTATATTAGACAGTTTGAGAGTAGTCTGTATATATGACAGAAACTCTCCCAATATAATTTCATTAATATTAATATGAATAATAATTAGAAATTACAGTTGCATTTGATTAAGGATAAATAATAAAGTTGTGATTAAAGTGCTACTTCATTTTCATAAAAATTGGAAGGAGGTAAAAGAAATGCAGTCTACAGAGTCCCTGGTTTCATTTCTTTCCTCTTTTGTTGCAAATAAAAGGAATTTCTGTAGCTGCATTAAACCAAGACAGAATGTGACTGTAATTAATACTATTATTAAAAAAGGTCATTTATAGATTTACTTTGCTTTCAGCAAAGTTTATATAAAGAATGTATTAAAGAAAAATGAGGCAAATGGTCACTTTAACAAGGTATTCACAAGTAGCTTTTCAGTGAAAAGAAGTCTGCTTTTATGTTTTGAAAATATCAAATGGCTCACAGAAATATTTATATACTTCGTAATGGAGAAGGCAATGGCGACCCCCTCCAGCACTCTTGCCTGGAAAATCCCATGGACAGAGGAGCCTGGTAGGCTGCAGTCCATGGAGTCGCTAAGAGTCGTACACGACTGAGCGACTTCACTTTCACTCTTCACTTTCATGCATTGGAGAAGGAAATGGCAACCCACTCCAGTGTTCTTCCATGGAGAATCCCAGGGACAGAGGAGCCTGGGAGGCTGCCATCTATGGGGTCGCACAGAGTCGGACACGACTGAAGCAACTTAGCAGTAGCAGCATTAATGGCAAAAGACATTTCATAAATTATAAAACATATGCTGATAATGTAAGCCATTACTAATAATATTTTATATCTACTTATTAGTCATAAAAGTATTCTGATTTGTGATTATATACTCTGACATTTGGAAATCGTTTTTCCTTAATTTTCCTTATCCTTTACTCATGAATCTCTGAATTCCCTCTAAATAAGAACAATTTGGTTTCAACTGACAAATACTTGATTATATGTGTGTGTGTGTGTGTGTGTGTGTGTGTGTGTATTTATATATACACACATAGCCTCCCCAGTGGCTCAAAGAGTAAAGACTCTGCCTGCAATGCAGAATGCACAGGTTCAATCTCTGGGTTGGAAGATCCCCTGGAGAAGGGAATGGCTACCTTCTCCAGCATTTTTTCCTGGAGAATTCCATGGACAGAGGAGCCCGTTGGGCTACAGTCTATAGGGTCACAAGAAGTTGGACATGACTGAGTGACTATGTTTTGCTGGTTTTCTTGTGGTAGCTATCTTCTAGGTACTAAAAATATCCTCTTATTTTCTTCAGATACCTTTAAATTACAACATATCTCTGATATGTCTTCATCTATTATGTAAATAAGTATTATTTTGGTCACTAGTCTATAAAGATGATTATAGATACTTGTCTTTCTAATGCCAACTGACTGCCATCAAACACTGACCAGTGCATTTCATCCTCAGTAGATTACACTGTCTCTTTCAAGTTACCTTACACTCTAGTCAAACATGTTCTATGTATCTTTGGACAGATTTGCACTATCAAATTTTCATCTTATTTTATTTCCTAATGTCTTTTCATTTTGGGTCAGAAATGTTTTTCAGAGAACAAAATAAATGGCAGAGAGCTGCTGTGGGAAAACGATGTATCAGAGAACACTCTCTGCTCAGTGTCTAGAAAACTGCTATTTGGCTGAAAGCATTTACAGCACTGTGTTCCAATGCTCACTGGCCAAACCTTTAACCTCCCAGCTCTCCTGGGCTGTGAATGTGTGACAACGTCCAACACATGCATGAGGAAGTGTGCATGTGTGTATATACAAATATAAGTTAACTGTATACCATTATATATGTATNAAGCATTTACAGCACTGTGTTCCAATGCTCACTGGCCAAACCTTTAACCTCCCAGCTCTCCTGGGCTGTGAATGTGTGACAACGTCCAACACATGCATGAGGAAGTGTGCATGTGTGTATATACAAATATAAGTTAACTGTATACCATTATATATGTATGCCTATGTGTCTAAAATAATGTTTTCATTCATTTATTGTATAGAAAAATAACAAATCATAGGTATATGAATTGAAGTTAATCTTGTTATGTGTATAATACCCAACAAGTTTATAGAACCCAAAGGAATTGAAATGGTAAGAAAATAGCACGTCTCTTTCTCTCCTTCTGTTTTCAAATATAGTTTTTTATGTGCTAATTAACTACTGGGGGATTATATTTCCCTTCTATTTTCTTTTGATCATGTGAATTGAGAAGGCGATTTACAGAAATATATTGATATTAACAGAATCCCATTACAACAAAATAATGTGTGTGACCACATGAGATTGCTTTTAAAGAATTTTATTCCCATTGTTGTCGGACTCACCTTTGTAATCAGCTTCAAGTTGTAAAAACAGATTCAGAAAACTCAATCAATAACATGCATTATAGAAATTACCTATTTGTGTCATAACAATAAAGTACATTTCTGTTTCAATTAATTTCAGGAGAAATAAAAGTGGTTTGATTATAAGCAAAATTTACTGGAAGGAGAACTTCTCAACTAAGTATACAAAAGGATACTCTGCTAAAAGGATTGGGTATGCTTTTTGTTTGCTCATATTAAACTCTGATGAAGACATGTCTTTCTATATTAGTCCAAAATTCTACTCTCAAATATTTACCTTCACATGCATACCCTTACTCTTCTAAGCAACATAAAATTATTGGCTTCCCATTATGCTTTCCTTTCACCTTTCAGCTAACTGAACAGTTCTTTCCTGTCCTGGGAAAGCCTTTCATCACCAATACAAAATTAAGCAGATGTGCTAGTCTTAGATTATCAGAGTCCCATCTCCCTAGGCACATTGATGTTAAGAGTTGCAGGCATGCTAAGACATCAGAGCCCTGGACTTCTGCTTGAACAGCTGAGTAAGAGACTCTTTTCAATAGAAGTGGCAGTGTGAGGATTATGGAAGCCTAGAGCTACTATCAACCTGGTATCTTTGACAAAACATGGGAGGAGACTGCTTGAGAAAAGTGAAAGAAGTATCCTCATAACGTGGTCTGAAGCCCAGAACTCAGTGGTGCCTAAATAAGATTTATTCCCTGGACAGTCTACCCACCACCCACAAACAATTATATGAGATTATAGATTCTTCTGGTTTCTTGAGTGTGTTTTTATCACTCGCAACTGAAAGACTAACACACACACACACTTAGCAACTGACATGTTGAACCTACAGAACGGCATATCTTTGAAGTGTTAGAAGTGAACTTCTGCACTGGGATGACCCAGAGAGATGGTATGAGGAGGGAGGAGGGAGAGGGGTTCAGGATTGGGAACACGTGTACACCCGCGGTAGATTCATGTTGATGTATGGCAAAACCAATACAATATTGTAAAGTAATTAGCCTCCAATTAAAATAAATAAATTTAAGTTTAAAAAAATAAAAAAAAATAGAAGTGAACTTTGAAAAAGAAGGAAATGTTCTTGAATCTTAACCTCATACGATGAAAGGATATCTTGGGAGAAAAAAAGTAAAATGATTCATTGATAATCTAACACGATATTTCTTGGAATAAAAATATCCTTTTCAGTTATACCCCAATTCCTGATTGTGATGCTCAAGAAGGCTCCAAACTATTGTCTAACCCCAGATTTTCCTTCTTGACTGAAGTCCACTCTATAACTGACTTCACCAGACTACCTTGCTTCTTATCACTAAATGGCAAATGAATGGCAAAGAATCATTGTGTGGATTGGGTTGGCTAAAAGGTTTATTTGGGTTTCTCATAACATCTTATGGAAAACTTGAATGAACTTTTTGGCCAACCCAATAGTTTCTTCCCAGTTCTGAAGCTGATATGAAATTAGTTGTTTGTCATTCCCAGAGTTGTGAATATCTTTGTATGTCACCTCACTAGAACACTAATTTCTGAGTTCTCTTTGTTGACCACATACTGGCAGTTAGGTATTAGATTCAGGCTGATTGTAGAAAATGGCAGGAGGGAGACAGGGGCTTCGTCTCAACCTGACCTTTAGCAGACATGTGGTAAAATTATCCTTTAGAAAAATGCATTAGTATTCTCTTATTTGGAGGACTTCCCTGGTGGCTCAGACTGTAAAGCATCTGTTTACAATGTGGGAAAGCTAGGTTCAATCCCTGGGTCAGGAAGATCCCCTGGAGAAGAAAATGGCAATCCACTCCCGGTACTATTACCTGGAAAATCCCATGGACAGAGGAGCCTGGTAGGCTACAGTCCATGGGGTCGTAAAAAGTCAGACACGACTGAGCACTTCACTTCCTTTCCTTTCTCTTATTTAAGTAAAAGATGATTTGCTAGTTTTTGCTTTCAGAAAATCCAAAATAAAAATGTAACCCTCACTGTTCGGTTCAGTCGCTCAGTTGTGTCTGACTCTTTCTGACCCCGTGAACTGTAGCACACCACTGCAGCATGCCAGGCCTCCCTGTCCATCACCAACTCCCGGAGTTCACCCAAACCCATAGCCATTGAGTTGGTGATGCCATCCAACCATCTCATCCTCCGCCATCCCCTTCTCCTCCTGCCCTCAATCTTTCCCGGCATCAGAGTCTTTTCAAATGAGTCAGCTCTTCGCATCATGTGGCCAAAGTATTGGAGTTTCAGCTTCAACATCAGTCCTTCCAATGAACACTCAGGACTGATCTCCTTAAAAAAAGAACTTAGATTCTAAAACCATTTAATATGTTTAAATTTAAAAATAAATTTAAATTAAAAAAAATAAAAAAAATAGAAGTGAACTTTGAAAAAGAGGGAAATGTTCTTGAATCTTAGCCTCATACGATGAAGGGATATCTTGGGAAAAAAAAAGTAACATGATTCATTGATAATCTAACATGGTGTTTCCTGGAATAAAAATATCATTTTCAGTTATACCCCAATCCCTGATTGTGATGCTCAAGAAATGTGTCAAACTAGTGTCTAACCCCAGATTTTCCTTGTTGACTGAAGTCCACTCTATAACTGACTTCACCAGACTACCTTGCTTCTTATCACTAAATGGCAAATGAATGGCAAAGAATCATTGTGTGGATTGGGTTGGCTAAAAGGTTTATTTGGGTTTCTCATAACATCTTATGGAAAACTTGAATGAACTTTTTGGCCAACCCAATAGTTTCTTCCCAATTCTTTGTAAGTAATTAACCTTTGTAAGTATGGCAGAAAATAGAAAAAAGAAAGAACTCTTGTACAAACTTTAAACCAAAAAACTATTCCTTCATGTTGCACTTTTCTTAACGACTTCACTCATATCCATCACCCTTACTGTTTNCTTTGTAAGTAATTAACCTTTGTAAGTATGGCAGAAAATAGAAAAAAGAAAGAACTCTTGTACAAACTTTAAACCAAAAAACTATTCCTTCATGTTGCACTTTTCTTAACGACTTCACTCATATCCATCACCCTTACTGTTTTGGTGCCTGCCTAGAACACTTCCAAATTCCAGTACGTGCCTGTCTTTGCTGTGGGCTTTCTCTGTCTGGTGGAATTTGTTCTGCCTGTGCTCATGAAAGTAGTTCTGGGGAATTAATGTCTCCATGTCCAGCAGTTCTCCACCAGTGACTTAATAGGAGTTAATGTATTAACACCTCATTTTCCTTATTCTTCAGGTGGAAAGAATCTCAGATACACCACTTTTTGTAGCTCCTCAGGAAGATTAACTTCCAGTTGCCCATAGTGGTCTCTTAGTTGTTAATGCACCTTTTGCTGTCTCCTATCTAAACCTGCCACTTCTCTCCTTTTGTTTTCTGGAATTAGCTCCTAGCCAACTAGCCAAGCTCAAATCCTTGCTGTCTCTGCTTATTGGAATCTTAAACCAAGACATCTATAATGTTATCTTAGGCATCATACCACTTATGACAGGTTAAAGTGCCATGGAGAGATAAGATCTAAGACCCTCCTGAATCTAGACAAAATTATTCATCATCATCATGATTATTATTTTACCCAAACAATATTTCATTATTTAGCCCACTATTTCTTGTTTCTTTGTTCACCATTTCTATTTATATCTTATTCCTCATTTCTGGTTTTGGTTTCATTCTTTTCATAGTACAATATTTAGTACATATTTTGGTAAGCATTTATTCGCATTCATAATGGATGATTTTATTTAACTACCATTTTCATAGGCTTCCCTGGCGGCTCAAAGGTTAAAGCGTCTGCCTCCAATGCGGGAGACCTGGGTTCGATCCCTGGGTCAGGAAGATCCCCTGGAGAAGGAAATGGTAACCCACTCCAATATTCTTGCCTGGAGAATACTATGGACGGAGAAGCCTGGTAGGCTACATACAGTCCATGGGGTCACAAAGAGTCACCTCACCACCATTTCCTTAATAAGTTTAGCTGAATATAAAATTCAGCTAATGACTAGATATAAAATTTTAAGTTGCTAATTATATTCTCTTAGGATTTTAATTCATTTCACTGTCATCTATTTCTATTGTGTTGGTGAATGAATTACATTAATCTTTGTAAGTAATATTTAATGTGATTGCTTTTTTTAAAAAGTGTGAATGTATACTTTTTTTGTCTACTTATATTTCTTTAAGGTGCATGTATAAGTGGATTTTTGAAAGTTCATCCTGGTTAGGATTCACCATGATTCATAAATATGAGATATCAAGATTTTCTTCAACTCCAGAAAATTTGCAGGTGTTATGTCTTCATTTATCTTTTTTCTACTTTTTGTATTCACTCTTTCTTGTTAATTAGAAACATGTTGGTCTTTTGATCCTCCATGCTTCCTAAGATTGCTTTCATTTTATTTTATTTCTTTTTTTTTAAATTTAAATTTATTTATTTATTTATTTTTAAATTTAACTTTACAATACTCTATTGGGTTNCATTGCTTTCATTTTATTTTATTTCTTTAACTCTTCCTGTTTTCTTCAGTTAGCACCTTTTCCATCAGCTATATCTAATCTGCCATTTAACTATTTGAATGTTTTTTCATGATTATGTTTCATTTCTATATATTATTTTGATCTATTTTATATATTGCTGTGATTATTTTTATAGAATCTTGTTTCTTGCTTGTGTTTTCAACTCCATATTTCAAGACATTTAAACATAATTATATTTAAATCCTATACTTTCATTAACTGATAATTCTATGTCTAATTTTGCTCTTGGTTATCTTTGTTGATTCTTATATCTCATGGCTATTTTATGTTATTAGGGGCTGTGACTTCCTTTTCACAAGAGTCTTTTTTTCCCTGAGAATGCTGTGCAACTTGGACTGTGAGTGCTTTGCTCCAGAAAGCATTCACATTTGTCTCTTTCAGCACTGGAGAATTAATTTATTGGCTTTAGACGTCCTTGGCCTCTCTGATAGCAAAGTCTTAGTTAATTCTCTTAATCAAAGCCGTGGCAGACCACACACATTGGTGATCTGCATCAACAAACACTCCCATAAAAATCATAGCATCAGCTCCTACTTTTCATGACTATCACCTGCTTTCTTTTACTTTAAAGTTTCTTGAGAATTTTTCTTATTCCCCTGTTAATTAAAGTATACATTTTAAAGCATTTTATTGTATTTCTAAATGTTTTGAAGCTAAAGAGTTTCATATTATCTATTAGGTTGAGCCATATAAAATTTCCTTTTTTTTTTTGTCATTCTAAAACATTTCATTATCATTAATTTCATCTGGTTCAGGCTAATTTACCTTTATTAGTGGAAATGAATTCCCCTCTAATGTTTCCTTCGGTTAAATAAAGGTCCTTTATTGGGAATAGCAGTTAGCTTTTGGTAATTCTGTCAACTGACTACCAGATATCTGGATAGAATGTATGGACTATTTCCAAACTAAGACTACTCCAGTGGCCCATTTTTTAAGTTAAGAAATATCACAGTCAAATCTTAAAGGTTGAGTAATGCAACTTAGATTGGGGAAATAAGTACCAAAATCATTCTTTTGGTGCATTTGGGTATTTATACAGCATTTAGGCATTATGATAAAATATATATATATATATATTAAAATATAAATCATTAATGTATTTCATCAGTAAGTGAAGAAAATAGTGCTCTGAAGAAATAAACAGTTGGTAAACTAGACATATGCATCATAATTTTCTTAAGAAATTTTTACATTTGTATCTTTAATTTTTAAAATAGACATCTTGGCCATAAAGTGATAGATTCTGGCTTCTCCAGACATTCTAAATTTATCATTGAAATAAATCACTGAGAAAGATACTTGAAATCTCAAGAATGGTCTTTAACAACATTTTTAGTGTCATGAATAAGTGTTTTTGTTTTCTGATCTCATTTCAAGATCATTATATCTTTCTATAGTCTGGGTTTAGCAGGATAGAAAAGCAATGTCATGACTTGTTAGCTATTTCTTCAGGGGGCTTCCCTGGTGGCTCAGATGGTAAAGCATTGGCCTGCAATGCAAGAGACCTGGGTTCGATCCTTGGATCGGGAAGATCCCCTGGAGAAGGAAATGGAAACCCACTCCAGTACTCTTGTCTGGAAAATTCCATGGATGAAAAACCCTGGTAGGCTACAGTCCATGGGAAGACAAAGAGTCGGACATGACTGAGCAACTTCACTGGTTCACAGAGAGCACACTAAAAACATACAGACAACATGACAATAATTTGATCATACCTCCAGTTTTCTATGTTTTATTCAACAGTGGATTAAGATCACCAGGGATTTCTTTAGAGTCATAAACATCTAGAGAATACAGTGGTGCATATTGACACTGCAATATAGCTACCTCCATTAAGTTTACCAAATAGCCTTTAATTAAATGAGAGGCCTCTTCTCCTGTATCATGGTTTTTCAACAAAAAATAAAACATGTTGAACATGTCCTTCTCTTATATAGTGGCCAAATGCACTTTACATGACGGTGGCATGTATGTTGGATGGTGATAATTCCTCCACATGAATAGGTGAGATATTGTGCAAATACACATCACGTCAGTTGATAAGTATATTTTTTTTTTCTGTAATCTGTTCTGCTTTTCCTCACAAAAGCATATCTATTATTTATTGGTTTGTGAAACTCTTTAAAAATGGCATGATTTATATATGCCGCTGACAAGTGCTCAGTTGTGTGTGACTCTTTGCAACCCCATGGACTGTAGACCACCAGGCTCCTCTGTCCATGGGATTTTTTCAGGCAAGAATACTGGAGTGGGTTGCCATCTCATTCTCCGTAATTCATTTATGTGCTGTGCTGTGCTTAGTGTCTCAGTCATGTCCGACTCTTTGTGACCCCATGGACTGTAGCCCGTCAGGCTTCTCTGTCCATGGTGATTCTCCCAGGCAGGAATACTGGAGTGGGTGGCCATGTCCTCTTCCAGAGGATCTTCCCAACACAGGGATCTCTACCAGCTGGTAGAGAATCTGCCTACAATGCAGGAGTTACAGGAGATGCAAACTGGATCCCTCAGTCAGAAAGATCCCCTGGAGGAGGGCATTCTCCCACTCCAGTATTCTTGTCTGGAGAATCTCAGAGACAGAGAAGCTTGGTGGGCTCCAGTCCATAAGGTTGCAGAGTTGGACACGACTGAAGTGATTTAGCATGCATGCATGCACACATACACACATACACACACATATATACATATGTATTATACTAAAACTTGATAAACTTTGAGAGTTGAGTTTTGCTTCCTTTTTTCCTATTTTAAATAATTAATTTCACACAGAAAATAATTATTTTCACCCCATATGCATTAAATTCAGTTGCTTTCCATAGAGGTCACTATGCTTTTTTTCTAATTGGCATATGAACTACGAAGCCTCCATGCAACCTTTTGCCAGAATTTCAAAATGGTTTAGGCAATGCCACTCAGTATAGATGGTTACCACAGTTTAACAAATCTAATTTAAGATGATTGTCTTTGAAATTCCTATTTGCAATTTTCTTCTCAGCTTCCTTTATGAAATCATTACATGCTCAGAAAATTTGTACTAAGAAAAAACAAATTCACAGTCAATATGTTAATGCAAGTCCTAGTCAATGATTCTATTCACGACTTTACTGTGTCATAGTATTTATGGTTCCATTTTATTACTACCTTCAAGCTTTAGTGAGTGACTTTTAAGTGACTTTAAGCTATTGATCCTTTTCTGTGAATTGGGGATACAATAAAGCAATTTCCCAGTTACAGTAAAAATGCAAATTGAACAAATTTAATTGATAAAATGCAGTTTATATGAAAATATCTTAGTCAAGACAAATTACTGCCTTTTAAATGAATATTAGTCTAGACCAACTGTCCAGCATAATACTTAGAGTCCATTATTAAATACTTAGTTATTATAGATTTAACAGAATTTCTGTGAAAAATAGTTAACCTCCAATTTCAAATATATGAAATATATGCAAACAAAAAGTTTTATCTTTTTATAGTCATAGAAAATGATCAAATCTCCACTGGACAACTGATAGTCGGCCTCACTTTAAGATGATTCTGGCCATTCTATAAAGGGGAGACATAAGCTTCATAAGCAAAAAGTAAGCCAGAAATTATTGCAAAGATTCAATTGATAAACAGCCACGCATGAAGAAAGGCTACTGAAATGGTAATGATGAGCAGAAAGAGGAAATAATATTCAGGGCCATTTTGGTATAAAATCTGTAGTTTCCATTTTCTCCCTATTGTTTTTCTTTACTATTTTGTCTCAGTCCCAGTTTATTGATGATGATGATGTTATAGGCTGGAAATGCTGGCAAGTACTCACCTAAGCCTCTATTACTGTGACCAGCCTCCACAGACATTTCCCTATCTAGGGCTAAGCCCTTGTGGTTCTTATGACTACAAAACACATCTAAGCACAACCATCAGAGAACTTTGGTTGGGGGGTAGCGAGTATATTTTCACAAGCCTGGAAGGGTATAGGACACAGAGAAGCCACACAGTGGGGTCATGGGTAGAGAAAGAGAGTGGGGATGTGGCTTCTCTCTTTAATGGAGTCTGAGAGTGGGATGCCTGGGGTTTCATTAGTTCATTCTTTCTTACTGTCTTGTTGTTTTAGTAGCTGAGTCATGTCCAACTCTTTGGCAACATCCAGGGACTGTAGCCTGCCAGCTTCTCTGTCCATAGGATTTCCCAGGCAAGAATACAGGAGTGGGTTGCCATGTCCCCTCCAGGGGATCTTCCCAAACCAGGGATTGAACCCACATCTCCTGCATTGCAGGTGGATTCTTTACTGCTGAGACACCAGGGAAGACCTGACTCACTCTTTATTGGTGAGTTTAAAACATAAGAACAGTAATTAGGGTTAGGGCAAAGGAAGGGGAAAGTGGGGTCATTCAAATGGTCAGTTATCTAGGTAATGCAGGGCTTTATAAAAGAGGAGTTTCATGGGTGGGACTGCCTGGTTTCTTATCTAGTTATTTTACTGGTAGCTGTGTCATGCAATTGACAATATCTTTGAGAAAGATATCTTTGAAATCGATGTCTCAGTGTTCAAAAGTTTAATGTCTAATACTTATACTACATTTACCCACTCCAATTAGGCATCTATGGCCATCAGTCAGTTGAAACAGGAAAGAAGCATATCACCTCTATGTTAGCTGATACAATAACGAGTGATCTGTTCCCACCTCGTTTACTTGACAGCATTGGACTCACAGAAAACACTGTTCTCTTGGCTTCCATGATATCACACTTTCCTCTTTCTTATGCCTGAATATTCCATTCAGCCTCCGATTCATCAATCACCTACTTGGCATCAACATTTTCATATCTAATAATCATTTAAAAGTTGAACTCAATTAATATCTACATCCTTTGCTTCCCTAGTCTCCCTCATCTCAGTGAAGTCACCATCACTGAGCCTATTGTGTGTTCTTCTTCATCTATCATTGAAGCCTATAAACACTTAACTCCAAAATATATCCCCCAAATCATCTCTACTGGTAAGCACTTTAAGCCAAGTCATCTGCAGCTATCAGTTGGGCTGTCTCAATGCCTCCTGGCTTTTATGCATCACCAATTCAATGGACATGAGTTTGAGTAGGCTCTGGGAGTTGGTGATGGACAGGGAAGACTGGCGTGCTGCAATCCATGGAGTTCCAGGAGTGGGACACGACAGAGTGACTGAACTGAATTAAACTGAGTCCAGTCCCTATATAAGAACCCAAAGTCATCTTCTCCAAGTGTAAACGAACTCATGACACTTCTTTGTCTACAATCCTTCTAATTAAGAACAAAAAGATGTTATGTGACTTCAACCCTGTTCACATCCCAAACCTCTTTGACACTCTACCCCTGGGCTTTAGTCACATGATCTCTCTCCTACTTCTACAATGTGGCATCTGGTCCCAAATGAAGGACTTTGTTCTTTGCATTCTCTCCCTGGAATACTCTTCATTTTTGGTCCTCATGTCTGCCTCCTTTGAATCATTTGAATCTTAGCTGCAAAGTCATCTAATTAATGAAATGTTCCCTAATCATCTAAATCATCATTTCAGCCACTCCCTAACATATTTACTTGTCTCAGTTTCTTTGAAGTAGCTTTCATTATCTAAAATAAGCTTTGATGTACTCATTTATTAGTTTATTGTCTGCCTTCTCCCCACTGGAATGAAAGTTCCATGAATCCAGAAACTTTTTCTTATTTGCCATTGTATCACTTATTTTAAAAAAATACTCAATAAACAGTCACATGAATGGATGGTAAATGAGCAATTTGGTAGTCAAAACAATATGAGATACAGTGACTAACAGGAAGAATTAACAAGGACTGAATTTGAGAGACTAAATGGTTAAGTAAACAATGATGCCCAATGTGAATATAAAACTCGAGTATGAAGTTTAAAAGAGCCAAAAAGGAGGCACCAAATATCAAAGTAGTGACTTTCAGTAGTTTGTATCTCATTGGAGAGAATGGGAGCAAAAATACGCAACTAGCTTGATTTAAATAAATATGGTAGTTATCACTGATGTGGCTGACCTCACTAAGAAAAACAATAGAGGAGAATGACAAGATCTGAAAGTCTAATAATGGTAGATGCTAATGATACTGGAGAGTACATTCTTCTCTGGTAGCAGAAAGAATTCAGAGACTTCAGAGATGAGACAGGGAGGTCAAGAAAGCAAAGGAAGGATTTATTTAAATGATAATATGCTCTCAAGCGGAGAAGGCAGTGGCAACCCACTCCAGTACTCTTGCCTGGAAAATCCATCCCATGGATGGACAGCAGCCAGTCTCAGGTGAGTTGTTGCCCTGAGTTTCTTTTACAAGCTGGTTAAATGGAGTTGAAATGAATGGGCAGAATATTCACTGGAGAAGAAGAGGTTTGCGGGTCATATTCCCGGATTTTCATCCTATCTCCACCTCCCTGAGAAGAGAAGGGATTTTTTGCCCATTGTTGTTGTTGTCCAACTCTTTGCAAACCCATGGACTGCAGCACACCAAGTCTCCCTGTCTCTCATCATCTCTCAGAATTTGCCCAAGTTCACGTTCATTGCATCAATGATGCCATCCAGCCATCTCATCCTGACGCTCTCTTCTCCTTCTGCCCTCAGACTTTCCCAGCATCAGGGAGTTTTTCAATGAGTCATCTGTTCACATCAGATGACCAAAATACTGGAGCTTCAGTTTAAGCATTCCAGTGAATACTCAGAGTTGATCTCCCTTAAGATTTACTGACTTGATCTCTTTGCTGTCCAAGGGACTTTCAGGAGTCTTCTCTATCACCACAGTTTGAAGGCATCAGTTCTTTGGTGTTCTTCCTTCTTTATGGTCCAGTTCTCACAATCACATGTGACCACTGGGAAGATGACATCCTGGACTATACGGACCTTTGTCCAAGAGTAATGTCTCTGCTTTTCAACACACTGTCTAGTTTTGTCATCGCTTTCCTGCCAAGAAGCAATCATCTTCTGATTTCATTGCTGCAGTCACCATACACTGTGATTTTGGAGACCAAGAAGAGGAAATCCGTCACCACTTCCACCTTTCCCCCTTCTATTTCTCATGAAGTAATGAGGCCAGATGGCATGATTTTAATTTTTTTTAATATTCAGTTTTAAGCCAGCTCTTTCACTCTCTTCTTTCACCTTGATCAAGAGGCTCTTGAGTTCCTTCTTGCCTTCTGCCATTAGAGTGGAATCATCCTTCTGTCTGAGGTTGTTGATGTTACTTCAGCCCATCTTGATTCCAGCTTGTAACTCATCCAACCCAGCATTTCTCATGGTGTGCTCAGCATATAGGTTAAACCAACAGGGTGACAGCACACAGCCCTGTTGTACTTCTTTCTCGATCTTGAACCAATCGTTTCATACAGGGTTCTAACTGTTACTTCTTGACCTGCACACAGGTTTCTCAAGAGACAGGTAAAATTATCTGGTATTACCATCTCTCTAAGAGCTTTCCACAGTTTGTCATGATCCACACAGTCAAAGGCTAAAGTATAGTCAATGATACAGATATAGATGTTTTTTTCTGAAATCCCCTTGCTTTCTCTATAATCCAGCAAATGTTGACAATTTGATCTTCAGTTCCCTTCCTTTTATAAGTCTGACTTGAACATTTGGAAGTTCTTGTTTGGCATAATGATGAAGCCTAGCATTCAAGATTTTAAGCATGCCTTACTAGCATGGGAAATGAGTGCAAGTGTCTGATGGTTACTACATTCTTTAGTACTACTTTTCTTGGGAACTGGAATGAGGATTGACCTTTTCCAGTCCTGTGGCCACTGCTGGGTCTTCTAGATTTGCTGGAAGTGAAAAACCTTGATGTCATCATCCTTTGGGGATTTGAATAGTTCTACTGGAACTTCATCACATCCACTAGCTTTATTAACTGCAGTGGTTACGGCCTACTTGACTTCACACTCCAGAATGTCTGACTGTGGGTGACTAACCACACCAATGCAGTAAATCAGCTCATGAAGATCTTTCTTTATACAGTTCTTCTGTGTATTCTTTCCACCTCTTCTTGATCTCTTCACTGTCCACTAGGTCTCTGCCACTTTTATCCTTCACTGTGCCCATCTTTGGATGGAATGATCCCTTGATGTTTTCAGTTTTCCTGAAGAGATCTCTAGTCTTTTTCCTTTTATTGTTTTCTTGTATTATTAAGCATTGTTCATTGAGGAAGCCTTTCTTGCCTCATTTTTAATCTTATTTATCCATATTTAGCCTTAACTGGAAGTGTCATGGAGTCAGTTCATGATGGGAACTTCTTTTCTGCAAGGCTAATTTTATTGTAATGAGAGCATAATGAGCAAAAGTTGACAGTCAGATGCCAGAGAGCCCCATCTTTTCTCACCTTCCTTTGTCTGCCTCTAGGATATTCATCACCCCCAAAATGTGTGGTTTCTTGTCAGTCTGGAGGTTCCTGTTTTTCTCTGTCTGCCCAAGGACCCCTGCTATTTACAAGATGTGTTGTTTCTTGCCATTTGGTCCATGCCCCCCTTCTCTGCTCATATCTAGCTACCTGCCTGCTATAACAGAGTCAGTAAAATGAGGTAGGAGAATATAGATTAGAGGAGAAAGGCAAATTAAAATTTACATAATCCAAGGATGAGATGAGAAGAGTCTTTCTTTCTCAGGCAGCTAATGAGCCAACCAACCACCATAACTGTTCGGTAAATGCTGAGTAGGATGAAAACTGAGGATTCTGAACTGGACTAAGATAGTGAGATCTGCATCCAGTTAGTAAACTGTTGAAGAGTGAGAGAAAAGTGAATTAGTGGAAACAATGAACAAAGGGTACTCTCCCAAAGTATGACACTAGAGTATAGAAAAATAAAGAAGAGCAATTTGAGTATCTTTTCAAGATAGAAAACTTGAGCATGTTTGTAAGTCAAGGGAAAATGGCCAGAGAAGTGGGAATCTTAAAGATATAAATCAGAGCTACTAAGTGGTCAGACAAAATGGTTATGAATATGGTGATTGTAGAGTGACTGAGGCCACATTCCGAAACCAGTGATGGTCTTTATCACCTAAACATCATGGAAGTAAAGTAGGTAAGTACACAGCACATATTATAGACTAGAGCTCTGTGAAGGTGATGTTAGAAAAGAACATTCCACAGGGCAGTGTGGTAAAATCACACTAACAAAAACTTTCCTTGGCGACTTTACCACTTACATGATCATTGTGAACTGTTTCAGTTGCACTGCAACTACCTGTTTGTTCAGCCTGAACAGCCTGATCACCAGCATCCACTTCAATTTAAAAGGAAGGACAAGATAGTGTAGCGGAGCAATTTACCACCCCAAAATAAGTCTCTTTTGGCATAAGGATTATTTTGAACTAAGAAAGCGCAAACCCAGGAAATTTTCTTTATCTCTCCCTTAAGTGCCTAAAAGATTTAGATAGAGGACCTGAGGCAGGAAAAGAGCTATTATCAGAGATAACTGGGAAGAATATGAGCAAAGTGTAGTAGTGAACTGGGATGAACCTAGCAAGGCCTGTTTGTCCACCTTTCTNTCTCTCCCTTAAGTGCCTAAAAGATTTAGATAGAGGACCTGAGGCAGGAAAAGAGCTATTATCAGAGATAACTGGGAAGAATATGAGCAAAGTGTAGTAGTGAACTGGGATGAACCTAGCAAGGCCTGTTTGTCCACCTTTCTCTTGGTGTCCCATGGTCTCTGCATGGCATAACAATTATTTATTTACCAAATATTTTGCTGTCCCCATCTTCCTGTGAACTGTCTTCCTTCCTTTCAATGTCCCAAAGTCCTACTCCCTTCTTCTTAGCCAAGGATTGCATGCAAACCTCAATAACCTGTCAGAGGCTCTCATATTTGGGGGCCATAGTACCTAGTTTAATTAGGAGACACAGGACACATGGGTTTGGCCTATGGGTTGGGGTGATCCTCTGCAGTAGGAAATGGCAAGCCACTCCAGTATTCTTCCCTGGAAAATTCCATGGATGGAGGAACCTGGCAGGCTATAGCCCATGGGGTCACAAAGAGTTGGACAGGACAGAGCTACTGAGCAGAGCATACAATATTAGCTATAGACCTTACAAAAAACAGACTATGTAGAGTATTTTTCATCCAGTTTTGCTCAAGCAACAATAGGATAGCACTGTGTCCAAGACAGAACCAGTGTCATGCTTATTGTACCTTCTTTTCTGCCCTAGTGTCCCAGTTTTGGATGATAAACATTATGAACCATATTTACTCTATATAAAAATACATAATATTATATAACATTTTAACAATAACTTGTAGTTGAGCTAAAATACAAAGTCACACTCTACAGTACCCAGTGATTCATAAATAATAAGAAATGGGTGGTAGAATTTTTCCAAGTTTGTAACTTGTCAAGAGAAGAATTAAGGAGTAGAATAATATCAATATGTATCGAGCAATATGGTCCCGTCACTATTACACCCCAATGGGTATAATCTCATTTACTCCTCACAGCTAGCTGAGGAAAGAGGTACTTTATAATTCCCACCTGAACTGGAAGACTGAAAAATTAACCAGCCTAACTAAGGTATGTGCATGCTAAGACATTTCAGTTGTGTCTAACACTTTGTGACCCTATCTACTATAGCCCGCCAGGCTCCTCTGTCCATGGGATTCTCCAGGCAAGAAGACTGGAGTGGGTTGCCGTGCCTTTCTCCAGGGGATATTCTCAACCCAGAGACTGAACCCATGTCTCTTAAGCCTCCTGCTTTGGTGGGCTGGTTCTTTACCACTAGCCCTACCTGGGAAGCCTCAACCTGCCTAAGGTAACAGAACAGCAAATGGTGGAACTTAAAATCAAAAGCAGACAGTTCAGTAGAATTTTAAGATGCTGTGAGTGTGGAAGTAAAAACACTTGGATGCAGTTTAGAAGACAGATGACCACGGGGAGACCCTGCGCTGAGATGATCAGTGAAAGACAAGAGTGAGCTTAAGGGCAAAACATGTGTTCAGTTGAAGTAAGGGACTGACTAAGTGCAGGGGCAGAAAAAGGGCTGTGAGCAGAGAAAGGGATTTCAAAGTTTGAGGCCATAAACATAAAGTGATGTTAAATATTGATAGACCTGGGAAGTAACCATTCTTGTGAGTAGCTGAAAAACATTAATAAAGCAGAAGAAAGTTTTAGAAGTTTACAAGTCAAGAATATGATGAACCAGTAAATTAATTGGAAAAATATTAAAAAGGGAATAATATAGAAGTAATAAGATCTCAAAGAATAATAGATGTCCTCAAAGTGAAAAAGGACAAATGACCCTTTTATGAAATAAACTTTAGGCAAAGCATTATTTCTACCCTTGTTTTTAAAACACACACACACAGAGAATTATACAGAAATTCTTTTAATTCCAATACCAGATATTGAAGAGGAAAATTCAGGAGTGTAAAATTGGGTGTTTAAAAAATTCACCTTTTATTGATAATATTACATAACTGTTTATGTACTCAGAGTAATTCATCTAATTACCAATCAGAATGTCAAAATAATGGAAATTATTATCAATATGAAAACAGATCTATACTTCCATTCAGCTCAGTTCAGTTCAGTCACTCAGTCGTGTCCGACTCTTGGCGACCCCATGAATCACAGCACGCCAGGCCTCCCTGTCCGTCACCAACTCTCAGAGTTCACCCAAACTCATGTCCATCGAGTCCATGATGCCATCCAGCCATCTCATCCTCTGTCATCCCCTTCTCCTGTCCCCAGTCCCTCCCAGCATCAGAGTCTTTTCCAGTGAGTCAACTCTTTGCATGAGGTGGCCAAAGTTCTGGAGTTTCAGCTTTAGCATCATTCTTTCCACAGAAATCCCAGGGCTGATCTCCTTTAGAATGGACTGGCTGGATCTCCTTGCAGTCCTAGGGACTCTCAAGAGTCTTCTCCAACACCACAGTTCAAAAGCATCAGTTCTTCAGCGCTTAGCTTTCATTAGCTCAAGGCAAATTTCCCAAAATGGTCAAAGTACCCCAGAATCCATATTAAACACAAAACAAAGAGTAAATCTCCACTGACCTAATTATGTAATGAGAGAGAATTTTCCTTGCTTCTATTCAAAAGCCATTTATTTCTTTCAGATGTCCCTCGATAGAAACAGATTTCATAACTTAAAAAGGAAACTCATTTAATCAACTGATATTGTTTATCCTTTTGTTAGTCCCAATAATTGCTACATTTTTAACACCAAAGGATCAGTACTGAGTCTGTCCTTAAAAGACTTTTTTTTCCCCTCTCTCATATTTAAGCAGAAAGGATTATATTTATACAGAAGTTTAAATAGCTTTGAGTTAGGAGAGAAACAGTGATAAACTCATGCCACTCATTATGTAACAGAAAGCCTCATGAGGAAGCAGCACTTTAGTACTTAGAGGGTTTTAAAAAGTAAACCTGACAATGTTCATTTCATCTCCCTTCAACACAAATAGGCAATATCACTGAGAGTAGAAAATGGTTATGGTGGAAAAAATACCACTGGTTATGAATCTACCTTGTCAATCTTTTCCATTAGGTTCATTAATGCACATTATATTAAAACATGATTTGTATCATTTAGCCTATTAAATTCCTTTTGTATTTAAAAAATTAAGGGCTATTTGGCAGTATTTCAAAACTAATTCTTACAATTATTCAAAACTAGTACTCAAAACTAATTCTTACAATTCAGATTTATTAACCAAAGTATTGAAGTCAGTTACAAAGATTCTGAAAATAAACAGAAAACACTGAAAACTGAATGTTAAGATTCAGTAAATATCTTTGAGCAACCATATACATTCCTAGTCTTTCTGTCCTTAAATGTCTTAAATGTCTCTACTGCTAGTAAGAAATTTTCCTTATTTGCATTGACTTTTTTTTCTCTAGACACAAAACTGCATGGAAACTGTCAGTTTGCTATAGTTGGGGGGATATCCTCAATAACACAGACATTTTTTAAAACTTTGCTTGAAGTTTCAAGATTGCTTTTTGGACAAGTCCAAAATACCTTTCACATCTTATACTGAAAGCTATATACAAAATGGTAGTGCATTTCCCCAACACCCTTCAGAGGTCACTAAATGCATTTTTCTTTTTTACTTTTAAACTGTGTCTACATTATGACAAGGCCATCCAATGACAAGTGAGAAATTCACCCAAAAAGGAAGTTTTCTCTGAACTGTTCTGAACAATTTCTTTGGAAAATTTTCCTATCTAACTGCAGGGAGATATTTGATCTAACCCTCGCAGTAAGAATTCCTCTTAATCTATAGTGATTAATCTTAAAAGTATATAGATGAGAGAGAGAAAATCTGGAAGAAAATGCTCAAAGAATCTTTTTTATTCATTTCATGGTAACTTTCTTTCATTCCATGGCACTAGTCAATATCCAAGTCCAGTTACGACTCAGGGAAACCTGCAAAAAATACAGTCTAAATTAATCCCTTTAACATTAAATATTCTATTCGTTACACTCCAATCTGCTTGCATTCATATCCCTTTCTATTAACATGAACATAAGTAGCCCAACATCTCTGTTAGGACAGAAACAAAAAAAAAATTCTTGATGTACATTTCCCTGAGATCTTTGAAACATTTCAGGGTTATGTACAATACATTTCTGATCATCAACACATCAAATACTTCAAATTACTAAGCAATTTTGCATACCACAGAAGGAACAGATAGCTTCATATCTGCATTAAATTGTCCCTTATTCACAGTGCATATAATCAGTCCCAGATAAGATTATCTCCATTGTTGGAAACAACAGTAGTACAGTTCATCTGGTGAGCTTTGGAGTTAGACTGCCCAGGTTGGTGTGGAATAAGATAATATCCACATGTCCTTAGGCAGGTTGGCTAACTCCTACTTATTTTTCTGTTTCTTTATCCAGTTATTTTAGATAATAATAGAATCTATTCTATGAAGTTAATGGTAAGGACTAAATTTAAGAAAATGTTGTACCTGGCTTTCTTATTAGAACCAAGTTCTAACAGAAAATCAGAGCTCAGATTTAAGAAACATTACATAATTTTTGTTGATGATGTTGTTGTTTTTATTATTTTTTGCCATCTTTGGGATAAGCATATTTTATCATAAAACTATTTAACAAAGGTAAGTTACTGTGTGAATACAGAGCTTGTTTTCACTCAAGAAAAGACCATATTCAAAAGCATGCTTCATATCTAAAATCATTCTGGTTCTTTCTAAATAGGAGATTCACAAAAGTTAACAATTAAGCTCTGTTAATTTAAGTAGGCTTATCACTAGGTAGGATGTTTACAGGAAAGTAGTATAAGCTACTTCTGTAGGTCCTCTGTGCCATTTAAAACCTTGGTACAAAACCAGTCCCTAAAGGTCACAGAGTTGTGTTGGGGCCACAGAGTTACCTTTGTATGTTGTCTCATTAATTTCAATCATTTTGAAATATCCTCTTTGCTATAACATCAGAGTCTCAATCTAAAGAAATGATACTCAATGAGTAAATACTCACTGAGTATCAAGTTATAAAAATAATTGTTTCAGTAGGGGACAGAGGCTAAATGAGGTAGAATCAGGTCACTGCAACAGCAAAGTTAATCTTCAAAGAATTTTAGGCAGGGTGTTATTTTCTTTCATTATGTTTTGATAGTTATAAATACATGTTTATAAAACATAAACACCATGGAAAATATTCAACAAAATTACATTAATTTTTTGCTTGAAGGTAGTTTTTTATTATATTTTTATAACTTTTATCAGTGAATGTGTATAACGTTTGTAAGGAATAATCACATAAAGCAGTTTTTTTCCTCATTACTCTAACTAGTTCCCAGTGCTATAGGCTGACATTCAATTTGTTATAGCCAGTAATACAAATCGTGTTCACTAACCTATTGAATCATCTCATTATAATAGACAGAAGTATAAGATGGCCTACAGGAACCCTGGTCTTTAGTGTTGCCCTCTGAATAAGAGCCCTCGTGAGAGTGGGTAAGACTGGTAACCTGCTCCTAACAAAATATGGCTAAAGTTTCATGATTAGGGAATGATATATTTTGAGTTTTATTCAGGTATAGTTAGCAAATAAAATTTTAAAATATTTAAAGTGTATATCATGATTATTTGATATGTGTATATATTTGAAATGATTAGCCCCATTCAGTTAATTATCACATCCATCACCTTAAATGTGAGGACATTTAAGGACATAATTTGCTATTCTCTTAGCAAATTTTAATTATACTGTACAGTGCTGTCAACTACAGACACCATGTTATATATTACATCCTCAGACCTTATTCATCTGATAGCTGAAATTTTGTACCTTTTAACCAATCTCTTTCTATTTCTAACACCCCCAGCTCCCTGGTGATCACTTTTTTATTCTCTATTTCTATGAGTTTGACATTTTTTTTTCTTTGTAGATTACACATTTAGTAACACCATGAATTATTTGGTTTCCTCTCTCTGGCTTCTTTCATTTATTTTACTGCCCTATGTTATGATATGCTTATAAGCCTCTGACTTGCTAGTATACACAAATGAGACTGTCCTGGTGGCCTTGAGGAATTAAGCTGCTGTGATGTGAACTGCCCATGAAGAGGGTCATGTAAGCAAGGGAATGCACGTGACCTGTAGAACTTGAGAGCCGTCTCCAAGGACATGCAGCAAGAAACCATGGCCCTCAGTTACAAGGCAAGGAAATGGCTTCCAGCAACATACTGGATGAGTTTGGAAATGTGAGACCCCACGTGAGAATACAGCCCTGGCTAGTATATAATTGTAAGCCATGTGAGACAGTGAACAGAGGACCAGGTAAGCCATGACTAGGAATTTGGCCACAGAAAATGTGCATTGTTTTAAGTCACTAAGTGTAAGGATATTTATTGACAGTAATAGAAAACTAACATTCTTTTTTTTTTTACTTTATTTTACTTTACAATACTCTATTGGCTTTGCCATACATCGACATGAATCCACCACAGGTGTACACGAGCTCCCAATCCTGAATCCCCTTCCCACCTCCCACTAAATCACATTAAAAAAAATCAGGAAATAGCAAGATGAAGCCATACCAGTTTTTATCATTTACTCCAAACCTTCACTTTTGCTTTCTTCTCATGTCTGGTTAGATTTACATCAAAACTGGTAATTTATATCTTTTCTTTCTCCCTGACTATCCTTTGGTGGGAGTATGGGCAATGTTTTAAAGAAAAAGAACTATTAATAGAACATATCATTCCATGTCCCAAGTTTCTCTCATCAGTAATTTCACCTTTCAGCTGTAGTTAGTTCTATGTATAGCAACTGGAAGTAATTTAAATAACTCAAATGGCTTAAGTAGAAAGGAGACTGATCAAGTCAGATGACAAGAAGCTAGTCAGTAGGACAGGCTCTAGACTCTGCAAACTAAAACTCCAGCTCAGGATCTTTGTGATTCTTTCAACAATTTCTTATATTTCTAAGTTGATTTCATCCTGCAGCTCATCTAGTAGTCTTATTTAGACAAGACCATCTGGCCCTGGAAGAAGGGTTGTTCATTTCTTTTCATTCATTCACTCATTCATTCTCTCTTTGTGTTTGTTTCTCTCTTTCTCTCCAGACTTTTCATGTCTTATTGGCCATAATTAGGTGCTATCTCTTCTAAAACAATCATTGACAAAGTTTAGCCAGTCTTAGGTTAGACCAATCTTAACCTACCCTGAAGGTTAAATAACACAATCAAAAATAGGATTTTGTTCATGAAAGTGAAAGTGAAGTCGCTCAGTCGTGTCCGACTCTTTGTGACCCCATGGACTGTAGCCTACCAGGCTTCTCCGTCCATGGGATTTTGTTCATGGGGATACACAAAAATGAGAAGAGTTTAAGAAGATGTACTTGAATAAGTTATTTTGCTGTGTTTAGTCGCTAAATCAAATCTGAATTTTTTGCAACGCCATGGACCATAGTCCTCCAAGCTTCACTGTCTATGGGATTTTTCAGGCAAGAATACTGGAGTGGGTTGCCATTTCCTTCTCCAGGGGGTCTTCTCAACCTGGGGATCAAACCCTTCTCTCCTGCACTGACAGGTAGATTCTTTACCACTGAGTCACCGGCAAAACTCATGAAGTTATACTGTAATGGATATTGAAAGACAATTAACAAATATTCAGGCAAAAATGGAGGAGAGAAACTGAAGGCAGAGGGTTAGGCACGTGTCTCAATTAGGGCGGCTTTCGTGTGGATGCAGCGGTGGGGAAGGGCAGTGAAAGTGAAAAGTGAAGTCGCTCAGTCGTATCCGACTCCTTGCGACCCATGGACTGTAGCCCACCAAGCTCCTCTGTCCATGGGATTCTCCAGGCAAGAATACTGGAGTGGGTTGTCATTTCCTTCTCCAGGGGATCTTCCCGACCTAGGGATCGAACCCAGGTCTCCCACATTGCAGGCAAATGCTTTAGTAGAAATAATTTGTGAAATATTTAGGCAGTAAAGTTAGGAGAACATTTAAACTGGTTATAAAATATACTTCTTCCCCAAAACACTATACACACAACCCAGCTTTCTGTACTTGGCTGACTTTCAAAGTTGAACTACTTTCAAAAATAATCTGTGAAATCTTGGAAACACATAATATTCACATTGAAGGTCACAAATGGGTTAATTTCTTCTGTCAAATCTGAATATTTCAGACTTGAGAGCAACTACAAAGTGACCAGCACACTAATGGCAAATATCAGAGGTAATTGATTCAAAATATGAGAGCCACTTACACATGAACAGCCGTCATCTCAATATAGAAAACCAAAACGCAGCGACTGTTAAAGCAAATCGTCCTCTTATAAAAGGCCTCTTATATAATTTGAAGCTGACCATTCCTTTAGAAAAACCTTCAACTAGCACTGTGAAAAGATTCATGACTTTTAAATATCGAGCACAAGGCTCTAAACTGTTGCACTCCTGAATAATTTTGCGAAGTTCAAAATAATTATAAATGACTACCCATAATTAAAATAAAATTATTAAATTAGAAAAGACAATTAAAGCTGAAGTAAAATGATCTGTGTTAAAATCATAAAATCGTCATTGCTCTAATTATTAGCATGATCCATTTTTAATCTATGACATTTATAAAGCAAGAGATTTTACTTATCCAGTCTTATTAGCATAATAACCAGTGCACTTTATAGGGCCTTAACAATAAATTACTTTCCTTATATTTAAGTTTTGCCCAGACAAACAGAATTAAATATGCATTGAACTTAAAGGTTAAAGCCCCTTCATTAATTCTGTTATTGTTTTTCATAAGCCAAATTCTCCATTAAGATACCTCTTGACTTCATAGCATTGATTCTAATCATTTTCTAGTAATGAACCCCGGACTGACATGAGATAATGCCTTTGGGCATTTTCACTTGTAAGAAACCTCAACCCTTAACCCCTCTCACTTCATTTGCATAATCACTTGCATAGATCTTCCTACATTTGGGATGTCTCTGTGCTTCTCTGCATTAATTTTCCATTTTACTGTCTTGGAACTATCTCTTTCTTGATTTTTTTTCTCTACATTTTTCTTCATTGTCTCTCCAGGCAGGCACCCACTGCCCCCGAAGCTTCTTCAGAGTAGCTGGCCTTGCCTCCTTTTTCAGTCATTAGTTAGAAGAGACTGTTAATGAGTTTGATGGACTTTGATTTTGATGCACAAATTTTTTTTTTTTAGGTCATTGTATCCATGATGAATACTTCGGAAGTATCTTCAAAAGAATTTTCCCTGTCCCATGCAACTCTACTAAGAGCTCTAGTCTGTAACCTTGGGAATGGAGTATGAACTCCTCCTTTTATTCTACCATTCTTCAAATTATATGTTCAATTATTGAACACAATCTGATTTTAAAAGCTATTATAGTGCAATGTAAGTGTTCTCAAATTATATGGGGGTAGTTACCATATACTCATCTTTCTCTCTTTCAATGTGCTCTTGGCTTCTTAGTGTCTTTACTTCACTTACAGGCCAACTGGTCATTCATTCTTTCTATAAACTATTCTTTGAAAATAAAAACTGTCTTTTTTGGGTTCTAACACTTTTCCCCAACAATCATTTTCCTCATCTCAGACAGAATTTTTAATATTCCCCTATTCTAAATTCTTCCTACTGCTCCTTTCTTCAAGGATGGAGTTTGAGCAATACAGAATCCTCTTTAATAATTTCTTGAGAATTTCTTTTTCTCCAGATGGTGTTTATGACCCTAGACCTAGAGTCTTTGATCCAGATGGTTTCATTACCCATTGATCTTTCTGCTATTGGTCAAGTATTAATCTATTACATCGACTTCTCAACACTCATATTTTTCAATCATATTTTCAAAAGAGGTATCTGCACTAAGTCAAAGCTCTCTGTATTTTAATGCCTGTTTAGGGGAAAATGTAGCTAGTCATATTACTTCTATTAATATAAATTATGCTCAAAATTCTCGATTGGCTTCCCAATGTATTTTGAATAAAATAGAAACTTGTTATCATAGCCTCCAGGCCCTGAAAGATTTGGCCTCTCCCTCTTGGAGGTTTACTACTCCAATGTAATCTCTTAACACTGATTCTATTCCCTGCACCACAACTTGGAGAGGTCACTTAGTGTTGCTTTGTCTCTTCTGGAATACATCCCTCAGAATTTTGCCTGTCTTATTTTGACTTATCTTTGTAATGTCACAACCTTGAAGAACTGTCCTGTTTGAAACATGGCCACCTGTATTTTTAATGCATCAATTTTTATTTGATTTAATAATTTAAATAATAATGTATAATTACTTTTTGTATTTGCTTGCTTAGTTTTTGAAAACTTCTACCAATAGAATGTAAATTCTACGAAAACAGGGCCCATTTTTTCCCTGTTTACTATTGTATCTTTGGTATTTTGTGCAATGTCTGGTCCATAGCAGAAATCAAATATTTGCTAAAAAAAAAAGAACAAGCAGATGCATTTGTAGAAACCATGTTAACACAAGGAATTAATCTATATTTGTGGGCTGAAGTATGTGAAATCCCATTCTCCCAAAATAAGTAATGTAGAACTCTAGAAGCAATGAAAATTCTCCAAAACCTGCTTGGAATTAGCAGACATTTCATTCAATCAAGAGATTCAAGTGATTTACTTTTTACAAGGTACAACATATATATTTTTAAATATTCTAAAATATCTTACTTCTTCCTCCCATCTTTCAGGCATAGATTAAATGGTAGAGTTAGGAAACAAGATACCTAGCATTTCCAGTCAATCGCAAAAGACAATTTTATAGACTGCAAACTCCTTCATGAGACTATGAGCTCCTTGAGGGCATGTCTAACCAATTCTCTGAAACACTGTTAGTGCCCATAAAGTGTCTTTTTGTCAATATACAACAATAGTCTGTAGAGAGTGATGATAAATAGTTACTCAAACTGATTGAAATCTAAACTATTTTAAAATGCTAGAATTAATAAAATGATAGTGGATACTGATTTTTTTTCCAGATTCAGAAAAATGGAATCCATTTTAAATGCAAATTTCTCAGCATGTCAGGAATAATAAGAGTTGAACTTCTCTCAAGTAATTGCTCTATAAGCCACAATCATGGTGTTAGCTCAGAGGAAGTGGTTTAAAGCACTAATGTATAATGTGTTCAATGGCCTGATTATGTCCTAAAGGAAGACCCACCTAAAGACCTCACTTAGTGGTTAGAAATGATTCAGAAACTTGAGGAAATAAATCTACCAGGAAGCAAATAATGAATAGAGACTCTGGGTATCTTCATTAAACATCGGAAGTTTTAAATGAGAGAAATAATGCTTAAGACCAAGGGTAACATTTTACATATTAGTTTTACAATCAATATCTTGGAAGTTTAGAGTCAATAAACACTCTGGATTTTGATGAATACAGATTCTGAAATTTAAAACTCCTTTTTCATGAACTTTGAAAGTATTCCCACTGAAATTTTAAGTTAGCATTTTGTACATATTTTGTCTCACAGACATTTTGGTGAACTTACAGGGGTGTACAGACCCTTAAGAGGCCCTTCCCTTAAGTAGTAATTTTTGGAAAAAAAATGTTACGAGATAAGGGTCTCATGATGCTGGAATAGAAAACATTGTTAAAAGTGACTGATTAAAGCAAGCCAAAAAATGTATACCAAAGGATATTTAGGCAACAACACCATGATCTATTTCTACTTTATTGACTATGCCAAAGCCTTTGACTNGCTCCCGGGCTGCACCGACGCCGCGGCCTCGGCTCGGATTTCCTCCTGATCCCGCGTCTCCTGGCCCGGATGTCTCACCGTTCGGTGGAAGGTGGCTCCTCACACGCCCCTCCTCGAGGCAAGTAGATATGGGAGCTCGTTATCACCTCCCCCTTTAGCGTAGGGGAAACTACTGCCTCCGGGCGGGGGCCGCGTGGGCCGCAAAGTGACGAGGCTGGGGGACACGGCCAGAGATGCGCGGGGAGAACTTTGGGTGAAATCGCTAGACCGAGGCAAAATGGTATCGCTGAACTTTTGAGTTAGGTGCCGGTTGACGGGTTTAATGGGAGAGAAGTTTGTGTTTCAAGTTTTCGTCATTTAGGGGTAATTGCAAATCCAGCAGCTTTATTTTTTAAGATTGTGGTAGAAATGGGGCGCCCCTCCCCTGTAATATGGCGCATTCCTAACACGCCCACGAGGATAATCCCGGAGCCCCACCTCTTTTTTTAGGTTCCGCCCCTTTAGAAAACCGAGGTACTCAAGATCTCTTTTGCCCACTTTGCTTTCTGTTTGACATTCTTTCTTTTAAGGTTATGACTCATATAACACTTTGACTTACATTTTATATTGTAAGACTCAAACAACAGTTTAGAGAAGAGAAACCAGAAGAGTTCTTATTTTGCCTCCTAAAAATGACTAACCCAGATTATCTGTTGGTTAGAAACAGAGGTGGGGACTTGATCACAGGGGTTAGCTGTTATTTTCCAGAATATCATAAACACCTGTACTGTTTACACAGACAGAACTAGGTTGTCAGTCTACAGGTGACTGGTGGTAGGAATGGATTCCGTAGAACTTGGAAACTTCTAGATCAAACTGGCATTTAATGTAAACTATAAGTGCCCCAGAAAAGTGATCTGTATTTTTGCTACTTGAAGTATAGGAGGTGAGTCAGCAATATTGGCCTGGTATCTTGTTAGAAGGAGAAGGGGACTACAGAGGATGAGATGGTTGGATGACGTTACCGACTGGATGAACAAGAGTTTGAGCAAGCTCAGAGAGTTGGTGATGGACAGGTGAACCTGGCATGCTGCAGTCCATGGAGTCGCAGAGTCAGACACGACTGAGCAGCTGAACTGACTGATCTTGTTAGAAAAGTAGAATATAAAGTCTCACCCAAGACATCCTGAATCTGAACCTGCTTTTCACAAAACCCCGAGGTGGTTACTGTACACATGAGAATTTGAGAAGCACTAATAGAAACAGAAGGGNTGTGTTTCTTCCAGTCTAGCATTTCTCATGATATACTCTGCATATAAGTTAAATAAGCAGGGTGACAGTATACAGCCTTGACGTACTCCTTTTCCTATTTGGAACCAGTCTGTTGCATTAGGTTGTTTATTTGAGACTTTTCTTGTTTCATGAGGGAAGATTGTATTGCTATGAACTTCATTCTTAGCTGCTTTTGCTGCATCCAGTAAGTTTTGGACCTCGATGCTTTCATCTTCATTTGTTACTAGGTATTTCTTTTTTCCTTTTTCCTTCTTCTTTGATTTCTTCAGTGATCAAATGGTTGTTAACTCGCATATTGTTTAGCCACCACATGTTTGTGAGAAACACACCTATTCTTGATGCTGGTTCAGACGGGAATTTCTCCTAGGTGGACACTGTGTCTTATACTTAAAGTCTTAACAACTTTCCTGTGCAAGGTAGCATTTTGTAGAATTGCCTCTCTTGAGCTGCAGATGTGGCAGGAAGAAGAGAGTTCATACAACCATTCTGTAGGGCTGAAGCTGTGAGGAAGGGGCTGTGGGAGGTGTTCCAGGTACCTAGGTCTTGGCTGATCTGAAATTGTCCTAGAGATAGGCTTCAGGCTGTCAGAGGGATGGGCAGGACCACATGTCTCCCAGGCACTTCTCTTAAAAGTGGTCCTTTTGATGGATTTATGATGAACACCAAGAGGGAGGAACCTAGTATTAATAGTTATTGGCATAAGCCTGGAGTGAAGCTGGTTTTCTGTGGCCAGTAAAATGTAGAACCACCTGCCTTTACTGATAATCCAGTTTTGTGGATGTTGAGGAGGCTAACAAGAGACTGTTCAATAATTTTAAATTCATTTTTATTACTGAGAAATACTATTTCTAGAAGGTATGCCAGTTTTGAGCCTGCTTATCTTCCATTTCACTTGGGTGCAAGCTCATTGTCTAAGGCTCACCTCAAGTACCATCTCCAAAGTCTTTCTACTACTTCCCTACCCTCAAAGTGTTCTCTCTGTTTTATAACCATCTCTTTTTTAAAAAGTTAATTTTTTATTGAGGTATATTTGCTTTAAAATGTTGTGTTGTTTTCTTTTATACAGCAAAGTAAATCAGCTCTATATTTACATACATCCCCTCTTTTTTGAATTTCCTTCCCATTTAGGTCACCACAGAGCTTTTAGTAGAGTTCTCTAGGCCATACAGTACGTTCTCATTAGTTATGTACTTTGCAAATAGTATCAATAGAGTAAATGTATCATCTCAATCTCCCAATTAATCCCACCCCTTCCCCCCCTAGTTATCCATATGTTTGCTTTCTATGTCTGTGTCTTTATTTCTGCTTCTCAAATAAGGTCATCTATACCATTTTTCTAGGTACCACACATATTTATTAATATACAATATTTACTTTTATCTTTCGGACTTAGTACACTCTTTTTGACAGTCTCTAGATCCAACCACATCTCTAAATGACAAGTTTCATTCCTTATAATGTCTGAGTAATATTCCATTGTGTATATGTACCACATCTTCTTTATCTACTCCTCTGATGATGGACATTCAGGTTGTTCCATGTCCTGGCTATTGTAAATAGTGCTGTAGTGAATGTTGATGTGCATGTATCTTTTCAAGTTATGGTTTTCTCTGGGTATATGCCCATGAGTGGGATTGCTGGGTCATGATAGTTCTCTTTTAGTTTTCTAAGGAACTGCCATACTGTTCTCCATAGTGGCTATATAAATTTACATTCTAACCAGTAGTATAAGAGGGTTCCCTTTTCTCCACACCTTCTTCAGCATTTATTGTTAGTGGATTTTTTGCTGATGGCCATTCTGACTGGTGTGAATGATACCTCATTGGAGTTTTGATTTGTGTTTCTCTTAATAATCAGTGATGTTTGTGCATCTTAAATAGCCATTTGTCCAAAGAAGACATACAGGTGGCCAACAAACACATGAAAAGATGCTCAACATCACTAATTATTAATCATCTCTTTTATTGTCTTTTCTTCTTACACAGTATGTATCTACATTTGCTGACCATGTACCTTATTGGTGTATATTTTCACTCAAATTGATTTTAAGTCTAGTCACATGGTGAAAGAAAGTAGAAGAAACTACTACTTATCAAGCACAGGATTTTGCAAATAATTTAGGTGCTTAATAGATATTTAATAAATCAATGGTATCTCTGAAGCATTATAAAAAACTGTTGTACAAATTTTCTCAATCTTTATTGAGAATATTTCTAAACTCTATTTGTGTGTACTTTAGAAAGTACAATATTGCATATAATTTAATCTTTTCTCTAGTGACTTTTGTTACACAAAATATAAATATTCAGAAGTTAATTCTGTTGATTAAATTTATTCTGGCTTGAGAATGATATTACTTTTAAGAGGTTTTTCTTTTTTGTCAAAACATAGGAATTGGAGATTATTTTTTTTTTGTATTCTAGTGCTTACAAATATTTTTACACATTTAATCATTCATTCTACAATATTGAATACCTATTATATGCTATGAAAAGAAGGGAAGTGAAAAGCAAAAGGGAAAAGGAAAGATATACCCATTTGAATGCAGAGTTCCAAAGAACAGCAAGGAGAGATAAGAAAGCCTTCCTCAGCAATCAGTGCAAAGAAATAGAGGAAAACAATAGAATGGGAAAGACTAGAGATCTCTTCAAGAAAGTTAGAGACACCAAGGGAACATATCATGCAAAGATGGGCTCAATAAAGGACAGAAATGGTATGGACCTAACAGAAGCAGAAGATATGAAGAAGAGGTGGCAAGAATACACAGGAAAACTGTACTAAAAAGATCTTCATGACCCAGATAATCACGATGATGTGATCACTCACCTACAGCCAGACATCCTGGAATGTGAA
>SJYV01039463.1:1488970-1632373 GCA_006410875.1 Neotragus pygmaeus | reverse complement strand
AGACTCTGATGCTGGGAGGGATTGGGGGCAGGAGGAGAAGGGGACGACCGAGGATGAGATGGCTGGATGGCATCACGGACTCGATGGACATGAGTCTGAGTGAACTCCGGGAGTTGGTGATGGACAGGGAGGCCTGGCGTGCTGTGATTCATGGGGTCGCAGAGAGTCGGACACGACTGAGCGACTGAAGTGAACTGTGACCCTAGAGGTGTCAGAACTCCAGATGTGTGCATAATTGATACATCGATTGTGTGCCATATTAATTCCACTTCTTCATATCCTCTGTCTCTGTGACCTTATAGTTACTACAGTGGGCAGAATATATTTCCCCACCCCAGTGAAATATTAATCTGAATGACATGAGTAGAGACCTTAAATTGCTTGTGTGACTTAGCTTGACTTGTACCTCAGCCATATATCACTAAGAGAATTTCACTCAGGTTGTTGCCAGTCCAAGGAGGATGAGAGACGTGGAGCAGACCTTTGTCCAGGCAGCAGTGTAAAGCTAGGGAGGCCCAGAAGACCTACAGCTCTGTGATGAATGCTTGTTGTAATCACTGAGTCCTGAGTTGTTTTGTTATGCGACATTTTGTAGTGATGGTAGTTAACACAGCAGGATTCTAAATGGCCAAGTTTAATTGCCTCATTTCTGAATCAGTTTTACTGACTGGTTCTTTAATTGGCCAGGCTTGGATTACATTCCCACCTCTCTCCTTCACCCCTCCCCCCAAAATAGATTGGCTGAATGGGGCTACTGGGATGAAAATCTGATCTCATAATATGAGAGAGAAACTTCTCTGAAGAAAAGTGGTGGTTGTTACCAGAGGAAGGGAGTTGGTTTGAAAATAGGACAACAGGCAAAAACAGTCATAATTCACTTCATTGTTCTTTATACTTCAGTACTGATTGTTAGAACTTTAGCTGGCTGTGCGCAAGGTAATTTGCTTCAGTCATCTTGTATTTCAGTACTTACCTTACAGGTTGTGCTTGTGTCAGTTAGGATTAAGTTCACTGCAGTAATATAAAACCCGCCAATACAAGTGACTTTAAAATATAGGACTTTATTTTTTTCTCTTGCATTAAAGTCTGAAGATGGACAGTCTAGGACAGATGTGGTAGCTCTGACCTACAAAGTCCTCAGGAACAAATGTGGGTTCTAGCTTTCTAGTTTGTCATCCCTAGGGCGTGTGCTCATTGTTTTGTGCAAGAGAGAGCCTCTTTGACTAGAGACACATTTTAAACAGCAAGGTGGAGAAAGATGAGAAGACAGAGCAAAGAATATATACCGGCTGCTTTTCAAGGATATTTCTCAGAAGCTGCTACATAACATTTCTAGTGACCTCTCACCCTTCCAGTGGTAAGAGCCAGGATAAAAGGGAGACTTGGGATCACATCTTTATTCCAACATCCATGCACCCAGCTAAAAATTAGGATTTCTAAGTAGGGACAGTGGGCTTCCCTGGTGGCTCAGGTGGTAAAGAATCTGCCTGCTAGTGCAGGAGACCCAGGTCTGGTCCCTGGATTGGGAAGGTCCCCTGGAGAAGGGAGTGACTAGTATTTTGGCCTGGAAGATCCCATGGACAGAGGAGCCTGGTGGGTTACGGTCCATGGGGTCGCAAATAGTTGGATACGACTGAGAGACTAACACTTTATCTTTTTTCAAGTAGGGACAATGGATATTACACTAGGCAATAAACAATCTCTGTCCTAGTACTCAATACATATTTATTGACTAGATCTGTTGATTGAATGAATCATGTATTAAAAATTAAATTTGGTTTGTAAACACTGAAAACTAAGTTTTCAGTCTTAGATTCAATGCAGGCTTAAATAATCTATTTGAGACCTATTTAAACTATTTCTCAGTTTTAGTAAGCAAAAAAAGAAAAAAATGACTATTTGCTTTAGAATTCTTTTTGCTTTACGCTCAAATTGAATCGTGTGGTAGGCTTTTTTCAGTATTGTTGATCCATTTTCTAAAAGTCTAATTTTTATAGGATTCTCAACAGAGTTTAGTGCTTCTCCACTGGAATTCTTAACTCTGAAGAAAATGTCTCTCTTAAAATTATGGGTCCTCTTAAGCTTAGACCAGCATCCCTTTGAAAGTTTGGGCTACAAATACTTGGATTAAATGGATTTACCACCTATAGTTTCAGTAATGCTGACATTATGGGTAAGCTGTCTGCTGATCCATTGTCCTATTGTGCAAGCAGACAAACCAAACCTATTTCCCGTCTGTGGATAAATTCAACATTGATGTTGCTGGGAGGAGATTGGGAGCTAACTACTAAGCTATCGATTTTTTTTCCACTGTGGGTCAGATCCAGTTTTTAGTAATCTGTACAATTCCTGCTGTTAAATCCAGAGTAATAAAAGGAAAGTTTGGAGTTGATGTCAAAGTTAGAAGTCTATTTCATGATATTTTGCCAAAGGTTTATCTTTATGTTTCATTTTATAAATATCAGATGTCTGAGTGTGGAATACTCAAGCTAGAAATTGAAATCTTGACATATTTCTGAGTTAACTATTAGTGTGCCTGTCAAGCTAGATAGGGTATTTTAAATTTCAGAATTTAAAATTTTTAGGATTTTCTTTAATTCAGAGAGATTTGTTGATGGGAGATGATAGCAAAATACAACTTTTTTGGTTTTTGAGTTTCTACTAAACATGGTACTTTTCCACAAAAGTTAAAACTGATTCAATATTTAAAATACTTTTTTCATTCATTCATTCATTTAACAATTTCTTATTAAATGTTCATTATATTTTTTGAAACTGTTCTGGGTATTAGCTATATAGTAGGAAGCAACAGAGTCCCTACTCTTGAGAAATTTCTCACCTGATGTAAGAGAAAGGCATTAAGTAGTTGCCTTTGGAATAGAGTTTTTAATGGCATTGGAATATATTTTCATTTTAATTGCTGTAGCACTATTAAAATGTCTAAGTACCACATTGGCCTGTATTTTTCTGTGCTTTTTTTCTTAATTATTCTGCTAAATTTTACATGCTAAGTATAGTAATGAGTCACTTATCTATCATCTGTAGGAAATTAGTGGTTCTACCATAGTTTTTTTTTTTTTTTTAATAACTGGAAAATAATAGTTTTTAAAGCTTTAAAAATTTTTAGCTGTTTTGAAAGAAAGCTGCAATAGACTGAATGTTCTTCCCAAATTCTTATGTTGAAATTCTAACCACCAGTGTGATGATGGGATTTGGAGGGTGGAACCCTCCTGAATAGGATTAGTATTCTTATAAATAAAAGAGGACTCCCTTCCTCTCCTGCATCATGAGAACTTGGTGACAAGGTGGCTCTCTATGAAGTAGCATCTCACCTGGACATTGAATCTGCCAGCAATACCTCAGTCTTGGACTTCTAGCCTCCATAACTATGAGAAATAAATTTATGCTGTTTATAAGCCCCTTAGTCTAAGTCATTCTGTAATAGCAGCCAAACAGATTAAGACAAAAGTTTTCTAAAATGTATTATGTGCTTTTTGGCTATGTAGAATATATATAGCGATTATCTTTTATATATATATATATTTTTTTTCTATATATATATAGTTTATATATATATATAGATATTTATATATATATATATAAAAGATAATTGCTACACTAGCTAGGGAGTTATGTTTCTGTGTTAGACTGAGTTGCTGTGAAAATAGACTTAGAAAATAAGTGACTTTGTGAACTGTGGTGTTGGAGAAGACTCTTGAGAGTCCCTTGGACTGCAAGGAGATCCAACCAGTCCATTCTGAAGGAGATCAACCCTGGGATTTCTTTGGAAGGAATGATGCTAAAGCTGAAACTCCAGTACTTTGGCCACCTCATGAGAAGAGTTGACTCATTGGAAAAGACTCTGATGCTGGGAGGGATTGGGGGCAGGAGGAGAAGGGGACGACAGAAGATGAGATGGCTGGATGGCATCACGGACTCGATGGATGCGAGTCTGAGTGAACTCTGAGAGATGGTGATGAACAGGGAGGCCTGGCGTGCTGTGATTAGTGGGGTTGCAAAGAGTCGGACACGACTGAGCGACTGAACTGAACTGAACTCGTGAACAAGAAGGTTATTTCTTCCTAACAGAATAACTGAGGGTATACCAGATTGGGCTTTCCTGGTGGCTCAGATGGCAAAGAATATGCCTGCAATGCTAGAGACCCAGGTCTGATCCCTTACTCAGGAAGATCCCTTAGAGAAGGAAATGGCAACCCATTCCAGTGTTCTCGCCTGGAAAATACCATGGTCAGAGGAGCCTGGAGCGCTGCAGTCCATGGGGTTGAAAAAGAGTTAGACATTACTGAGTGACTAACACACACCTGGTTGGTAGTAACTCTGTTCCACATGGCAATTCAGGGATCCAGATTCTCCCATCTTGTCATCTTGTGATGCTGTTATCCTCTAGAACCTTGTCATCAGGTCAAGGCTTGTTGAGGTTTCAACCAATGGAGAGAGCAACATGTGGACAAGGCACACGTCTCTTAAAGGCTGGAGTTTCGAAGAGTCAGGCACATGCCACAGCTGCTTATATATCATAGGGCTTCCCTGGTGGCTCAGCAGTACCCACTTGCCAATGCAGGAGACTCGGGTTCAATCCGGGTCAGGCAGATTCGCTGGAGAAGGGAATGGCAACCTACTCCAGTATTGTTGCCTGGGAAAACCCATGGATAGAGGAGCCTAGTGAGCTATAGTCCATGGGGTCACAAAAGAGTCGGACATGACTTAGTGACTCAACAACAATAACATGTATCATAGCTGAAATTTTTAGTCACATAGTTACATTAGTCTGCAAGGGAAACTGAGAATGTCCCCTAATTATGTGGCAGGAGTAAGGGGTGGATGAATATTGGTGGGCGGCTATCTCTCTCTCTCATAGCCCGCAACTCCGACTGCCCAGTTTTTGCATGTGTCCTTCTCACATTCATCCTTTTTCCATGCAAGAAACATAGGGTGCACTCACCTCTGTCCCAAGGCAGATGACCCAAAGTTCCATCCAGTTACTATACCCAGCTTAAATCCAAAGATTTCTGAGTGACATTCAGTCTTTCCACTCAGGTCCAAATGTAACTCAGGTAGATCAGAGTGGGCCAGGAAATTAAAACCCCTGTTCAAATAAGAGAAGAATGAGAGACACAGCAGTCATTGGTCCACAGCACTGATGGAGACCAGCTGGGCCGGGGTCTCAAAGCCCTCTGCTCTGGCAGTGGAGGAAGTTCCTCAATTGGATCTTGTTTCTGCTCTTTGGGAGGGAATTCTTACTCATTGCTTTCTGTGGTCTCCTACCCTACTCTCTGGAAGAATCTTCCTCGTCTGTTAATCGTCTTGGCCACATCTGAAGTGGGTTGTGGAAATATTTTCCCCTTAGGGGCTGTATGTATTTTGCAGCTGTTTGTAGATCTATAGGTTGTTTAAGACTCAAAGAGACACACAGCTCTTTGGTTCTCAGGCTCATGGATTCTTTACCAACACAGTTTCCTCAGTCTTAGTAAGCCTGCAGTTTGCTTGCTTTCAATATGTCTGTAAGCACAACCCCAATTTTTTTCTGGATATATTGTACACAGTACTTCAGTTTTTGCTTTCTTGTTCTTCCTGTGACATGTTTTTTCTTTCTTTTTTTTTTTTTTAATTTTAGTAGCAGCTGTCTTGAGGCCATCTGAAAAGTTAGGGTGGGCCAGAAAGACAACAGTCTGACCCGCTATTTAGTCACTATCACTCTCTCAGGAGGTCTTCTGTGATTAACCTATTTAGAGCCCCATCTCAGTCCCACCTTACCCCAATCTTGGAAAAAAAAAAACAACAAACACATCACTTTAGTATATTTACAAAATACGTATACATATGATGCATTTATCTTATTTATAATACTTGTGTATTGTCGGTCTTCATCCTCTAGCATGTAAATTTCATGAGATTTGGAAGTCATATTTTGTTCTTTCATGTATCTCAGGGACAGAGATTGTTGTTGTTTAATCACTCAGTTGTGTCTGACCTTTTTGTGACCCCATGGACTGTAGCCCACCAGGCTCCTCTGTCCATGGGATTTTCCAGGCAAGAATACAAGAAGGAATCCCTTCTCCAGGGGATCTTCCTGACCCAGGGATCTAACCCACATCTCTTGCTTTGACAGGTGGGTTCTTTACTACTGAGCCACCAGGAAAGTCCTGGGACAGAGAATAGTGCCTGCCAAATATTTGTTGAATGACTAAATGAATGAGTGATTTGAGAGTGTGATGACTTTTATGTATATTGTGCTGTTAATGAGCTGTGCAAATATTGTGGATTGTAGCTATTTCCTCTTATTCCATGTAAACAGAATTCTCATTTTATTCATTTGGTAGAGGAGAGCAGGGAGGATACATCTTTGTTCTCTGTTCTTTAGCCACAGAGAACTCTTCTATGCCAGTTATGGAAATTCCATTCTTCTTCATATTGTTTTATGACAAATCTAAACAGTGTATTAAAAAGCAGAGACATCATTTTGCCAAGAAAGGTCTGTATAGTCAGAGCTATGGTTTTTCCAATAGTCACATATGAATGTGAGAACTGGATGATAAAGAAGGCTGAATGCTGAAGAATTGGTGATTTTTAACTGTGGTGCTGGGGAAAACTCTTGAGAGTCCCTTGGACAGCAAGGAGATCAAACTATAGTCAATCCTAAAGGAAATCAATCCTGAATATTCATGAAAGGACTGATGCCAAAGCTGAAGCTCCAACCCTTTGGCACCTAATGAAAAGAGCTGACTCATTATAAAAGACCCTGATGCTAGTAAAGACTGAGTGCAAGAGGAGGAGGATGACAGAGGATGAGATGGTTGGATGGCATCACTGACTCGGTGGGCATGAGTCTGAGCAAACTCCAGGAGATGGTGAAGGACAAGGAGGCCTGGCATGCTGCAGTCAATGGGGTTGCAAAGAGAGGGGCACAACTTAGCAACTGAACAACAACAAGCATATCAGTCTTGGCAAGTGAGAGGTAAGCAAAAATGTAGTAGAATGGAAAAAACCTGTGAGGGGGAAATGCTTACTCACTTTCTGCTTTGGCTATTGTTTATACTTGTGTTGGTGTGATCTTGAAGCTTTAGCCACCATCTTGTGACCACGAAGGCAGACTTCACTAACAAATTGAAGTGGGAAGAGTGGAAAGATAGAAAGAACCCACATGACATAATTGAATCACTGCACCAACCTTGGATTCACTTTCTTTTTTAANGTAGAATGGAAAAAACCTGTGAGGGGGAAATGCTTACTCACTTTCTGCTTTGGCTATTGTTTACACTTGTGTTGGTGTGATCTTGAAGCTTTAGCCACCATCTTGCGACCACGAAGGCAGACTTCGCTAACAAATTGAGGTGGGAAGAGTGGAAAGATAGAAAGAACCCACATGACATATTTGAATCACTGCACCAACCTTGGATTCACTTTCTTTTTTAGATGAGATAATAATGTCCACTTCATTTAATCCATTTGTGGTCTGCTGTTCTGTTATTTGTTGATTGCTGCNGAACCCACATGACATAATTGAATCACTGCACCAACCTTGGATTCACTTTCTTTTTTAAATGAGATAATAATGTCCACTTCATTTAATCCATTTGTGGTCTGCTGTTCTGTTATTTGTTGATTGCTGCTGAAAACATCCTAACTGATAGAGTAGCGGTATCTTCAGTGGTTGCTGAGACTAATTGGCCACCATTCTGTTACTTATTCAACCATTTGTCTGTTTACTCATTTATTAAGTTTATTATATACCAGGCAAAACTGAGAGTAAAGAGATTAAGAGACAGCTCATGCATATCCTTGAGGAATTGACAATAAAGGTACAAACAAATAATCACTGAGTCATCTATCTGCACACTGTTACCACAGAGCAGGTGCTTATTAGTTTTCAAATTCACTATAATTAGTGGAATTTGTTAGTCTTTTAGGCACTTCTAATTGGACAGAGGTAGTCAATCCTGTCATTTCTGCAGTGGGCCCACATGGAAGCTACTCTCAGGCATGATTTGAGAGAGGCTTTTTTTTCTGTTTCCATAAAGGAGTGAAACCAATGTAGGCAATTTGGTCATATTGTTTATTTCTTGTCTACTCAGACATAAATGCCCTGTTGAAGATTATAGGGTTAAGGAATTGGGTGAGTTAGTTTGCTTGGTTTTCCTCCATCTCTATCTGAGATCCTTTTTAAACACCCAGGCTAGAATGTATTGATCAACTTGTGGCAGCAACTTGTATGTTGCTACAGGCTATTGGTAAAATTTGCATGTATGCCTAGAAAATAAATCAGAATTGCAGATTATTAAACATTTCAGTTTAATCATCTGGAAAGCCATAGTGTTTTTGTCTTCAAAAACAAAGCAAAACAAAAGCCCTGCAGCTATATCATCTAGTCATTGATACACTGAACTTAAAAAAAATTTTTTTACAGTGTCGTTCAGTATGTGCAAATGGTAATGTTAGCTGCCAAATGAGGGTGTAGGCTTTCTACCTAGAACTCGGTAAGAGAAGGTGCTGCTTTCATAACTAAAGTTCAAATGACAAATTCATGTATACTCAGGATGAGTCTTAATCTCCCTATGGTGGATCATAATTTTAAGTTTGTTGACTTACCTTTTATGTTGGGTTCATTAAAAGTTTATATAGGAAAAAAGTTTATATAGCAAGCTCAAGAAAAGTTAGTGACTGATAGTAGTATACTGATTTCTGATAGACTTAACATGTAGATTAATTCAAATGGTCATGGGAAACTGTTCAGGAGCTACTCTTAGTATATTAAAGTTTGTATCAAGTACTTTTAAGTCTAAATATCCTTATTTTTTTCTTTCTGCTTTAGAGTGATTTTGGGGATTTTCATTCCATTCTATGTTTCTGTCTACTATTTGGTCACCAACTTTTCTTAATGATATTTGACCCTTTGTTTGCTTTTGGTTTATGATATTTAATAACTAGGCACAGTTAGCCAGATGTAAGGGAGAGGTTTTATTTTCATCTTTGTTACATGTAAGCTTTATTTTTTTCAAAAATATTTTTATGTATTTGGGCTTCCCTGGTGGCTTGAACAGTAAAGAATCCACTTGTAATGTGGGGGACCTTGGTTTGAGCCCTGGGTCAGGAAGATCCCCTGGAGGAGGACACGGCAACCCACTCCAGTATTCTTGCCTAAAGAATCCCCATGGACAGAGGAGCCTGCTGGGCTAGAGCCCATGGGGTTGCAAAGAGTCGGGCACGACTGAGTGACTAAAGCACCACATTTATTTGTTTAGTTGACGTGCCAAGTGTTAGTTGTGGCCTACAGGATCTTTGATCTTCCTTGTGGCATGTGAGAGCTTTTTTGTTCAGTTGTAGCATGCAGATTCTTTTAGTTGTGGCATGAGAACTCTTAGTTGCATGTGAGATCTAGTTCCCTCACCAGGGATCAAACCTGGGCTCCCTGCATTGGAAGCATGGAGTCTTAGCCACTGGACCACGAGGGAAGTCTCCAGTACACATAAACCAAAGAGGAACCACTTATGTATATATCTGAGAGGAAAACAAATATAGAAATACATTGTTGGGCATCCCCCTTCAGTAAGACTCTTGGAGCAGTCCTCACATCTGTCAGGGGACTGATCTCTGGCTTCCAAGTTGACAGTTCAGGTGCAAGGAGATGAGACACTTGCATGCGGTCCTGATGTGAAAGTGTCATATCTCAAATAGGGACCAGTATCTGTTATAACAACATTTGAGGCACAAATTCTGGAGTTCCTGCAAGGGGATTGCCTAGTTATGAATCATCACATACAGTGAGCCCCAAACTTTGGTTTTCCATCAGGTTTTTACAGTGTATATGTAGTTTCTCTCCTGCCAGATGCAATTTGTCATGTTTTATCATAAGAAATACTGTCTCGTAACACCACTTCTGTTCTGCTTTTTTCAAGTTTCTAGGGAAACAGTGCTGTAAAGTTAGCCAGGGCCAAGTTTGTTCATAAAGGACAAGAGGTTTTGTTAATGCTTTATTTTCAGTGATGTGGTCTCTTCTGTACTGNTTTATAAGCAATCACAGTGCAAACCCTACAGCTCATGTGTTTATAGAACTAAGCATTAGGAACAACAGAAACACTGGCCCTCCTCTACATGCTGTGACCATGGTTGACAAAAGTTCCTGATATGAAATTTAGGAAACCTTTGTACACTTTACTTTCCCTGAATGAATTTAAACATTTATGGAGACTTTAGAGGCAAACTAGCCCTAAGTATCACATAGACCTGAAGTTCCTTCTAATGATGCTACACAAATTCTCACGCGATAGGTAGCTCTGTTCATAATTGGACAGTTTGTGGAAACAAAATCTTCCATCTTTTAACAATCATTCATTTCACCTTACTTGGTTGGAGGTACCAACACAAAAGGGGCTCCCCAGGTGACACAAATGGTTAAAAAAAAAAAATACCTGCCTGCCAAGTGAGAGACTCGGATTCAATCCCTGGGTCAGAAAAATCCCCTGGAGGAGGGCATGGCGACCCACTCCAGTATTCTTGCTCAAGAATTCCATGGATAGAGGAGCCTGGAGAACAAAAGTCCATAACGTCACAAAGAGTCAGACATGACTGAAGTGACTAAACACGCACACACATAGCAACATAAAATTAGTTTTAATTCCCTTTTTATGTGAGTTACCATCACATATTTGAACATATTTATTCTGTCTTCAATTTGTTTTCTCTTGCACACATTTACACATTCACTTCATTCAACCATCCCTACAAGCCCCTGTGCAGTTGGCCCACCTGACCTTTTTGAATTGCTCTTTCACATATGTTCTAGCTATACTCATCTTCTTTTTGTTACTTGATTACATAATTCCCATCCCTGCCTAGGTATTTATTTTATTATTTTTATTTTTTACTTCATTTTACTTTACAATACTCTATTGGCTTTGCCATACATCGACATGAATCCACCTATTCCCAATGTCCCTGTGCCTCCAGATACTTAGATGGCAAATGCCTTGGGGTCTTTTCCAATCTAAGTTGAAATGGTATCTCTTTTTGTTCATAATGCTTATCAGCATTTGAAACTATTGTGTTTACTTGTGATATATATATGTTTTTTTCTATTTCCCTTATGCTATTTTGGAAGCTTCCCAATTATGGGGCCCTTGACTGCCTTGGGCTTCCCTTGTGGCTCAGCTGGTAAAGAATCTGCCCACAATGTGGGAGACCTGGGTTCGATCCCTAGGTTGGGAAGATTCCCTGGAGAAGGGAAAGGCTACCCACTCCAGTATTCTGGCCTGGAGAATTCCATGTCCAGGTGGTCACAAAGAGTCAGACATGGCTGAGTGACTTTCACTTTCACTTTAACTACCTTACTAAATGCTGGATCCTATAATAAGCGTACTAGTTCCAGACACATAATGTCCATACAATAAAGATTTATTTATGAGTGAATAAATAAGTATATTTATATGCTACAATCAATGTTTCATGTAAAAGCCAATGTGTTCTTATATAATTACAAACCCAAACCTAATTACATCATTTTTCTGCTTGCAGCTAAGAAGTACCTTCAATTTCAGGCCAGTGCAGTTAGCTGCACCAGTTACTCACTGCATCACTCTGTAGGTTGTTATCTGGTTAGACCACAATGTGAGCCTCAGTCACTGGGGCTGAGTGCCAAGGCCTGTTCCATTGTTCTAGGATTAAATGCAACCTCCAGTGCTTGGCTTATACTAATAGATATCTCAGTATCTGACCTCACCACACTTTCTGCTTTATTTTTTCCCTCTACTCCATTAACATTATTCATCACCAAACTTCTTACTTTCAGTTCTTCCTAACATCATGCTTTTTCTTATCTGCTAAGCGGCACCCCCCTCCGGTGCTCCTGCCTGGAAAATCCCATGGACGGAGGAGCCTGGTGGGCTGCAGTCCATGGGGTCGCTGAGGGTCAGACATGACTGAGCGACTTCACTTTCGCTTTTCACTTTCATGCTTTGGAGAAGGAAATGGCAACCCACTCCAGTGTTCTTGCCTGGAGAATCCCAGGGACGGGGGAGCCTGGTGGGCTGCCGTCTATGGGGTCATACAGAGTCGGACACGACTGAAGCGACTTAGCAGCAGCAAGCTTTCTACAAAGAATCATTCATGCTCTTCTTTAACTTCTTCAGCTGCACCAGCTACATTCCAAGTGCTCAGGAGCCACGCGATGGCTGGTGGCTGCCCTGCTGGACGACACAGTTAAACAGTCNGGGTCATACAGAGTCGGACACGACTGAAGCGACTTAGCAGCAGCAAGCTTTCTACAAAGAATCATTCATGCTCTTCTTTCGCTTCCTCATCTCTCCACCTCTTCGGATCCTGAATTTGATTAAGCTCCTTTCTACATGCTCTCCGTATTGCCTCTGCTTTCTCTCCCATAACTGAATCACTTCACTGTGGTTTTCAGTTTTCTGTCTTCTCATTTCTTCTCTAAGGTAGGAGCTATGTTTGTCATATTGGTCCTTACAACTCTAATATCTGACAGTGAGCTAGATGAATTTATCATATGAATGCATAGTCATGACATGCTTTCCAAATTCTATATCATCTTGACCATCTTTCTTTATCTTCTCTGTTTTATCATTGTTCAATTTTAAAATTGTAGAACTCACTTTTGATCTCTACCTGTGATCAAATTTCATCTTGTGCTGACCAATACAGAAAGCAGTAAGGCAGTGTTCTTATATTACTATATATGATTAGTATAATGGAATTTTACTACCTTTCCACTTAAAACTCCAAAAATATTATTCTGCTAAATCCGTATTCAACAAGGCCATATTTAATAAGATCTCTCATTTCATCTCTACATGATTTCTTTAGTGTCTTCTATTTCTATTCGTGAGTATCCTTAGAAAACATACTTATTTTTCCTAGAAATAACCTTCCATGATAATGTTTGCATAGAAATAGTGAGTAAAAATATATTTAGGTCTATCTTTTCATTTTCAGTAGCCCTAGTTTGAATCCATTTTTTACCTGGTTTTATACATAAGAAGAAATTTGACTTTTGTGGGGCATTTAAATCAAGTTAATTTTTGTGACTTTAATGGGACATTGTTACCACATTTTTGAATGTCCCATATTGTGACACTGATTGTCTCATGAACAATCCAAGGCTATGGAAATAATAGGGGCATCCTGAACTCAGTCCTTCACCTCCCCTACCATTTTCTGAACACTAAAAGCAAATACATCCTTTGTTTGGCCATCTACTCTTTAAACAACAGCTTCATACTCTCTAAAATTTAATATTCCTATTAAAGAAATGTTTCTCATTATCAAATCTTTCAATTTTTAGGAGTGTTATCACAAAATACTGGTACCAGCAATATAATGTACACTCAAAATGATATTAGTTGAATTTACCTATTATTCAAGCAAGTGTCTCTCTCCAGATTTTTTAAAAGTCAGGTGGATTCATGCTGGCATTGTAATCTGATTATAAGCTAAGACAAAATTTTAATTTATTTTAAATGGCAATAAATTCAAAATGCAAATCAATGTCACTGTGATAGGATCAAATGCCTTTCAAACACAGAGCAGAGAAGGTAAGAATGATTTTCCTTGAGTATTATCTCTTAGGTATAAAATTAAGAACTAGATATTAAATCATAGAGACGAGCTGATCTTCTTAAGAAGCTCAATGAATATGAAAGCAAAATGAATGACATGAGAGGTATTAGACCTCAGTGAACCTAAGCAAAGTGTAGGGCATGCTGGATGTGTGAGATAAACAGCAAGGGAAGTAAGATGGAAAAAGGAACAGTGACTGGGAGCTGCAGGAAAAATACTACTCAGGCTGGCAGCAGAAGTAGAGGGATAAAGTGTGATAAAGAGCTTAAAAAGGTAAAAACACCCATCAAGTTTCAGATGGCAAATGCCACTGTATAGGAATCCAGAGGGGAATCATAGCATAAGATAGAAGAGGATGCCAAACAGAAATAATCACAGACCATAGAAAAGTCAAGAAAGGACTTTGTTAGTTAACATTTTGTTTGAAAACGACCACGTTAATAAGACAATGATGAATATTCTAAGACCAACATAAAGGGCATTATTCAAATGGTAGATATCAGTCAGGAGAATTGGAAATGAGCTTTCTTTAATTAGGAACAAGAGTGGAATAACAAATGTAAAAGTGACATTTGGAGATACTAAAGATGAGACAATATGTTTTCATGTTACTATTTGCTGATGGACCTGATGATGCATTGCTGCAGAGAAACTTAAGGAGTGAATAATAGCTGGCCATCTGCTTATAAACTTTGACAGCTTTTGAAGATAACAGTTCACAGGGAGCAAGGAGTAGAGAAAATAAGTTTTACCAACTGCATCAAAGTTATATGGGAGAAAAGGAGTTGCCTGCTAATGAAGATAATTACCTCTTTTTGATAAGAGATGAAGCACAAAGCTACAACCAGATAATAAAAAATTCTTCTAGAGCAGAACAGCATAAAATTATATTCAATTCAGGTCTCATGCATTATTAACTCCCTCAAAATTAAAGCATTTCTTTTTGTCTCTGGTGAAACAGAGGCATATAAAGGAAAGGGCATCGGCTTTGAAGTCATATAAACATGAATTCAAAATCTGGCTCCACCATCTAGAAGGGTGGATTTGGAGCAAATCTCTTAACTAATCCTTATTTTTTTTAATGACGACATAGCTACTCATCTCACAAGTTTTTGAATGGCTATAAAGATGAGCATGTTAGATAACCACCATATGACATACGTTCATTATTTATTTAACAAATATCTGTGGAGGGCAACCATGAGTGAAGCACTATACTAGTGTCAGAGCAGACAAAAGTGAATAAACACAGAAGAAATCCTCTTCTCCCAATGTGGCTTACACTCACCAGAGAGAGACAGTCACTAATCAGGCAATTACAAAACTAAATTTAAAATAACAATCATGGTAAGTGCTGCAAAGGACAGTTGCATAAAGTTATGAGTAGATAATACCGTTATTCGACGTACTTAGGTCAAGGAAGGAGTCTGAAAAGTGACAACTGAACTAATATTCAACGGATTCACTCGAGTTCCCTGGGCAAAAAAATGTGGATGGAAAAAAGAAAAAATCCAAAAAAATATGGATGGATCGCTGTTTCTTTGAAGAGGGCAATACTATCCCATGCTCACTCCTAATACTCCCCCAGATTAAGATTCACCCCAAACCTTACTTCTGGCTTCTCATTTAAATGAAAGGGCAGAGGTTCTGTTAAACTCCCTGGGTGACTTAATTATCATTATTTATTCCAGGAAAATCTAGGTCATGCTGAACTAGGAGAATCTAGGTTATGCTGAACTACCAAAAACCCATAAAATATTTTAAGATGACACATTTATTACTTGTTCATTTTTCACGATTTTCATGGGTCAGCTGGGGACTCTGCTCCACATTATCCTTATTTGAGGGGGTCGGCTGAAGGGGTGAAAACCATCTGGGACGTAACTGCTTGGCGTGATCATACACACATCATTGGTTAAAACAAGTCACGTGGCCACATATGATTTCAAAGGAGCAAAGAAGGATAACCTTGCAACGCTTCTGGAGTGAGGAGAACCAAAATATTGGAAAATAGCTGTATTGACCACATACATCTATTATCATTAGGGATTCAAAGGGATGAAAATAAGTTTCTCACACCCATTTTAGAACTTGGTCTTATCCTATGTGGCGCATTCTTTACCATGTCTTTACTAACGCCAAAGCATTTATCTTAACAACTTTCAGTTTCTTATGTTCATTTTCAATGATTCTATAACACACATATCTTATTCATCTTCTCTTACATTATAACTCTTTACAAGCAAATGTTCCCAGGAATTGATATATAGCAATCAAATAATCTTATTAATCAAAATAATGCATTACATTAGTATAGAAAAATATTTAAAAACTATTTTAACATTTTTTTCTTTGAAGTACAATTAATTTAAAATATGTGTTAGTTTTAGGTATACAGTAAAGTGATTCAGTTATATATTTATGTTTATATTTTTTAGACTNTGGGAGGAATATCAATAACCTTAGACATGCAGATGACACCACCCTTACAGCAGAAAGTGAAGAGGAACTAAAGAGCCTCTTGATGAAGGTGAAAGAGGAGAGTGAAGAAGCTGGCTTAAAACTCAACATTCAAAAGATTAAGATCATGACATCTGGTCCCATCATTTCATGGCAGATAGATGGGGAAAAAGTGGAAACAGTGAGAGACTTCATTTTGGGGGGCTCTAAAATCACTGCAGATATTGACCGTAGCCATGAAATTTAAAAACACTTGCTCCTTGGAAGAAAAACTATGACAAACCCAGACAGAGTATTAAAAAGCAAAGACAACAATTTGCCAACAAAGGTCTGTGTAGTCAAAGCAATGANAAATCACTGCAGATATTGACCGTAGCCATGAAATTTAAAAACACTTGCTCCTTGGAAGAAAAACTATGACAAACCCAGACAGAGTATTAAAAAGCAAAGACAACAATTTGCCAACAAAGGTCTGTGTAGTCAAAGCAATGATTTTTCCAGTAGTCATGTATGGATGTGAGAGTTGGACTATAAAGAAAACTGAGCACTGAAGAATTGATGCTTTTCAACTATGGTGTTGGAGAAGACACTTGAGAGTCCCTTGGACTGCAAGGTGATCAAACCAGTCCGCCCTAAAGGAAATCAACCCTGAATATTCAATAGAAGGATTGAAGCTGAAGCTAAAACTCTAATGCTTTGGCCACCTGTTGCAAAGAGCTGACTCGTTAGAAAATACCCTGATGTTGAGAAAGGTTGAAGGCAGGAGGGGAAACGGACAATAGAGGATAGATGGTTAGATGGCATCACCGACTTAATGGGCATGAGTTTGTGCAAGCTCCGGGAAATGGTGAAGGACAAGGAAGCTTGGTGTACTGCAGTCTATGGTGTTGCAAAGAGTCAGACACTACTAAGTGACTGAACAGCAAAATACTTGATAATATTTGCTCATTACTTTCTTTATATTTTTTCTTGTTATGTTGTAAAATGAAATAGTCAACAATCCTTGCCTATGAAAGCTGCACTTTAAATATCAAGATTTCCTAAAACAACTTTAGTAAACATTCTTTAGTTAATAAATTGTTCTTACATTTTATAGAGTTTTAACAGGACAGGCTTAGTGGAGAAATAACCATAGTGATGAATTCCCTTAAGAAAAATAAAGTGGTCGGAATTTGCTATGAATTTTGATTGAAAATAAGCTTTAAGAGATTATTTTTAACCTGTAAATGCATAGATTCTAATTCCACTTTCATTTCAATAAGAAAAAATCCTGTTATATCATTACTTTTACAGTGTGCACAGGGTCCCCAAGTAACAATTTTTCAGTGTTTTTGATGTGGAAGGTAAAATCCTGCCAGTGATATTAAAAAATATTATCAAGGCAGATAATGCTGCTCATCTATATTGGAGGATTATCACTATTAAATTGAACATGTATATTTATGTAAGAGATCTACAATCCCCAATTTTTGGAACAATGATTTTCATCTTTATTTCCCTGTCAACCTCTATGATTCAGATTAACTTGACAGGTTTATGAGACATGATATTTCTGTCCAGTTGAATCCAATAGGGCAGGGATTCTTTTTCCTACCATACAGTCATAACATTATTACAAATACCATTGCAATATTCAGTTATCCAATTAATGATATTATTTTGTTCTACATGCTTAGATTAAGACATTCCCCTCTGTGTATTTTAAATGGCAATAATCTCCTTCCTCCCCCAGGGGATCTTCTTGCCCCAGGGATCAAACCCACATCTCCTGCATTGACAGGCAGATTTTTTTTACCACTGAGTCACTTGGGAAGCCCCATGTAACAGATTACTGGCAGCTTAAAATAATGTTTTAAGTGAAAAGAAACATTTCAAAACCTTACATATTGAGCAATACATACACTATATTTATCTATCTATCTCTCTAGCTATGGATTTATATGGACATATAGGTTGGCACAGTGGTAAAGAAACCAGCTGCCAATGTGGGAGACACAGGAGGTGTGGGTTTGATCCCGGGTTGGAAAGAACCCTTGGAGTAGGAAATGACAATCTACTCCAGTATTCTTGCCTCGAAAATCCCATGGACAGAGAAGCCTGGCATGCTACAGTCCACGGGGTCACACAGAGTCGGAGCCACTGAGCTTGCACATATATGGATAAACAAAAACACACATATGCACAAATACGTTAACTGTCTTCAGGTAGTAGAATCCAGATTGTTTTATTTTTCTTATGACTTTTCTATGTTTTCTGGTCTTTTTGCAGAGATCATTATATTATTGTTGAAATATGGAAAAGCAAAATGAAGATAATTATAGCTCCAGTTGATAACTGATTCTAGTATATAAATCAGACAAGCATTCATACCATATGTATGTCTGATGCTGCTAAGTCATTTCAGTCGTGTCCAACAGCCCACCAGGCTCCCCCATCCCTGGGATTCTCCAGGCAAGAACACTGGAGTGGTTGCCATTTACTTCTCCAATCCATGAAAGTGAAAAGTGAAAGTGACGTCAGTCGTGTCCAACTCTTAGTGACCCCATGGATTGCAACCTACCAGGCTCCTCCACCCATGGGATTCTCCAGGCAAGAGTACTGGAGTGGGGTGCCATTGCCTTCTCCATGTATGTCTGATAGTTAAGGTTAATTGCCTCTGACCACTTCACGTCCCAATGCCATGTGTTACTGGCTGTGTAACTTAGCCAAGTTACTTAGTTTCTCTGTGCCATGGTTTCCTTATCTGTAAAACACTAATAGTTCCTATCACGTTTTGGGCAGTTGAGTTAGTGGCTCACAGTAAACACAACATAAGAGTTAAAAATTATTAACATACCTAGTAACAGAAGTAGTATAAAGACAAATACGTTCATCTACTGTGTTCACTGACAGATTCCCAGGACACAGAACAGTGCCTGGAAAATAATAGGCAATAAATACATGATGAATGAAAAGAGACATGAAAGATAAAGGGAGGAAGGAAGACTTCTTTTATGTGATAAGAATAATAATTCACATATAATAATATGACAGGAATATTACTAATAATGATTATTATGTGTACTTAGGTGCATTTAAATGTCTTTTATCTAATTCATTTCTTTTTCAAATAAATTAAGACAAGCATAGATTTTATAACTTTTGGATAGAAATCTCTATGATTCATTCTCTCATGTATATTGGAGACAATTTTGACCAACTGTTGACTTAATTTTAAGCTATATATATTATCACCTAACTCTAAGTCCACATTTCTCTTTAACTTATATGGAAATCAACTTATTTTAAAGGAGAACCATGCTCTATGCAGAGAGTTAAGGGATTAAAAAAATAACATAGTGTGTTCCCTGGACAGCAAAATGTGAAAGGTGTAAAATATTTCATATTTTCCTTAAGGATATGTAAATGCTTTGAAAAGTGTCATGAAATGATTGTCTTTGTTGGAAAGGCCATTTTCATTATTGATGAGCGTTGTAGTAGAATGTTATCAAGCTAGTCAGCCTGCTCTTATAGCACTGTCAAAAGAGATTAGTTACCAAATTACAATGACCCTTAAGAAGCCAACTGTGGGCTTCCAGTTTGAGGATGACAGCGAAGATATTTCTGTATCTTTTTCTCAAAAAAAAAAAAAAAAAAGGAAAAACTACTTCTAAAACAAAAAGAACAGAACACAGAAACAGAAACTCATTGGTAAAAACAAGAGGCATCTGGGACACTGACTCACAACACACAAGGACTATAAGTAGAAAGGATGGAAAGGATGGACGTAGAAAGGATGAATCATATCCAGAGTCAATGAGAAGAAAGCCCATTTGTCACCACAGAACTCAGAAAGATTCAGGAGTGTAGGCCTTATGAATGCAAGGCAACATTGACATTAGTGCTGAAAATAGGGAAGTGGCCCTTATTTTTCTTTTTAGTAATTGTATAAAGTGCTTCCATGGAGAAGGCAATGGCACCCCACTCCAGTACTCTTGCCTGGAAAATCCCATGGACAGAGGAGCCTGGTAGGCTGCAGTCCATGGGGTCACTAAGAGTCAGATACGACTGAGCGACTTCACTTTCACTTTTCACTTTCATGCATTGGAGAAGGAAATTGCAACCCACTCCAGTACTCTTGCCTGGAAAATCCCAGGGACAGAGGAGCCTGGTGGGCTGCTGTCTATGGGGTCACACAGAGTCGGACATGACTGAAGCGACTTAGCAGCAGCAGCAGCCTAAAGTGCTTTCGAGTTGGTACAGTGATAAAGAGCCCATCTGCCAATACAGAAGATATGAGAGATGAGGGTCCCATCCCTGTGTTGGGAAGGTCCCTTCGAGTAAGAAATGGCAGCCCACTCCAGTATTCTTGCCTGGAAAATTCCATGGACGTAGGAGCCAGGTGGGCTACTATCCATGGGGTTGCAAAGAATCAGACATGACTGAACGACTGAGCACAAGCGCAAAGAGCAGGGAAATCCCCAGATTCTCACACCAGCCCATTGTAGTGGGCAACCTCCCTGTTTGTCCCTGATGAAAGCAGAGATGACTATTTTGCATGGAGACAGGATCCAGATTAAAAGACTCCTTGCAGAGGAAAGTAGGAAAGCTAATTCTATACTGAAAACTAGGAGTTTAAGTGCAATTGTTAAATGAAACAGCCAGTTATACTTAAGGGTGAAGAATCTACATAAATTATTTGGAATTATTTACAAGGAAGATTTGTTTGTTCTCCACTATTTAGTTTTTCAATTATTGGTATTTTTAGACTAATCACATTTAAAGTGATAACTGATATTCTTGGATTAATATAAACCATGTTTTAACTGTGGTTTAGTCATTATTCAGAGTCTCTTTTTTTGCCTTCTCTGGTCTTAATTGAGCATTTTATATGATTTTATTTTATCTCCTCTCTTGGTGGATCAATTATATTTCTTTAAATGAAACTTAGTGGTTGTTCCAGAGTGTAAAATGTACATTTTTACCTTATCTAAGTCCACCTTCAAATAATACTATTCCACTACACTTTAATGCAGCTTCTTCTAACAGAGAATACTATTTCCTCTGTCCTCTCCCTTATGACATTACTGTCATTTATTTCCCTTATCCATATGCTATAAACACCCAATATATTGTCAATATTATTCCTTTGAACAATTACCTTTAGAGTAATTAAAATGAGAAAAAATGAATTATTTTTCCTTTGTTGCTTTTTTTTTTATTTAGGCCCATGTTTCTAACATATAATTTCCCATCCACCTAAAGAAGAACATCATTTGACAATTAATGTAGGGCAGGTCTGCTGATGGTAAGTTACTTCAGTTTTTGTTTCTCTGAGAAACCCTTTATTTCTCCCTCACTTTTATAGGGCAATTTCATTGGATATAGAATTATAGACTGGAGGTTGCATTCCTTCAACTAGGCCATGGTAAAGTCTTTCCTCTTGTAAAGTAAGCCTTTATTATGGAGAAGGCTCTGTGTTATGAAAGAATAATCACCATGAGTACTCTTTCTTTCACCCTACCAGAGAGAGGAGGGGTTCTTTCCCAGATTATCACATTGGAAACTGGTAAAGCTTCAAAAACATGGCTCCACAACTGTGCCTCCCAAGAGTCTCCCAAAGTCTTGCTAACACTCATTTAGCATCTAAAATATGTCACAATTGTCATTTAAGTATTGGTATCAATTGATGACTCCAGGGTCTTTTGATCCAGGTAATCTGATCTCAGTTTGGACTCTGTATTTACTGTCTCTCTAGATTTCAGAGTGATGTTTTGCTCTGAAAATTCCAAAAAAAGTCACCGATTTTCTGTCTGTTTGATTTTCTGTTGCTCTAAGTTCAGGAGTGACAATCCCCAAGCTCTCGAGATGTCACGGCTGCAAACTGAAGTCTAGATATATAAAACTTTGATAACAAAATTTCAAGTATTAAAGTATTAAGTTTTAAGTATTCAAGTATTAAATTTTAAAAGTTGACTTTAGAATCAAACGAATCCCTTTCTTTTGATTTTGCAATCTGTGACATAAAATATGTGAAATTATATGGAGAAAAAATTATATCTACTCTGAAAATTATTTATAAACCACTTTCAACCATGATCATCTATTCCTTTCAAATACTTCCTGATGGACAAAAATAGCTTCAATGCTGAACATATCATTGACTTCATATTGATCATTCTTAAAACATAGGATAGGATAAAATTTTAACATTTAACAAAGTAAGCATAAAGAGATTGGTAAGTGAGTACTAATTTGCCACTTTCAGTCATTTTCATATTAGTACCTCTAAAGAAAACATTTGATGAAAAGTATTTCTAAAATAAATCTACATCTCCATCAAGGATATTTTTTAAAAATATATTTGCAACTTTAGTAATCACTGGCTAATGTTAATTATCTCATTGAAAGTGGGAGAAAAACTGTTAGCTCTATCACACCAATTTTCATGGTGCTTTGATGATTATTTGAGTAGGAATTATGATACAAATTGATTAAGTACTATATTTATTTCAAAGTGTGATTATAAAAAGAATAAAAATATCATAATGAACCCATGAATAATGTACACTCGGGACTAATTACAAGGATAAATTAAGACACATTAGAATGATAATAGCAATGTATAATGGATTGGGTGGTATGGAGATCTTTTGTGCCATTTCCTCATTCATTGCCCCATAAGTTACCTAATTAACATACAGAAAATCCCAGTACAGATGACTCAGCAAGTTTACATCTTTCAGCTTTCATATGGAATATTTTATCAAGAAATATTTATGATCTAATTAACATATAAAAAATTACTGAATTTTTCCAGATTTAAAAACACTCAGCTACAAGCACATAGTAAATGTTTAACATTGTCAGGAGTGATAGGGACATTAAACATAGCATGTTCCCTATTATAAAAGACCTAAAAATTTAATGTGGAAAATTTTATTTGAAAACTCACATTGTTGGCATCTTTTAAAATATTTGAAAATCAGACCACACTAAGCCAGAAACTCTACGTAGTAACATTATCTAGAGCTAAAAATATATACCAGGATGATCAATCAATAAAAGATGAAGGTTTGGCTTTAATTTTTGATCAGTCCCATTAGGTCTTTTGGTAATTCAACTATAGCTTAAATTCACCTATTTTTTTATTAGGTAAATGCACTGACCTAAAGTAAAAGCAAGAGTTTTAGACTGATAATGTAAGTCTTTGGTTCTCAAGGAAACTTGAGTGAATGTTTCAGAGAGCTATGTACTAGAAAATCCCATTATTTCTTCCTGAGAAATATTTCCTCCTCTAAGTTTGTGTCATTCTCTTCTCTGTCCTCTGAGGCTATTTGAATTCAGGATCTTTTGCTTTACAGTAAGACCAACCTAAGTTAAATCCCAGTTCTGCCACAAAAAAACTGTAAAATTGAGCAAATCAACCAACTTCTTGGAGCCTCCGTATAAAATAATAGTATAATTGTGTCCACTGGTTAGTGTTCAGTAAAGAAAAAAGACCTACTATAAGACTTATAGGAACAAGTCCCTTACACAATCTTGGAGCTGAGGTATGGACAGGTTGGGTAAATAAACCTCTGGAATTCAGTAAAGTTGAAGGATACAAAATTAATACACAGGAACCTGTTATATTTCTATACACTAACAACAAAAGATCAGAAACAGAAATTATGAAAACAATCTCATTTACCATCATATCAAAAAGGATAAACTAGGAATAAATCTACCTAAGGAGGCAAAGACTTGTACACTGAAAACTCTAAGACACAGATGAAAGAAATCAAAGATAACACAAACAGATGAAAAGATACATCCATGTTCTTGGATTAGAATAATTGATATATTTAAAATCATTTTAAAGCCCAAGGTAATCCACAGATTCAAAGAGATCAAATTATCAATGACATATTTTTTTTTTTGCAGATCTAGAACAAAATACCTTAAAAAGACCTGAAAAAGTCCAAGAAATCTCTAGAACAAAAGATGGAGCTTCAGGAATTAGGCCCTGTGACTTCATACTATATTATAAACCTACAGTAATCAAAGTGAAAGTGAAAGTGAAGTCACTCAGTCATGTCTGACTCTTTGCGACACCATGGGCTGTAGCCTACCAGGCTCCTCCCTCCATGGGATTCTCCAAGCAAGAGTACTGGAGTGGGTTGCCATTTCCTTCTCCAGGGGATCTTCCAGACCCAGGGATCAAACCTGGGTTTCCCGCATTCCAAGAAGACACTTTAACCTCTGAGCCACCAGGGATTGTAATGGCACAAAGACAGACAAATGAATAAATGAAACAAGATATAAAACCCAGAAATAAATCCACTCACCCATGGCTAATAAATTTATGACCAAATAGGTAAGATTATACAATAGAGAAAAGATAGTCCTGCCAATTAGTGGTGCTGGTAAAACTTGATAGACACATGTGAAAGAATGAAAATAGAACATTCTCTAACACCATANAATTATCCTTCAATTAAAAATAAGGAAATAAAACACCAGTCTCTAACAACTATGCATGAAACAAAGTAGTGCATTACGGTACATCCTGGGCTGTGTTTCTTGACATCCTTAAAATAGGTTTTATGATTTCCTAGTCAGGAGTCAGTAAGTATGTTGGTGAATAGCAGTTACCATTTCTGGTATGAGGAGAGTCATTGGTGATGAGTCATCTGCATTCCATTCCATCCTGGGAAGTTGAGCAAATTTTATTTTTCTGAATATGATTTAGAATTTCTCTTGAATCTCTCTCTCTTTTTCCTTTTTAAAATCTTGGCTTATCTATTTATTGAAGTATAGCTGACTTACAATATTGTGTTAGTTTCAGGTATATAGCAAAGTTATTCAGTTACATACATATATATATATTTCATATTGTTTCCCATTATAGGTTATTCAAGATATTGAATATATTTCCCTGTGCTATACAGTAAATCCTTTTTGCTCATCTATTTTATGTATAGTTGTTTGTTAATCTCATACTTCTAATTTGTCCCTCCCCTGTCACTTTCCCTTCTGGGAACCATAAGTTTGTTTTCTGTTTGAGTCTGTTTTGTATAGATTCATTTGTATTATTCTTTAGATTTCATTCCCTTGTGGCTCATTTGGTAAAGAATCTGCCTGCAGTGTGGGAGACCTGGGTTCGATCCCTGGGCTGGGAAGATCCCATGGAGAAGGGAAAGGCAACCCACTCCAGTATTCTGGCCTAGAGAATTCAATGGACTGTATAGTTCATGGGTCACAAAGAGTCACAATGAGTTGGACACGACTGATCGACTTTCACTTTCAAGTGACATATAATATTTGGCTTTGCCTTCACTTAGTATGATATTCTCTAGATTCATCCATGTTGTTGCAAATGACAATATTTCATCCTTTTTCTCTATATTTTTCTTGATTCTAATGATTTTGTGGTCCTATAGTACTCTATAATTTTGGCAGGTTTCTAAACTTCAATTTTTAATGATTTGGTATTTAAGAAAGTAGAATTGTTTTGTTTAAATTCACTGAGAATAACTGTTCCTTCATGTGATTATACACACATATGAGATATATTAATAGTTCTTTATCACTTTGAAGATAATAAACCATGGATGGGTTACTTTTATTTGTCAAACATTTAACATAGTACAGCTAGGTGACAGACACCTTTTAAAGCACTTAAAAATATAAACATAGTCCTCTGATTGTCTACTAATTGTAGTCCAGTAAATATTTAATATTTAATCACAATAATTATAGGGTTCACTATTTTGGATTATTTTCTCTGTTGTGATATTTTTTGTTTAAGTCACAGTCACTTGGTAGTAACATGAAGAATTAATAAAACTCACTTTAGATTTGAAAGTTGGAGCCGGAGCAGAGAGGATTGATAATGATTGTAAAGAGTGAGAGCCATGTAACATGGGGGAATATTGAAAGTAATTTGGCAAGTTTAGCTTAGAAAGATAAAGGCTGATAGTTACTCCCTTTGAATTNCAGACCAGGGCTCTGTAACCACCTAGAAGGGTGGGAAAGGGTGGGACATGGGAGGAGGATTCCAGAGGGAGGGACATAGGTATACCTATGGCTGATTCATGATGATGTATGGCAGAAACCAAAGCAATATTGTAAAGTGATTATCCTTCAATTGAAAAAAAAAAAAACAAAAACTGCCTTCCCATGTAGGGGACAAGGGTTCCATCCCTGGTCAGGGAACCAGGATCCCACATGGCCACAGTGCAACTAAGCCCACGTGCTCTGAACTCTGCTCACCATAATTATAGAGCCCACGTTGGGCAACTAGGACCCAACACAGTTCAGTCGTATCCGACTCTTTGGGACCCCATGGACTGCAGCATGCCAGGCTTCCCTGTCCATCACCAACTCCTGGAGCTTGCTCAAACTCATATCCATTAAATCGGTGATGCCATCCAACCACCTCATCCTCTGTTGTCCCCTTCTCCTCCTGCCTTCAATCTTTCTCAGCATCCGGGTCTTTTCCATGGAGTCAATTCTTTGCATCAGGTGGCCAAAGTATTGGAGTTTCAGCTTCAGCATCAGTCATTCCAATGATTATTCAGGGCTGATCTCCTTTAGAATGGACTGGTTGGGTCTCCTTGCAGTCCACGGGTCTCTCAAGAGTCTTCTCCAACATCACAGTTCAAAAGCATCAATTCTTCAGCGCTCAGCTTTCTTTATGGTCCAATTCTCACATCCGTACATGACCACTGAATAAACAAGACCTGACACAGGCATAAATAAATTAAAAAAAAATTTTTTTTGAGTGAAGAGCTTTTAAAATCTCCTGTAGATCATTTCAGTTTGAAAAGCTGGATCAGTATCATACTATACAGAACTTTCCATATCCAAATTCAGAAAGTTATTACAATGAAATAACTTCTTAAAGTATAGTTATTCTTTGTTTGGTGGAGGTTGCAAAGGAAAGCAAGGGATTCTGTTATATTGATCATATGTGTCCAAAAATTGTTAATACTTGTTGAATCCCCAACACTCTGTGATGTCAATAGCGTTTTAAAGATGAGGACACTGACACAGAGAGGTGAAATACTGCCCTGATGAGTAGTGAGGCAGAGTCTGAACTGGTTCTGTCATTCTCTCTCAATGACTACACTCTTCTACCTACTCACACTAGCTGCTTACTTCGCCTCTCAGCATCTTTGTGATACATGGCACTGCCTTTAGGAAGTTTAAGCACTTTTCCTAGGCCCTGCAGTAGTACATCTGAGATTGAAATTCCAGGCCTTTGCTATTCAAATTCCATCCTGCTCCCACCTCAGCAGAAGCTATATATCAGATGACCCTCAAATTTGATCCTCAAGCCTGTTTTGTGAGCCTGCTTAGTGATGGAAGGTAGAGTATTATTTTTCAAATCATATTAGTAGTAGCATGTATTTAAACTTAGTGACATATCATGTGAAAATCCATGTTTCCAGCTTCTCTTAAAGGAAAACAGAAAGGAAAACATTCGCCAACACTGGCTTCACATTCCCAAGTTCCCCCAAGGGAGTTAGATGTTAACACATGTGCTTTGTGGCTGCCCAGTTATACAAGGCATGTTTGCCACAGTCCTTACCACTCCTTATTGCCTCCCAGATAATGCAGCCAGCCATCAGCTGCCATTTTATCATGACATGACACTTGTTTTCCTTAGAATAAAGGAAGGCAACATTGTTAGCCTCCCTTTCTGCCAAATCATAGACCGTCTGAGACGGCTTTGTCTTCTTCTGACACACTTTACTCATATATGGTTATATATGATATCTGATCCTGCCTGACCCTGTCAGCGCTTGAATTTATGACTCACCCTTCAGGACAGGGCAAAGCTGTGACTACTGCTGACACTACTGTCTCCTTCTCTTCCTCACCTGCCCACAAGGGCCTCTTTCTTCCAAGTTTATGCAGCCTTTCTCGTCTCTTCACTAAGAATCTATTGCTGCCTTTTCTTTTCTTTTTTTTTTTTTAGTACACAAGTCACATTTCTTTCTCATGGCTTTAATATTCTACCTTTTATATTAGCAATTTATCTAGATGTATCATCTCTAATTATAATCAATTTAATGTTATATTTCTAAAACCTTCCATTATTGGAGAATTTACAGTTGTCGTACTTAAGACTCCCATAGAATTGGAGGAGTTGAAATCATTAGTCCAACTAGGGAAAGATAGTCATTGAAATAAAATAGGCATACACAAAATAAAGTGTCTTCTTTGGCATTTCTTAAATTAATAATAAAGAGTATTGTGCAATTACTTCATTGCTATAGTTACTTTAATATTTCTTGCTAAAGACTTTCTGGTAGTTCTGTCAAGAGTTTCAATGAGGTACTCATCAGTTGAATTAATTTCATGACATTTAATATGTGTTATAAGTAGTAATATTTCTTCTGCGGGCTTCCCAGGTGGCACAGTTGCTAAAGAATCTGCCTGCCAGTGCAGGAGATATAAGAGATGTGGGTTCAATCCCTGGGCCGGGGAGATCCCCTGGAGAAGGGAATGGCAACCCACTCCAGTATTCCTGCCTGGAGAATCCCATGGACAGAGGAGCCTGGTGGGCTATAGTCCGTAGGGTCGTAAAGAGTCAGACACGACTGAAGTGACTTAGCACACACACATTTCTTCTGCATCCACACACGCATTTCTTCTGCATCCGGCTTTCTAACAAAGTATTCAAGGTGTTTTCAATTTTACGACTCAGAGGTCCCATCTCTCTACAAAGAAGCCCAATTCTGAATGTCTCTACTGATTCTCAGATTTGTTGTTGTTGTTTAGTCACTAAGTCATGTCTGACTTGTGATCCCATGGACTGTAGCCCACCAGGTTCCTCTGACCATGGGATTTCCCAGGCAAGCACACTGGAGTGGGCTGCCATTTGCTTCTCCAGAGGATCTTCCTCACCCAGGGTTTGAACCCACGTCTCCTGCATTGGCAAGCAGATTCTTTACCACTGAGCCACCAGGGAAGCGCAATTCTTAGATACTCAATCTGAAATAGTTGATCTATTAGGAAATGGAAGTAAAGAGTTTCACAGAAGGGGAATTTACCGCAAGGGAAAGGTTAATCAGTTATTCATATTGATATACTTAGCACATTGTTGTTACAAAACAGATGTTCAGAAGGAGCTAATAATATTCCATATTGAACTCCTAAGTAATTCACTACTGTATTATGCTTAGAAGTGGTTTTTTTCTTCCTGTCCAAGCTGTAAATGACAAGAGGCTGCCTTGTTTGTAGCCATTGTGTTAGGATTGAGGGATGATGGAAGGTTCCAGGAAGATGATAACCTTTCAAGCTGGGCATGTGACTAGTGCTGATAGAAGATGGGAGGTGGGTGGGGGATTGGGGGAATGGAAAGCTGCTTGGGATCTAAGCTGTGGGCCCTACGCCCATCTCGCTGCCAATCCCTGTTATCTTTATTTGCAGGGAAGGTCTGAGAAGGCTGAGATGCAGCTCGGTTTTCACCAGACCCAGACATCAGTGACTTCTTAACTCCTAATGCCACTGTGGGAGAAACTCGAGCATTTGCAGGAGAGAAGGAAGGTGATGAAGTGAGTGAAAGGGTGTGGAACTGAGTAAAGCTGGAGAGGATAAGAGCTTGTACTGTGGAGCCAGACTATTTGTTGCTATGTGTCTGCCTCCCTGCCCCTCCCCCATCAGCTCTGTGACCTCGAGCAAATAATTAACCTCCCTAAATGTCAGTTTCCACGTCTGTAAAATGGGGATAATAATTGTATTTCCCTCATAAGGCTGTTGTCATATGAAAGGTACATAGAACACGCCCGGCATAAGATGTCAGCCACTGTTGGTGTTCCGGTTATAGAAGGGGAGGCTCACAGAGCTGGGACCCAAAGACAGGCTTGTTCTGTTCTGTACCAGACAGTCAGTGCTTCCTTTCATAAGCAGCAACTTCTCTTCACTGTACGATTTTTTTCCCCTTTGTCAATTGCTCTTTTTATTCTGTACCTGCAAGGTCATCTGAAACAGCCTGTCTTTTAATGTAATAAGAGCCTAGAAAATAGATAAAACAAGGCAAGATAAAGAATGGCAAGTCAAAGCTCTGCATGCTTTTGGGACACTTATCAATGTGTTTTCAGACTTCTCTTTGGAAAACCTATTTCCAGCTTTAGATATTTTTTTCAGGCTTGGTCTTTGCACTAAACCCAAATATCTTCTCATTTCTGAAATATGTCCATCCGTGACTTATAAAATATTATAGAGATCTTTGGCTCTGTTGGAAAAGGCCTTAGTCCTTATCTCTACTTCATTAAGGACTAGAGAAGAAAAGCCTTCATATTATAATAGAATTGATTGTCCCCAGTTCAAGATACTTGTTTTTAAAGATATTTTTCATACTAGATTCAAATCACTTTTTAAGTTGATTTTATTAAACAGATTCAAACTTTATCACTTTATCTCAAGAAATGAAAGAGTGAAAGCGTTAGTCATTCAGTTGTATCTGACTCTTCCCGACCCCATGGACTATAGCCCACCAGACTCCTCTGTCCATGGAATTCTCCAGGCAAGAATACTAGATTAGGTTGCCATTCCCTTCTCCAGGGGATCTTCCCAACCCAGGGATCGAACCTGGGTCTCTTATGTCTCCTGCATTGGCAGGCAGGTTTTTTTTCCCCACTAGTGCCACCTACGAAGCCCTATCTCAAGAAACAAGTACATAATAAATAATATGCAACTGAGTATGTAATTTGAATCCAGAAACTCTGACATTGAAAGAAATAAACTAGCAGACACTTGCTGTATTTTTCCTAGTTCTGTGTGTCAGGAGTTTTGCTGAATATATTTATAACAATGTCCCTGTAAGGAAAACTATTCTTGAGTTCAGGGATTTCATAAACCCAGTTCCATGCACTGGGCTTGATTCCTGTGGGCAGGACAAGTTGGCACAGTTCTCTCCAGGTGGACAAGGTGGGAGTCCTGTCTTCAAGGAGCTGCTCTTCCAGCCCCCAGTGTAGCTCCTTAGAGTAGACGTAGGGATGGAGGAGAAGGAGCAGAGAGAATTATGGGATGAGGTATTCATGTTGCCATGGAGACGGTTGGGACTGAGAAGTGGACTTAGGTGTGAATGGGGTTGAAAGACTTTTGAGATGGCGGGCAAGGGTGACTTGAGCTCTGACTGCCCTTTATTATCCAAAATCTTGTCTCTTTCCTGTTCTTTCAGCAGCTGTAGACTTTATCTCTGACGTGGGGGACTATGGAGAGTGGGTTAGGAAGTCATGAGGAGTAAAAGTGGGGATATTTCTTGCCCTGTCTCTTGCCCCCTCCTCCTCCTCACTGTTGATCCCACCTGGTCACATAGAACTGACATCCCCACTGGGTTGCAGAGTGGAAGCCTGGAAAGGGAGTTCTAGAAGGAAATGAAGCAACTCTGTTTTCTTCATCTCGTCTGGTCTCCTTTACCACTTCATTTCTTTCTAGGTCTCGTGGGAATGGGAGATCCAAATAAGGAAGCACAGGAATGCCTCCTCTGCCCTTTTTACCTCCCCTCTTCCTCCTGGCCTCGATGCCAGCAGTTACCCGCTTGCCACACAGAAACACACACAGTCACATACATACACACTGTAGGTCCATCGTGAGGCATGCATGTGTGTGTAGGATGGGGATGATTAGGGCTCCAATAGAAAGAGGCTTGAGAACATAAAACTGGATGTTGTGAGCAAAACAAGACCTTAAAATTGTGAGGGGAAAAATCAGATGATTCAGCTATTGGCCTAAAATGGAGTCCAGAGAACTAGTTCTAAAATTTTAGTGAAAATGTTGGCCATTCAGTTGTGTCCAACTCTTTTCAACCTTATGTACTATATAGCCCACCAGGTTCCTCTGTCCATGGGATCTTCCAGGCAAGAATACTGGAGTGGGTTGCCATTTCCTTCTCAAGGAATCTTCACAACTCAGGGATCGAACCCATGTCTCTCGCACTGCAGGCAGATTCTTTACCATCTGAGCCACTAGGGAAGCCAACAAAAAAGCAGAAGATTCCAACTGACTGGGTCAGAAAGACTGCAAAAGCCTTGAAAAGTGAATTCTAATTGGGCAGATGGGAAAAGGGGGCCAAGGAGCAGAGCATGTTCCTGGCAGAGGTAGCAGCTTTATGCAGGTAATAGCATTAGCTAGGGCAAGAAACCAGAGAAGGCAATGGCACCCACTCCAGTACTCTTGCCTGGAAAATCCCATGGATGGAGGAGCCTGATGGGCGGCAGTCCATGGGGTCGCTAAGAGTCGGACATGACTAAGCAACTTCACTTTCACTTTTCACTTTCATACATTGGAGAAGGAAATGGCAACCCACTCCAGTGNAAAATCCCATGGATGGAGGAGCCTGATGGGCGGCAGTCCATGGGGTCGCTAAGAGTCGGACATGACTAAGCAACTTCACTTTCACTTTTCACTTTCATACATTGGAGAAGGAAATGGCAACCCACTCCAGTGTTCTTGCCTGGAGAATCCCAGGGGCAGGGGAGCCTGACGGGCTGCCATCTATGGGGTCACACAGAGTCGGACACGACTGAAGCGACTTAGCAGCTGCAGGGCAAGAAACTCAGATGGGTACCAGAAATGAGTGAGCCAGAGGGTCTCAAAGCCCTCTCAGGAGGTCAGCAGATGGTACAGAGATGGGCAAAACTTCATCCCTTTCCTTTCATTCTGCTTTAGCAACAGCACTGCCATGCAGTGTTCAAAAGCAGCTGGTGCTTGGCTGCAGTATCTGGGGGACAACAGGGAGTGGTAAGGACTGTGGACAGCAGAGAGCACATGCCTCATCTAAAGGGCGGCAGTTCAAGAGCTTCACTCAGTTGCTGCTTTGAGGGATTTTGGGAATGTAAGTCCAATGCTGAGAGATTTTATATTCCACATGATACACACTAGGCCCTGTGCTGTGCGCGCTAAGTCGCTTCAGTCACGTCCGACTCTTTGCGACCCTTTGGACTGTAGGCCACCAGGCTCCTCTGTCCATGGGATTCTCCAGGCAAGAATACTGTAGTGAGTTGCCATTTCCTCCTTCAAGGGATCTTCCCAACTCAAGGATCGAACCTGTGTCTCCTGTGGCTCCTGCATTGCAGGTGAATTCTTTACCATTGAGCCACTGGGAGAGTCCAGGCCCTGTTCTAAATGCTTAATATACTCATTCAGCACATCTCCAAAAATGTAGTGAAGATTTCCCCAAACCTGTTGCCTCAACCAGTTCATGACAGTCTTCCTGGGATGTGCAGATCAGCATATCTTCTCTTTGTACTTTTTCCCCTTCATGTACTAGTGTTTCCTGGAATGCTTTGTACCCCAGATGACAGAATGATATTCTCTTATGAAGGACATTGCCTTGAGAGAGAGGAGAGTGCTTCCAAGGTAGAACTGGGTACTTCTGGCTCTCTTTGATTAGCAGTCCCTCTCAAGGATTATTTAGGAAATGCTGCCCACAACAGTGTCAGTCTGTCCTGGTCTCCCACTAATCTAATGTTTGACTTACAGCAGAGTGCTCACATTGTTTCCAAACTTCTACACCAAACTTTGAATGCTGATTCAGTTAATCTTTTGTGTTTTTATAACATGCCTTCTTCAATGCAGTGCTTTTCTTTTATATCCAACAAATTGTTCCTGATTTCTAAATGCATAAAAAGAAACTGAAACTTGTGGGGAATAGTACAGCCAATCTTTTTAATAGCTGGAGAAATTTTTTTCCAGAAAATCACTGCACTGAGAGGGTGCCAGTTGGTATTCAAATGTGAGTCAGGACAGATGTTTGCCACATACAGTGATGAAAGTGTATGCCAGTGCTTATTTACCTTTTGGAAAATAGTGGCCCAAAAGGGATGGGATTTGAATATTATTGAATATTCCCCACTAACTCCTTTTTGTGGCTGGAATCCTGATGAAAAACTCATAGTAAAGTTTCCCTGATGCTGGGAAAGACTGAAGGCAAAAGGAGAAGGGGGCGGCAGAGGATGAGATGGTTAGACAGCATCACCTTCTCAATGGACGTGAATTTGAGCAAACTCTGGGAGATGACTGAGGACAGAGAAGCCTGGCATGCTGCTGTCCATGGAGTCACAGAGTCGAACAAGACTTAGCGACTGAACAACAAAATAGAAATGAATGGCTCCCAAACTGAAATTGGAAGAATGAAGTACATCTGGACAGAGAAGGTGTGGAGGAAACTGGTTTAAAAGGTGCAGTGACAGATCAGCAGATCAAGAGCTACTCAGAGTTTTTACAAGTTTTCACATGGTTCTAGCTTTGTTTTGTTTTTCTGGGAAGGCATATCCTTGAGGGTTTGAATAATATTCACTTGGCTGGTCTCCAGAACTCCAAGGCAGGGTCATGTGCAGCTGGAACTTAGGAGCAGTTAGTCAAGTAGAGACCAAAGGGCGAAAGTGAAACACTGGACCCAAAAGGTATCACAAATGTGAGATCCAGATCTTGAGCAGGAAGCCTGGTGGCCAGTTCCACACACCATCACGATGTGGGGAGTGTGTCACCAGCAAGCCCTCTACCGCGTTCTAGATTTCTGTTTCCAGCATCTCTGAGTGTATTCACAGTATTGAAAGATGAAAGGAATTGGTGACAAATACAAACAACCGGTGTTCTCAGCAGCAAACTGTAGATACATAGAAGAGGAATTTAAGAGGGAAAAGTCCTGAAGGAGCAGGAGGGGTTGGAAGGTGTGAGACCTACTTAGGTATCCGCAACTGCAGACTTTTCATCCTTTTCTCGTCTGTGGAAGGAAGCTGCTGAACAGGATGATTCTCTAGCCTGTGGTTCTCAGACTTGAATGTGCACGCAGATTGCCCGGGCATCCTGTGACATTGCACCTTCTCAGTTCCTAAGTCTCGGGTGGGGCCGAGGTTTGCCGTTCTGATGGGCTTCCGGCGCTGCTGTTAGGCCACAGACCACACGGCGTTCAGCTCGCTCTGCATGATCTCGCAGCCCAGGCTTCCACGAGCTCTGCATGTCTGTGAGCATGTGATCATCTGGCATTTCAGAAAGACAGGGAGGTGGCAGGAAACACGCCTGCCGTGGCAGTCACTCTTCTCATTCTTCATAATCAACTTCATCAAAAACCCTTTATGTGCCTAATTATGCATGACAATTTCACATGCTTTACAAAGAGAACTAACTCGATTTGGCCCCCACATTATCGGACTTGACAGCCTAAGACAGCTAGAGAAATATGCATAGAGACAGTAATAAATATTGAGGCAGTAATAAGTATGGAGTGATAAATATTCATCCATATATTAATATAAAACATTAAAATTAAAAGGGTTATGTATTTAGCATGGGCCGTAGGATATTTATCTTTCTTACAGTGTTTGTACCTTTTCAAATCTGAGAAACTAAAAATGTTGACTATAATTTTTATTTAAAGAAAAAGTTTCTGTTTTTCAGATGGTGGCTGGGGAAGGGGAGGGTCCCATTGTAAGGTTTCTTGTTGTTGTTTTATTTATTTTTAGCTTCACTAACATCGAAAGCAATATTCTATGAGCCCCATGTGCCTAACCCTGATTACCGTGTATGTGTGTCTTGGCCTGATTTTATGTTGCTCAACGCTGAGCATGTGGACACAGTTTCATTAACCTCAGTTCTTTCTCCTAAGGGCCTTAAGCCCATCAAGTCATTCTCACATAGTCCTTGGGAAGCAAAAGAGGCAGGACCAGACATTGTTATCTCTGAATCGTGGGTGCTTCTGGTATGTCCAGAGTCTCGTGGTAATTAACTCACACAGGAGGGCTTAGATTCCATTCTATTTCTCCTGTACGTGTGTTAAACTCACCCAAGGTCTTGGCTGCCTTGATGGAGAAAGGGATCCAATGAGTGGCCATTGCCAGCATTCTCTCCTGACACAGAACAAATTTTGTTACTGATGGGCCACCTACCCACTGGAGATTACATTCAAGTCCCCATGGTGCTGAGCAGGTTTGTTATAACTTATCACAGTTTAACAGAGTGATTTCAAATTCATCCCTTTCATTGATTTCTTCTAGCTGAGAAATGGCTGAAAGAATTATCACAGAGCTAGAAAATGGTCACATCTCACCAAGGATGCCTGTGTCAGATATTAGTCATCATGGGATTAGAGATGGTTGGCTTATTGGTTTATACTTTCTTGATTCAAGTAATATAATATTTAGTGATGACTATGTATGTGCTTGGGCTTCCCAAGTGGCGCTAGTGGTAAAGAATCCGCTTGCCAATGCAGGAGACAGAAGAGATGTGGGTTCGATCCTGGGTTGGGAGGATCCTCTACTGGAAAGCATGGTAACCCACTACAGTAGAATCCTATGGACAGAGGAGCCTGGCAGGCTACTATGGTCCATAGGGTCGCAAAGAGTCGGACACAACTGAAGTGACTTACCACTCATGCATGCATGTATGTGCTTAGGAATGCAGAGGTGCAGAGAAACTGTATCTGGCCACAGCACTAGGCGACAGCTGTGTGTTATCCAGAATGATCTGAGTGAGATGTACCTCTGGAGTCAGGTACCCTTGCATTTGAAACTTGGCTTCACCACTCACTGGCTGTGTCACTTACCTTTTCCAAACCTCCATTTCCCCATCTGTAGAATCAGCATAACAATAGAACAGATTCCATGGAATTCCTAGGAGATCCCATGAGATGAGGGTGTATGGAATGTGCAACACAGGGCCTGCAAATATTAATAGGAAGCCTTGTAACTGGTAATTTTTAGTAATCATAATAAAACTATTACAAATGACAGCATCTGAAATCATCTGAGTCTTCAAAGAGAGCAGAAATTCTAAATTCAGCATTTTCATATTATTTCATGAGTGAGTATTAGTGTGGGAGTTTGTATCTAGGTTAATGAGAATGTCACACTCTGTTTATTAGGAATAAAGCTGTTATTGAAGCAAAGCCTGCATTAATTAGGCTCAACTTCATCTTTCATTCAGTTATGTCACATACAGCTGTTGTTCCCCTCATTTTGTAAAATTAACTAGAAAGAGTGAAGGCAGTCTGCTCAGATTAAAGAAGACATAAAAACCCTGAGTAATTATTAGAGCCAAAAGCTAAGCCTTTATGAAGCCACAGTGGCAACACTATGTATTTTGCATTAGTGCCTGGTAATAGACCTTTGTGGGCACCGGGAGCTGTGCAGGCCAGATCGACTGAGTAGGTTGTTGCCTCTCAAAGCTAATTGAGAGCAGAGGGGGAGGGGTATCTGGAACTTGGTCTCAGGAAGTGAGCTGATGCCATTTGCTGCAGACAGGGTGGGAATGCGGGTGAGGTGCGCCAAGGGCCCCATGCTTCCATAAATGGAATCCAAAGCCTGCCAACTGTATATTGTAAGACTGAAAGGCAGGACCAAGCAAGGGCAAGACGCAGCTGAATGGAAACCCACGAAGCCAAAATGAGCCATTTAAGGTGGAAGAGGGGAAGCAGAGCCCCAGGAAAGTCCCTCAGCTCAGAAACCCATTCAGTAATACTTTTTATAGGGTGCCTGTGGCTTCTGGGCAAGTGGAGGTTGAGACCAGCTTGGCACAAACAGAAGCCAGTTCTTCCCCAAATTCAGTGTGCACGTGGCTCACTTGTTAAAATGTAGATTCTAATTCAGTAGGTCTGAGATTCTGCATTTCACACAAGCCACAGGTATGGTTGGCGATGCGAGGCCACACTTTGAGTGCGTGAATGCATGATACATCGCTTCAATTGTGTCTTACTCTTTGTGACCCCATGGACTGTAGCCCACCAGGCTCCTCTGTCCATAGGATTTTCCAGGCAAGAATACTGGAGTGGGTTGCCATGCCCTCCTCCAGGGGATCTTCCTGACCCAGAGATCAAACCCAAGTCTCTTGTGTCTCCTGCATTGGCTGGCAGGTTCTTTACCGCTAGCGCCACGTGGCAAGCCCATATTTTGAGCAGCAAGGGTTTAACCCACTCTGTCTACCTGCATTCCGTTCTTGGTCACCACTTCTTTCTATTTAACCCCGCTCTTGTACCTTAACTCCAGCCACTCTTGCACTCCACCTACACCTGCAATCCACGTGTCCTACTAATCTCCATGGCGTAACTCATATCTCTACCTCCTCCGCGGCTTCACCTGTGCTTAAAGTGGCTGAAGAAACATACACTGCTGTACGAGTAGGGCTCACTTTCATCTCCGTGGGCCCTTCTTCCTTGTCGGTTTACTGTTTCCCTCTCCTGGAGGACTTCTTCCTCCTCCCCACTCTCCTGTCAGACCTCCACTACTTCCTTCCCCGCCCTTAGTGTCAGCTAATATCCCTGCCTCCACTTTTCTTCTTTGTATCATGACTTAGAAAAGAACTTCCTCCTGTTTCCTCTGCTGGATCGGCATGTTTGTGTGGGGGTCACTGGCCCAGGCCTTCTCTGCAGCAGCCATGGAGCACTGGGCATGCTCCGATTCATCATGCTTCATGGTGGTCACTTCGGGGCCCAGGGTGACCAGCCCCTCTCTGACTTGCCTCCCCACCACTCTCCAGGGAGTGGCAATGTCCACGGTTGGCCCGTAATCGCCCTTCAACCTCTAGCCTATCCTGCACCACCATGCCCAGCCCCCAGCCACGCCCACTTCCCCNCAATATGCCAGCAAATTTGGAAAACTCAGCAGTGGCCACAGGACTGGAAAAGGTCAGTTTTCATTCCCATGCCGAAGAAAGGCAATACCAGAAATGCCCAAACTACCACACAATTTCACTCATCTCACATGCTAGAAAAGTAACACTCAAAATTTTCCAAGCCAGGCTTCAGTAATACTTGAACTGTAAACTTCCAGAAGTTCAAGCTGGTTTTAGAAAAGGCAGAGGAACCAGAGATTAAATTGCCAACATCCACTGAACCATCAAAAAAGCAAGATAGTTCCAGAAAAACATCTATGTCTGCTTTATTGACTATGCCAAAGCTTTTGACTGTGTGAATCACAATAAACTGTGGAAATTTCTGAAAGAGATGGGAATACCACAACCTGACCTGCCTCTTGAGAAACTTATATGCAGGTCAGGAAGCAACAGTTAGAACCGCACATGGAACAACAGACTGGTTCCAAATAGGAAAAGGAGTACATCAAGGCTGTATATTGAAACCCTGCTTATTTAACTTATATGCAGAGTACATCATGAGAAATGCTGGACTGGAAGAAACACAAGCTGGAATAAAGTTTGCCAGGAGAAATATCAATAACCTCAGATATGCAGATGACACCACCCTTATGGCAGAAAGTGAAGAGGAACTAAAAACTCTCTTGATGAAAGTGAAAGAGGAGAGTGAAAAAGTTGGCTTAAAGCTCAACATTCAGAAAATGAAGATCATGGCATCTGTTCCCACCACTTCATGGGAAATAGATGGGGAAACAGGGCAAACAGTGTGAGATTTTATTTTTGGGGGCTCCAAAATCACTGCAGATGGTGATTGCGGCCATGAAATTAAAAAAACGCTTACTCCTTGGAAGGAAAGTTATGACCAACCTAGGCAGCATGTTAAAAAGTAGAGTATTACTTTGCCAACAAAGGTCCATCTAGTCAAGGCTATGGTTTTTCCAGTGGTCATGTATGGATGAGAGAGTTGGACTATGAAAAAAGCTGAGTGCTAAAGAATTGATGCTTTTGAACTGTGGTGTTGGAGAAGACTCTTGAGAGTCCTTTGGACTGCAAGGAGATCCGACCAGTCCATCCTAATGGAGACCAGTCCTGGGTGTTCATTGGAAGGACTGATGCTGAAGCTGAAACTCCAGTACTTTGGCCACCTCGTGCAAAGAGTTGACTCATTGGAAAAGACTCTGATGCTGGGAGGGATTGAGGGCAGGAGAAGAAGGGGACGACAGAGGATGAGATAGCTGGATGGCATCACTTACTCGATGGATGTGAATCTGAGGGTACTCCAGGAGTTGGTGATGAACAGGGAGGCCTGGCGTGCTGCAATTCATGGGGTTGAAAGGGTGGGACATGACTGAGTGACTGAACTGAACTGAAAGCCTAGCTTGGAGAATTTTGAGCATTACTTTGCTAGGGTATGAGATGAGTGCAACTATGTAGCAGTTGAGCATTCTTTGGCATTCCCTTTCTTTGGGATTGGAATGAAAACTGACCTTGTCCAGTCCTGTGGCCACTGCTGAGTTTTCTAAATTTCCTGGCATATTGAGTGCAGCACTTTCACAGCATCATTTTTTCAGATTTGAAATAGTTCAACTGGAATTCCATCACCTCCACTAGTTTTGTTCATAGTGATGCTTCCCAAGGCCCACTTGACTTCATTCTCCAGGATGTCAGGCTCTAGGTGAGTGATCACACTATTGTGATTATCTGGGTTATGACTATCTTTTTTGTACAGTTCTTCTTGCCACCTCTTCTTAATATCTTCTGCTTCTGTTAGGTCCTTTGCTGTGCCCATATTCCTTGACAAGTTCCCATGGTATTTCTAATTTTCTTGAAGAGATCTCTAGTCTTTTCCATTCTTTTGTTTTCTCTATTTCTTTGCATTGTTCATTGAGGTAGGTTTTCTTATCTCCCCTTGCTATTTTTTGGAACTCTGCATTTAAATGGGTATATCTTTCCTTTTCTCCTTTGCCTTTTGCTTCTCTTCTTTTCACAGCTATTTGTAAGGCCTCCTCAGACAACCATTTTGCATTTCTTTTTAGGGGGGATGGTCTTGATCCCTGCCTCCTATACAATGCCACAAACCTCCACCATAGTTCTTCAGGCACTCTATCAGATCTAATCCCTTGAATCTGTTTGTCACTTCCACCGCATATTCATAAGGGATTTGATCTAGGTCATACCTGAATGGTCAAGAGGTTTTCCCTACTTTCTTCAATTTAAGTATGAATTTGGTAATAAGGAGTTCATGATCTGAGCCACAGTCAGCGCCCAGTCTTGGTTTGCTGACTATATAGGGCTTCTCCATCTTTGGCTGCAAAGAATATAATCAGTCTGATTTTGGTATTGACCACGTGGTGATGTCCATGTTAGAGTCTTCTCTTGTGTTGTTGGAAGACAGTGTTTACTAAGACCAGTGCATTTTCTTGACAAAACTCTATTAGCCTTTGCCCTGCTTCATTCTATACTCCAAGGCAAATTTCGCCTGTTACTTCAGGTGTTTCCTGACTTCCTACTTTTGCATTCCAGTCCCTTATAATGAAAAGGACATCTTTTTTTGAGTGTTAGTTCTAGGAGGTCTTGTAGGTCTTCACAGAACTTCGTTCAACCTCATCTTCTTCAGGATTACTGGTCAGGGTATAGACTTATATTCCTGTGATATTGAATGATTTGCCTTGGAAACAAACAGAGCTCATTCTGTTGTTTTTGAGATTGCACCCAAAAACTGTAGTTTGGACTTTTGTTGACTATGATGGCTACACCATTTCTTCTCAGGGATTCTTGCCCACAGTAGTAGACATAATGGTCATCTGAGTTAAATTTACCCAGTTCAGTTTAGTTCCCTGATTCCTAAAATGTCGGTGTTCACACTTGCCATCTCCTTTTTGACCACTTCCAATTTGCCTTGATTTATGGACCTAACATTCCACGTTCTCATGCAATACTGCTCTTTACGGCATCAGACCTCCTTTCCATCAGCGGTCACATCCACAACTGGGTGTTGCTTTGGCTCTGTTTCTTCACTCTTTCTGGAATAATTTCTCCACTGATCTCCGGTAGCATATTGGACACCTATCAACCTTGGGAATTCATCTTTCAGTGTCCTACCTTTTTGCCTTTTCATACTGTTCATGGGGTTCTCAAGGCAAGAATTATGAAGTGGTTTGCCATTCCCTTTTCTAGTGGACCACGTTTTGTCCGAACACTCCACCATGACCCATCTGTCTTGCATGGCCCTACATGGCAAGGCTCATAGTTTAACTGAGTTAGACAAGGCTGTGGTCCACGTGACCAGATTGGTTAGTTTTCTGTGATTGTGGTTTTGTCTGTCTGCTCTCTGATGGAGAAGAACAAGAGGCTTGTGGAAGCTTCCTGATGGGAGAGACTGACTGACAGGGAAACTGGGTCTTTTGTGTTCCTTCCCTGTTATTTACCTGGGGCCAAACCATGGTGGAGGTAATGATAATTCTGTCCTCCTTCAAAAGGTACATGCATGCCCTGCTACATGGTAAAGAATATCTCTTTATCATCACCAAGTTTATTTTTCTCCCATAGGTTTCTTGCCTTCTTCTGAAAAACATTTTGCCTCTTGAGTTTCTCTCTTGTTCCATTCTTTGATTTGTCCCATGATGGCTGAGTTTATTATCTGTCCTGTGATGGCCAGTGTGACCAGGACAAAGGATATTCATATATTTGACTAAACATTATTTCTGGGTGTGTCTCAAGATGTTTAAGGAGGAAATTATCATTTGAATAAGTAGACTGAGTAAAGCAGATTGCCCTTCTCAATGGGGAGAGTGTGGGAGTCATCCAAACTGTTGAGAGCTTGAATAGAACAAAATGGTGGGGGAAGGAATAATTCACTCTCTTTCTTACTGTTGAGCTGGAACATTGGTCTTCTCCTGCCCTTAGTTTTCAGGCCTTTCAGACTGACTGAAACGTACACCACTGCTTCCACAAACTTAATGGCCTAAGATACATTTATTTCACAGTGTCCATAGGTCAGGAATCTAGCATAGCTTATATGGGTCTTTTATTCTGGGTCTTATAAGTTTACAGTCAGGGTGTTGGCTGGACTATGCTCTAACCTAGGGGCATGAGCAGAGAAAAATGTTCTTCCAAGTTCTTTGAGGTTGTTAACAGAGTCATTTTCTTACATCAGTTGAGTTCATGATAACTTCTTTAGCCAAGGTCTACAGGAAACCATTTCTGAACATAGAGAGAATCTAAGATCCTCTTTTAAGAGCTTTCACTGGATTAAATCAAGTCCACCCAGGACAATTTTTCTTTAACTCAAAAACAATGGATTTATGACACAAATTACATCTGAAAAAAAATCTTTCCCATATAATGTAACCTAATCAGGGGATTGATTACACATCACCTTTGATAAACTTTACTGACTAGAACAACTAACAAGCATGCTATACATTTGTTAGTTGGAGATTTATGCAAGTGTGAGATTCTTGTAGGGGAGGGAGTCTCCATAGAGTGCTTCCTTAGCTGAAGTGTCTAGTGACTCATGCTCAAACTGTTTGGTCACAAAATGCTCTGCATAAAAATTTATATGGAAGAAATAATTATTTATTGTTATAGGTGGAATCTTTGTCCCCTCACAAATTCCTGTGCTGAGCTCTTATCTTCCTGCCATGTGGTGGTATTAGGAGTTGGGGCTTTGGAGGTGACTGGGATTAGATGAAGTCCTGAGAGTAGATCCCTCATGAATAGGATTAGTGCTCTTATTATGAGTCATGAGAAATCTTTTCCCCCTCTCTTCTCTCATAAAGATAGGATAAGTTAGCAATCTACAGCCTAGAAGAGGACTATAACTAGAACCAAACTTTGTGTCTATGCTGGCACCCTGATCTTGGGTCATCCGGCCTCCAGAACTGTAAGAAACACATCTCTGTCACATAAACCACCCAGTTGGTACTATTTTGTTATAGTACTCCAAGCTAAGATATCTATGCATCAAAATGTATTTTCTATGATGCTATAAAATTAAAAACAATATAAATATTCAGAAGTAGAGAAGAAGATATGGTACATTAATACAATGGAATAATACCAAGCCATAAAAAAGAATGAAATTCAGTCATTTGTAGTGATGTGGATGGACCGAGGGAGTCTGTAATATAGAATAAAATAAGTCAGAAAGAGAAAAACAAATATCATATATTAATGGATATGCATCCAATCTATAAAAATGGTACAGATAAATCTATTTTCATGGCAGGAATAGAGATGCAGATGTAGAGAATGGACACTAGACACAAGCGGGGAAGGGGAGGATGAGATGAATTGGGAGAGTAAGATTGACATATATACACTACCTTATGTAAAATAGCTAGTGGGAAGTTGCTGTATAGCATAAGGATCTTAGCTTGGTGATCTGTGATTACCTTGAGGGGTGGGATGGGGGGGTTGATGGGATGGAGGTTCAAGAGGGAGGGAATATATAGATACTTACAGCTGATCCGCATTGTAGTACAGCAGAAACTAATATAACACTATAAAGCAATTATGCCCTAATTATAAACAAGTAGAGAATAATTAAGTAAATTATGGTATCTTTATACTATATTTTATGATATCATTATTATATCATGCTTGACAAGGGTTATTTACCCTACTACAGAAAAAAATGCTTAGAATTTTAAGTAGAAAATAAAAACAAAGTATAAATCAGCATTGTAATGTGTAAATATTTTGTTTTGTTTTATTTTATGTAATACACTAAAAACACAGCTCTTTGATTCCACCAATTATACCTGGCCTTTTCCTTTGCTGATATGGTAATATAGAGAAGAATGGAGAGACCAGTTTCAGAGTTAAGTTGCCTTATTTCTAATTGTGGGTCTATAACCTACCAGCCTGTGGCAAATTGTGTAACTTCTTTCTGCCTCATCTTCTTATCAATAGAAGATAAGGCAGATAATAGATACTTTTATTAACATAAATAGGGAATCCTTACAAGGCTGGTTAAGTGTGATAATGCATGGAAACACTTAGCACAGGTCTAACATGAACAGTGCTTATTCAGTTTTAACTATTAATTCATTATAGTGAGTGAGCACAAAGTCACTTCAATTCTGTCTGGCTCTGTGTGAGCTCATGGACTGTAGCCTGCCAGTTGTCCTCTGTCCATGTGATTCTCCAGGCAAGAATACTAGAGTGGGTTGCCATGTCCTTCCTTCCTAACCCAGGGATCGAAACTGTGTCTCTTATATCTCCTGCAATGGCAGGTGGGATCTTTACCACTAGGGCCACCTGAGAAGCCCCACTATAATCACTGAAAATACCTGGAAGAATTGGATTAGCAACAGCAATGATAGAATGACCTAGAATATCTTAGAGAGATGTATCACAATTTGTCCACATATTAGTTAACAACTCAATACAAACTCAGTTTAATGAATTCATATTAAATATTATTGGCTTATCCTTTTCAACATAAATAAGAACAAACTGCCTAAATTATTTCCCTGTGTACTGCTACAGAGGAAAAAATAATGAGTCCTAACAAATGATTCAGAAAATAAGAAAAAAAAATTGGTGTGCGGAATAGTTAGTGTTTGTAGGAAATAATCTGCACAAAATAAAATTGACAGTGTCTAAAAACACCTAATGAAATCTGACACTAATTTTAAAATAGAAGAAATGGATTTTCTTTTAAAAAGGTAAATCTATTATTATTGCCAGTGACCATGGAATGACTGGGTAGCAATAATGATTTCAAAAGAAAACTAGTACAAGGACATAGGCCTAATTGATTTTGATGTGTAAAAAAAAATGAAATTTGAATCTAAGTCCACTGCTGACCCCTTTATTCACCACCTCAAAGAAAAGAAAATAAAATTTAAAAGGTCATAATGGTTAAATATTGACATTTTTTATTACCTAGAATTGTTACCTTAACCTATACTACTAGCTGCTGAAAGGCAAACAGAGGGAATACTAGAAACCTCCATTAAACAGGGCTCTGATAATGGGATTACCTAGTCATTTCCCAGTGGGGTGTTAAGATATCTCTATTGGAGTTCTTAAAAATATATATAATTAACAAAAAGTTAATAATAGTTTTCCTTCAAATGCAGCATTATTAAATAGCCAAGTATAACTGCTTTGAAATAAAGAATCAGGGCAAAAAAGGAACCTGCTGTTACACTGACCTTAAAATTCAGTGGAAGTGTCATCAGGACAGAAAGGTGCATAACCTCTGAGAAAAATCCAGTATTTGGACACAAACTTGCTTGTATATTGATGTATTGGTGAAAATTGCACCAGAACAAAAAAATCACACAAATTAATTTAGTGTTTCGTATTTTATAGATCCCTGTCTCTTTAAGACCTTAGAAATAAAATTATATGCTGGGTTAGAGTAAGCATTTGAAACTTCAAGATATATTGAAATTGGTTCATGAGCAATCTTTACAAATCCAATGACACAAATTATATTTCTGCATATAACCAGAGAATTTTTTTCAATATTCTTCACACAATGAATTGCTTTGTTACCTATGGTAAGTCATGTAAACACCTCTCTCTCTCTCTCTCTCTCTCTTTCTCTCATTTCTACATTTACCTCCCTTTTTATCCCTTCATTCTCCCACTTTCATTCTTTCTCCCTTCCGCACCGCACTCAATGTCCTTCCCTTTTTCTCTCTGAAATACTTCATCAAGAGGGTGGGCCCTGGGGGCCCAGAGAGGCATAGCATACAAACCTCTCCAGTGCACACAACCCTCATGGCACAGAGGGCAGCCCAAGGGAGCCAAAAGAAGAACACACAAGCCCTGCAACATAGAGGGCAGACCTGGGGAGCCGAGACAGGTGCACGCAAGCACTGCTACACAGAGGGCAGGCCTGGTGAGATGGGAGAAGTGCACACAAGCCCCGCAACATACAGGGTGAGCTCAGGGAGCTGAGGGAAGCCCATACAAGTTTCTGCGACACAGAGGGCAGGGCTGGGGAGCTGAGAAAAGATCCACACAAGCCCTTATCTAGCAAAAATCAACCTGCAGTGCAGGGTGGGACCAGGGAACAGAAAAACTGGCAAAGACTTCTGGGACAAGTAGGGGGCTGGTGGCAGTGAAGATATGCTAAGAAGGCTACTTTGAAGAAGCTGCAAAATCTGCCAAAGCCAGAAGAACTGCCTAAAGACATACTGAACCCACAGACACTTCAAAACCTACTACTGGACACTACACTGCCCTTCAGAGAGATGAGATCCAGCTCCATCAACCAGAACACAGGCACAAGCTCCTCCAACTAGGAAAACATCACAGGACACTACTCCAACCCCATCCATGGGGGCAGACTCCACAACCAAGAACTATGACCCTGAGAACTCTTTTTTTCCCCTAATAAATCACACTGCTTATTTCCCCTACATATTCCCACCTTCACATTAGCCTTTTGTGAAGTCTTCCTCTTTGTTTTTCTTGTTTAAAAAAATTCTTTTTAAGATTTTTTTTCACCCATTTTTTGGTGACTTTTCTGATTTAGTTTTTGATATATTTGATTGCCTTTTTAAATAGTTCTTTACCAGCTGTAGCTATTCCTAAATATATAAAAATCTTTTTCACATATGTATATTTATCTTTGCTTTTCTATTTTTTCTTTTCAATCTGTTTTTTTTACACTCTCTTCCTTTTTTCTTTTCTCTCCCTTTCCCTCTTTGTTTTTCTCTTTCTCTTCTCTCTTTCTCCCCTCACTCTCTTTTTTCACCAGGTAAGTTAAATTGTTGTGCTCTCTTTGCTATATTCCCCTTGTTGGCAATCTGCTCAGGCTCAGTTTTCTAGATTGTGCATTAGTTAGCTTTGCTTTTCACTAGTTGATATCACTTCTGGTTTCCCTTGTTCACCAAGTCAATCTCCTGTATTCTTTTCTTTAGAATACTTTGGTTATAACTGTGTGTGAGAGTGTATGTATATGTCCCATTATTTCTGTAATTACCTGCTTGAACTGCTTGACCTCATTCCACTAGAGCACAAACACAAGTCACCCCTAACAAGTCAACACAAACCACTCAACATATCTTTCCCTCCAAGGGCAAAAACCAAAAGGAAGAAGGAATATAGCCCTAAAGCCTGGGAAAAGGAGACTTCAAATGGAGTGAGTTAGGGAAAAAAATAAAAAGAGCAGACAGAGAAATACAGCACAAATGAAAGACAGAAACTCATAAGACCAAATAAACGCAGAGGAAATAAGCAGTCTACATGAAAGAGAATTCAGAATAATGATAGTAAGGATGTTCCAAAGACTTGAAAATAGAATGGAGAAAATGCAGGAAAAAACTAACAGAGTTAGTACAATCACCAAGAACATAGAAGGAATAAAGAATAAACAGAGATAAATAACATAATTACTGAAATAAATACTCTAGAAGGAAGCAATAGCAAAATAACTTAAGCAGAACAGATAAGTGAGCTGGAAGATAGAATAGTGGAAATAACTGCTGAAGAATAGAATAAACGAAAAAGAATTGAGTTAAGGATAGCCTCTGAGATCTCTGGGACAATGGTAAATGCACTAATATTTGAGTTATAGGGATCCCAGAGGAAAACGGAAAAAAAGAAAGGCTTTGAGGAATATTTTGAAGAAATTATAGTTGAAAATTTCCCAACATGGGAAAGGAAATAGTCAATCAAGTCCAAGAAGTGCAGAGTCCCTTACCAAGGATAAACACATCAAGTAACATATTAACCAAGCTAACAGAGACTAAACACAAAAAAAGCAGTAAGGGAAAAACAAGAAGTAACATACAGAGGAGAGCCCATATGATTAACAATGGATCTTTCAGCAGAAACTCTGCAGGCCAGAAGGGGATGACAGGTTATATTTAAAGTACTGAAAGAAAAAAAAAATTACACCCAAGATTACTTTACCCAGCAAAGATCTCATTCAAAACTGATGTAGAAATCAAAGGCTTCACAAACAGGCAAAAGTGAAAAGAATTTAGCACTACCAAACCAGCCTTGCAACAAATACTAAAGGGACTTACCTAGCCAGTAAATACAAGAGAAAGGAAAGATATACAAAAACAAACCCAAAACAATTAAGAAGATGCCAATAGGATCATATATATCAATGCTTACTTTAAATGTAAATGGATTAAATGCACCAACCAAAAGATACAGACTGACTGAATGGATACAAAAATAAGACCTATATATATGCTGCCTACAAAAGATCCACTTCAGACCTAGAGACACATACAGACTGAAAGTAAAAGGATGGAAAAAGATATCCCATGCAAATGTGAACCAAAAGAAAGCCAAAGTGGCTAACTTTATTTCAAATAAAATAGACTTTAAAATGAAGGATATTATAACAAAGAAGGACACTACATAATGATCAAGGGATCAATCCAAAAAGAAAACCTAACAATTGTAAATATTTATGCATCCAACATAAGCGCACCTCAATACATAAGGCAAACACTAACAGGCATAAGAGGGGAAATCAACAGTAACAGAATCATAGTAGGGGACTTTAACACTCCACTTACACCAAAGGACAGATCATCAAGACAAATAATCAATAAAGAAACACAAATCTTAAATGAAACTTAGGCCAAATGGACCTAATTGATATCTCAGGACTTTCCATCCAAATGTAGAATAATACACCTTCTTCTCAAGTGCACATGGAACATTCTCTAGGACCACAAATTAAGCCTCAGTAAATTTAAGAAAATTGAAATCATATCAAATAACTTCTCTGACCACAACACTATGAGACTAGAGTGGGGGGAAAAAAAACTACAAAAAAAAAAAAAACCCCACCATAAACTCAAGGAGAATAAACAATACATTACTAAATAATGAAGAGGTTACTGAAGAAATAAGAAGGGAAATGAAAAGATTCCTAGAAACAAATGGCAACAAAATCACAAAACCTATGGAATTCAGCAAAAGCAGTTCTAAGATGTTTATAGCAATACAATCCTACCTCAAGGAACAGGAAAAACATCGAACAGACAACTTAAGTCTACATCTAAAGCAGCTAGAAAAAGAAGAGCAAAAAACCCCAAGTCAGCAGGAAATAAATCATAATTATCAGAGTAGAAATAACTGAAAAAGACATGAAGGAAACAAGAGCAAAGATCAATAAAATTAAAATCTGTTTCTTTGAGAAGATAAACAAAACTAACAAAGCACTAACCAGACTCATCAAGAAAAAAAGGGAGAAAAATCAAATCAAAATTAGAAATGAAATATGAGAGGTTACAACAGAAAACACAGGAATACAAAGGATCATAACAGAATGTTATCAGCAACTATATGCTAATGAAATGTGCAACCTAGATTAAAAGGACAGATACTTAGAAAAGTTCAACCTTCCAAGACTGAACTAGGAAGAAATAGAAATTACAAACAAGCCAATTACAAACACTGAAATCAAAACTATGATCAAAAATCTCACAAAGAACAAAAGCCCAGGGCTGGATGGCTTTACAGGGGAATTCTATCAAACATTTACAGAAGAGCTAATGTCTGTTTTTCTGAAACTCTTCCAAAAAATTACAGAGGAAGGAACACTTTCAAACTCATTCTTTCAGGCCATAATCACCCTGATACCAAAATTAGGCAACAACAACACACAAAAGAGAAAATTACAGGTCAATATCACTGATGAACATAAATGCAAAAATCCTCAACAAAATTCTAGCTAACATAATTCAACAACACACAAAAAAGTTCACACATGATGATCAAGTTGGGTTTATTCCAGGGATGCATGGATTCTTTAATATATGCAAATCAATCAATGTGATACACCATATTAACAAATTGAAAGATAAAACAATATGATCATTTCAAAAGCTGCAGAAAAATCTTTTGACAAAATTCAGCACCTATTTATGCTAAAATGCTTCAAAAATGGATATAGAAGAAATCTACCTCAACATGGTAAAGGGAATATATGATAAGCCCATAGCAAACATTATTCTCAATGATGAAAAGCTGAAAGCATTTCCTCTAAGATCAGGAACAAGACAAGGGTGTCCATTCACACCACTATTATTCAACATACTTCTGGAAGTCCTAGCTATAGCAATTAGAGAAGAAAAAGAAATAAAAGGAATTGGGATTGGAAAAGAAGTAAAACATTCACTATTTGCAGATGACATGATACTATACATAGAAAATCCAAAAGAAACTATTGTAAAAAAACTATTACTAGAGTTCATCAGTGAATTTAGCAAAGTTGTAGGATACAAAGTCAATGCACAGAAATCACTCGCATTCTTTTATACTAACAATGAAAAATCAGAAAGAGAAAATAATGAATCAATCACATTCACCACTATAACAAAAAGAATAAAATATCTAGGAGTAAAGCTACCTAAAGTAACAAAGAACCATATACGGAAAATTATAAGACACTGATAAAAGAAATCAAAGGTGACATAAATAGATGGAGAGATATTCCATGTTCTTGAGTAGGAATTTTCTACATTGCTGTAATCATCTCTTACAACTTGTCTTCCCCTACTATACTGAGAGTAGAACCATTCTTTCACATCCTTGCAGAGTCAGCACCCAGCAATAAACACAGAGCATATAGTCAATACAGGGCTGCATTAATAAATGAATGAATGAATTATTTAATTGTGCTTAGCACAAAAAATAGCTATCCAGAATTAAATACGTCAATCTCTCTCCATCCTCACTTTTTTTCAGAAAATACTAAGCTAGACTTTCAGTAGAATTTTACTTCCTTTATCCTGTTATAACACATATTTTAAGACATTCCTTTAACCAAAATTTTCTTTATATGTTGATTATACTAATAAGATATGAATCATTGCTCTGAAATTCTTTCACAATCACAAATTCCAGTTTTAACTTAGAGAGTGTTTTATCTAATATGGGATCTTCTTTGCATGTTTTACTATCTAAGAGATCAATTTCTACATCTTATATATGCATATAGTGATCCCTGGAACAACTCATATTGAATCTCAAATTAAGAAAAAAATTATACACAATCCATGATAACCTTGTAAACAAATTTGGAATCATTACAGTCTCATAAACTATAGCTACATAGAAATACAGAATGGGAATTTAACAAATTTGAATTAATGAAAAATAACAACAGACAATAAAAATAATCTTCTGTTCTTGCAAAATCTTTCATATTTTATAAGGTACTTCTGATATGTTAACTCTATGCCTTTACAAGAATTTGGTGCATTATTTTCATTTGCCAAGGCATAAACTCAGCCTCAGTAAATTACATGACTTGTTGGAGTTCATGAAAACTATAAAAATTATACAGCGTAGTACTAAAACTACAGCTGAGAGCTCCTGATCCCAGCTCACTTTTCCTTGCATCAAAAACCACAGAATATCTGCTACATATCAATTTTGATAAACAAATATATTTTAAGTATACATTCTATGTATACCACTATTAATAATATTCCTTTTTAGTACTGTGCAGAGATATTAGAATTATAAAAGTTAAATGCTTTAAGTATAATCCAATATAAGTATAAAGCAGTACTATAAAACTTCACTATAATATGGCATTTAAATATTGATTTGTCTCAATTGATGGAGAATCCAATTTAGGTTAAATAACTATGTTTATGAAATTACTTCAGGATTTATTGGCTGTAGCATGATAACTCATCAACTGTAGTTGAGCTTCCAGGAATTTGAGCAGAAAAGTTAATTAACAATAATTTTAAAACTGCCAAAAGCTGCAGCAAGTTCACTCTGCACTGTGCATACATAGCAACATGTGCTGGGCTTCAAAAAGAAAGTCATTTCCTAAAACTGTTTACTTTTATGCCATTGAACTCATTATTAAAAATAAGTGAGCAGTATTGATTTGGATGGTTTAATAATTCAAAGTGGTTAAAGGCAATAACAGCACTTGAACAGACAAATATTTCCTATTGTTGTTTATTACCAACTTTAACTATAATGACTCAATTAATCCAGGCATGGTTTCCCAAAGCGAACTGAAATGCAATTATAAGACCAATAAGATGCTAAAGCCAGTAACTTAAACCTCAGGCAGACTATTTTATAAAGTGATATAATCAATATTGTATTCAAGATAGTATGTGGTGGTGATAATTTGCTACAGAAAATACAGAGATTCCATTACCTTTTAAAATATCTCAAAATCGACTGATGTGTTATCAGTTGCACTTTGAGTAACTACTTTGCAGCATATGTACAATAAAAAAGCTTACATTCATATACCTTCAGTGTTGGATAATAAAAATCATGGCTAATAAATGCTTAGACTTTAGTAATAGTCTATAGAGATATAAGTTGCCTTATCAAAATAGAAACAATTTTACATATCCCTTCTGTTAGGTAAATATCTCTACATAATTCTTGTTCATAAATCCACTCACAAGCATCACAATTATTCTCTGATCAAACTTCCCTTCAAAATAATTTGCTGACTCTAAAACCAAGTCATTGCTACATCTATCCATCATAGCTCTTTTTAAATTGAAGGAAACAGAATACCAACATACCTTTGATAGAGAAAATCATGCTGTCTTCTAGGTATCCATTTCAGTTATTCATTTTGGACTATGACTAGTATTCTCCATGAACCCCTACAATCCTCTAACTCAGAATTACTGATGCTTAAAAGAACTGAAATGCATAAAGCTATAAATCTGACTCAATAAGACTTGAGACTATGATCAGGAACTACTTTAAGCTAAAGGAAAAATCTATGATCAGCTAACCGTTCACTAAGCTTTCTTTTCTTTTTGTTTTTCAATATGAAAGCACTCTTAAATCCAACCACAGAATAAGAATAACTACTAATTGGTTTTCTGCTCAAAGAGACCTATCATTGGTTGGCAACTAAAGTAGCAAGAATAGTATTTTCTCCCACTCACAGCTTTAAAACTGAGAAGAAAATCTGATGTACTGAATATAGATAAGGAAATCTTTTAGATTGAATAAACTTGCTAAAGGAATATTCTTATTTTCCTTTAAATTGATTGGTATAATGATGATCATTGTCCTCAAAGAAATATAGTCAGTATGAAATGCAAAAGAATGCTGAAATTAAAATACCAGTTTGTGTGTCTTTACAAATTTTAAGAAATGTTGTTAGAAGTTATATTTGTAAAGTAATAATGGACAGATATATCAGGGAAAAATTGATATTTCAATATTTCCCACATATCTCCCAATTCTTGGTTTCTAAGAGAACAATATGAAGAACCCTGTGCATATACTTCCACCAATTCTCTACGTCCCTACAAACACATACTTATACACTTTAGTGGTTGTTATATTGTACCAGACTTGCCTTCAGAAATGAAGGACTTGCCCCAGTTGTTGGAAGCACAGATGTAAGATGGCTCTCAGCTGTATTGACTCATCTGAAGAAGGGGGCTTCCTTGGTGGCTCAGGTGGTAAAGAATCTGCCTGCAATGTGAAAGACCTGGATTTGATTCCTGAGTGAGGAAGACCCCCTGGAGAAGGAAACGGCAACCCACTCCAGTATTCCTCCCTGGAGAATCCCATAGACAGAGGCTGGCAAGCTATATTCTGTGGAGTTGCGAAGAGTCAGAAACAACTGAATGACTAACACACACATAACCAAAGAAAACTCCCTCTTGGAAGTTCATGTTTGCTTTCAAGGGGCAGTCAACAACATCTAATGACTGCTTATCCCAGGATGAAAAGGCCCTCATCCCAACTCAACAAATCTGAGGACCGTGCCAGCTTGAAAGCACCCATGTGTAGATGGAGGCTTTTATTGATTCTCCATTACAAATCTTTTCCCTCTTAGTCCCATTTCAGCTCCTCCCTTTCACAAGTGGAGATGTGAAAAGCCATCCTAATTGACATCCAGCTCACCAGTCACCATCTCAGAAAATTCACATAGAACCTTGAAATAATATTTCACAAACAGGGTAAGAGCCTTAAAAACTGTATAATTTTAATTATCCATCCCTTGACTCTGTGCTTTTATGTTTTACTGCTATATACACTCTAAATTTCACACTACCTTTTTATTATTTTGGCTTTAAATAGTCACAAATAAGCCAACAGGTGCTCATTAAAAGCTGATTAAAGCTGTGACTGGTCTCTTGTTTCCTGGTCTATGATTTATTCCTCCTCTTTAGACAATTCTGCCAAGAATTGAGTGTACCCGTGCTTTATTTCTTTCCTTATAATGGGGTCCTCACTTCCTCGATTTCATTTTGTTGGTGGTTTTTGTCTCAAATGGATTTTTTAAACCTTTATTTAGAACTTTAATTTGGCTTCTTGGGCTGCTGGCCTGAAAATGAGAGTTGTGTGATTTTATATCTATAGAGTTCTTTTCCTATTGAGTATATTAAGGCTTTTGAACTATTATATAGACATTAAAAAAATGTTTTTAGAGTCGATATATATTAGACTTATTCTTTAAAATATTAAAATTTTGAATCATTTTCCTTGTCTCTTTTGGATTGTCAAAGATATGTATAAAAGGGTTAATTCCTGTCTTAAATTACCAGTAAAGGAACTTAACTATTTACAATATCTCTTGTCACTAAATCAGCTTATAATGAATTGATCAAAATGCATATGTAGGCATTTTATATTTATACCAGATCATGAGACATAGTTTAGTACACATTTTACTGAAATGTATTCTGTGATAGAATAAATTTGAAAATTAACAAAAAACATTTGATCTAAGTCTAATACATTCTTAAATATAGAAGTACTGCATACTGTATCTATACATAATGATCACTTACCTAGTATATAATTTATACTAGCATTAGACAGCTAAGTTCTCAAGGAACTGTTTCTCTTGAGTTAATTCAATCCATAAATAATTTCATCAACCAAATTTATTAATAACTTTAGACATATCACAAACCATTCTAAGAATAATGCAATAGGAGGAAAAAACAATTCAAGAAATGTTTTATTTTCCTTCTGTTCTCTTCTTATATATTGTTACATACAAGATGTACATGGAAAATTAAGGTAAATACCTGTCTCTTGTCTGTTGCATGCATTACTGCAATAACTAGAGGTCAGGTAAATTAGCACTGCCACATCCACCCAAGAAACCCAAACCCTTCCCAGAGCCTCTTGTAAAATTTTCCTTTTCTTTAACAGTCTCTTTAAAATTTCTAATATGCTTAAGCTTCTGTACCTAAAATTGACATAATTCTATTTAATAGTAGGAGTATATCAGATATTGATCACAAAAGATCTGGTAACTATAGCTACCTGAGGCTTAGAAAGAAAGATAGTGAAGTTGCTCAGTTGTGTCTGACTCTGCAACCCCATGGATTGTAGCCTACCAGGCTCCTCCATCCATGGAATTTTCCAGGCAAGAGTACTGGAGTGGGTTGCCATTTCCTTCTCCAGGGGATCTTCCTGGCCCAGGGATCGAACCCAGGTCTTCCACATTGGAGGCAGACGCTTTACCATCTGAGCCACCAGGGAAGCCCCTACCTGAGGCTTACATTTTATTAAAATTTATCCTTGTATTCTAACCCTCACATCTTTGATGTCCTCATCAAGTCCAAGAAGGAAGCATATGGTGCTGTTAATATGTGACACATATTTTATGAACAAGGTTGGATTCCTTTTTTGAAGCATCATTTTTATTTCCCTTTTTTTTTCTTTTTTTTAAATTAATTAATTTATTTATTTTTAATTTAATTTTACAATACTCTATTGGGTTTATTTCCTGACTTAACTAGATTTTAGGTTTAAAGGGATGAGACAGTCTCCTTTATGGATATCACCAGGTGGTCATCATCATCTTCTGTAGTGGGCATATTTCTCTTTTCACTGTTTAGTAGCCAACACCCTCTTTCCCTGCTTTCCTTTGGGGTATGAGTGGGAAGAATTGGCCACCCCTCACTATTGCAGGAATCAAATCCTCCTTCTCACTGCCCCAGTGTTCATCAAGGAGACTTTTAAAGCCAAAGGTGTGACAGACACAAGGCTTAGGAATAGCCAGAGGTCAGATTCACAGACATCGGTAGCTACGCTTACAAATCTGTCTGTTCTTGCACTTTAATATACTCATTCTGATTCCTGCTGCTTGGTTCTATGGACCTCCCAATCGATCTCAATGCTTCCCTAGATTCTAAGAATTCCAATATCCTTTAAATAAACATTTTTTTTTCAATTAAGATTTTCAGAGTTAGTCTTTATTGCTTGCAACTAAGACATTCATGCCTATTCAGTATGTTTTGGAAATTTCCGTATCTATAATAGGTGATCCAGTCTACTCCAAGTCCAAATGTTTCTAATGTGGTTGACTTGAGCTCAGTACTTAATACAGGACTTAAGATAATTGCTAGAAACAAACATGGTGACTCTTATCTTCAGGGGTACCATGCAGACACACTCCTTTCTAATGGCTAACGATTAAAAATACTATTTAGGGTGGGTTCCATTTTGACTTGTATGCTATTAACAACTCTTGAGGAAACATTTTGCTGTAGATAAAGATATACTACATAGAGTAAGCTTAGTTCAATTAATCAGCTTGCTTCTGGAATTGATCCAAATTCTGGAGCCCCAATTTCTGTAACAGTTATGTTTTCTCTGGTTACCAAATTACTCTAAAACCTTGTTGCTTAAAATAAAAACAAGTCATTATTTTTCATAATTTGGTGAGTTGAGTTCAGCTCAGAAAGATAAAATTGCTAAAACTTTTTCTCCATATGTTTATTTATTCTCAAGGATGCTGGACAGGACTTATTAACATAGCAGCTGCAGTCCATGGGGTCGCTAAGAGTCGGACAGGACTGAACGACTTCACTTTCATTTTTCACTTTCATGCATTGGAGAAGGAAATGGCAACCCACCCCAGTCTTCTTGCCTGGAGAATCCCAGGGACGGGGGAGCCTGATGGGCTGCCGTCTATGGGGTCGCACAGAGTCGGACACAACCGAAGTGACTTAGCAGCAGCAGCAGCAGCAAGCTTCCAAGAAAGCAACATAAACACATACTAAGCTTATGGTTTATATCTCAGCTGCAGATATTTCACAGACCAAAGTAAATCATACAACTAAGCACTTAGTCAATAGGGGAAGGAAATACATAAAGGAATTGTGCAGGGAAAGGGTTAACTCAACAAACCTGGTTTTCACAAATCCTGCATATTGGTTATCTTCAGGTTTGGCCCATGGGATAAAAACTCTGAGCTCTGAGAATATTCTGCTGAATATGAGTGTTTTGCATGCCTAAGGGCTTAGACCATGGTGTACCACTTTGATGAAATAATTTATGCTAACAATATATTTTATGGAGAATGACTGTTTTTGCATGTCTGGGGCTATGGGCTATGCCTAAGCAGTTTAATCAGATAGTTTATACAAACAAATAGAATTACTGATGAATGACTATTTTTGTTTCAAAAGGCTGGAATTTAGTAGTTGAGTTCAGTCACACAGGAACTGGATGCCTACGTGAGTAGTCCTCAATAAAAACCCTGGAAGTGTGTTAGTCGCTCAGTTGTGTCCGACTCTTTGTGACCCCATGGACTGTAGCCTGCCAGGCTCCTCTGTCCGTGGGAATTTCCAGGCAAGAATACTGGAGTGGGTTGCCATTTCCTTCTCCAGGGGATCTTCCCAACCCAGGAATCGAACCCAGGTCTCCTGCATTGCAGGTAGATTCTTTACTCTCTGAGCCACCAAGGCTTAAGTGAGCTTCCCCAGTTGTCAACATTTCACATGTCTTGTCACACACTCCTTCTAGGAGAAATAAGCATGTCCATGCTACTCCACTGGGTGAAAACACTTAGAAGCTTACACATGGTTTCTCCTGAACTTTGCCTCATAAATGTGTGTTCTTTTTGCTGATTTTAACCTATATTCTGTCACAGTAGTAAACTAGAACCATGAGTAAACAGTTTCTATAAGTCCTTACAGTGAATCATTGAGCCTGAGGGTGGTCTTGGGAACTCCCAGCATAGGCATGGATTCCCAAAAGTAAGACTGTTGGGGGTGGGAGGGGGACATTAAAGTAAGAATCTATTTCAGAGTGTGAGAAAGACCCACACCTCACACAGATGGTCCCAAACATTTCCCAAAGTTCAAAGATATCCAGCGCATGACATCCGCTGCCTCTCATTACTTTCCTTACTGGTCACTTACGCAACTGGTAGAAAAGAAAGTTTAGCATCGATTGTCTCTGCAAGAAATCCAAGATTTTATCCATATCTGTAGCCCATCCAATTTAGTGGTAGGAGGCAGATTGAAAATGAGAATAAATCAGAAGGGAAATAACAGTAGATTAAAGCTGAAAAAAGCTATAAGACATAGAGTCTCTCTAGGAACAGACATAGGTAAGCAACCAAAACAAGAATAGAGATTAAAAATAATAGTATAGAAATTTGAAGCCCGATTCCTACAGCTAAAGTAAATGTTAAACACACTCTAACTCCTAAAAAAATCATTACATTAAAGGCTTTTTATCTCGGGTCTTATTACCTAATACATATTTTGCATTCACCAAAAATTACAAGTGATGAAAGGGAAGAAAGCTCAGTATAAAAAAGTTATTTTCGTATTGGAACATTGAGAGAATTCTATATTTAATATGATGATGGTTCTAATAAAGAAGGTTTACAACATGGAAGAATACTGTAAGCATAAAGATTCAAACTCTAAGAATCAAAAGGAGATTCTAAAAATAAAAAGAAAAAATAGGCTAAGGACTTGAATAGATACTTTTCGAAGAAGATATACAAATGGCCAATAGTACATGAAAAGATGTTCATCAGTAATCATTAGACAAATGAACATCAAAACCACAGTAAGGTACCACATCCACTTCACATGCATTAGGATGACTTTTACTAAAAAAAAAAAAAAAAAAAAAGGAAACAAATGAAAACAAGAAATAAGAGCATTGAAAATAACAAGTATGAATGAAGATGTGGAGATATTGGAACAGTTGTACATTACTAGTGGGTATATAAAATCATATACTTACTGTGGAAAAAATATGCCACTTCTATTAAAAAAAAACAATTAAACAGAATTATCATTGTAGGTATACACTCCCCAGAAATGGAAAGCAGGGGCTCCAATAGCTATCTGGACACTTTGTTTATAGATAGAAGCATTATTTACAGCAGTCAAGAAGGTGAAAACAGCTCAAATGTCCATCTATAGATGAAGGGATAAACTAACATGATATGAAAATACAAGGGAATGTTATTTATTCTTAAAAAAGAATGAAATCCTGATAAAAGCTGCAAAACATATGAACCTTAAACTAACTAGCATTCTAAGTAAAATAAACCAGACACAAAAGGATAAACATTGCATGATTCTTCTTACATGAAGTACCTGGAATAGTTAAATTTATAGAGAGGGAAAATAGAATAATGGTTTCCAGTGACTGGGGGAGGGGTTAGGGGGGACTTCTTGATTACAGGTCACAAACTTTATACACTTAGCAATGGTTAAAATGGGAAAATCGGTGTTACATACACTTTGCTACAGTAAAAAAAAAATTAATTGTAAAATACAGCAAAAGAAAGACTTAGAGTGAAATTTATAGTATTAAACTCATATATTGGAAAATAAAGCAATTAAAGCTGTGCTGTGCTTAGTTGCTCAGTCCTGTCCAACTCTTTGGAACCACATGGACTTCAGGCTTCCAGGCTCCTCTGTCCATGGGGATACTCCACACAAGAATACTGGAGTGGGTTGCCATGCCCTCCTCACGGGCGCTTCCCAACCCAAGGAACCAACCCAGGTCTCACACACTGAAGGCAGATTGTTTACTGGTTAAGCCACCAGGGAAGCCCAAGAATATTGGAGTGGGTAGCCTATGTCTTCTTTGGGGGATCTTCCAGACCCAGGAATTAAACTGGGGTCTCCTGCACTGCAAACAAATTCTTTACCAGTGGAGCTACAGGAACAAAGATAATTAAAGATAATGACCTACAATTCCAGCATAGGACACTAGAGGAGGAAAAACAACTTAAACTTAAAGGAAGCAGGGGAAAGAAGAGAGAGAGATAGAAAGTTATAGTTGAAATCAGAGAAATTGAAAATAAGAAAGCAATTGTTGGGGGGGAATCAACGAAACTAAAGCTTATTCCTTGAAAAGATCAATACAGTTTATAAGTCTCTAGCCAGGCAATCTATAAAAAATAAATAAATAAATTTAAAAGACATAGATTACAAATATCAGTAAGCAAACAGGGGATATCATTAAACATTGTGAAAAAAATCAAAAGAATAATTAAAGGAGTATATGAACAACTACTCCCAGAAATTCAATAATAAATGAAATGGATCAATTCCTTTCCAGACATTAACTACCCCAACCAGTACAGAATAAATAGATAACCAGAATACTTCTACACTGATTGATTTTTTTTTTAAAGAAAAAACTTTTAAACCTTCCCCCAAAAAGAAAGCACCAGGCTCAGATGTTTTCATTGGTGAATTTAAAAAAAATTATGAAGAAGCAGTAGCATTTTTCTTATAAGTAACATAATACTTAAAAAGAAGAGAGAAAACATTTCCCCCTAATATCAGGAATAAAGCAAGGATATTCTCTCTCACACTTCTATTCAACATTGTACTGGAAATCCAATCCTAGTGCAATAAGACATGAAAAAGACACAAATTATGTAAAGTTTAGAAAATATTTTTTTAATATTTATTCACAGATTCCATGATCTACTTAGAAAACCCTTAAGAACTTATCAAAAGAGAAAAAATAAAACCTTTCAGAATTGCCCAGCAGGTTATAGCAAGGCAGTAAGATACAAGATCAAATTGTGTACACAAAAGTCAAATGGCATTTTGCATTAATACCAACAACAAAATGAAATACTTAGACAAATCAAATCTATATTGGATATAGCTATAAAAATATAAAGCTGATGAAAAAAATCAAAGCTCTAAGTAAATCAAGAGATATTTTGTGTTTATATATGAAAGGCTTACTATTGTTTAGATGCCTATTTTTTACAACTTAACCTATACCATCACTGCAATCTCAATAAAAATCCTACCAAGTTTTTTTTTGTAGATATCAATAGACAGACTCTAAAGTTTATGTGAAAGGTCAAAAGGTCCAGAATAGTGAATATCTGAAGAAGAACAATGTTAGAGGAATCACAGTGTCTAATATGAAACATTACTAGAAGACAATAACCAAGACAGCATCCATATTGGTGAAAGAATTAGATAAATATCAGCAGAACAGAATACAGAGACCAAAAATAAACCTGTCAAAATCAACTGGTTTTTTAAAAGGATGCAAAAACATTCAATGGAAAAAGAATAATCCTTATAACAAATGGTACTGGATGTTCAAAGCAAAAGTATAAACCTAGACATGATCTTAAACTTACAGAAAAATAAAAATGAATCAATGATGTAAATGCAAAATTATAACCCTTCTGTTAAAAAAAGAAAATGTCCATGACTTGGCTTTTGGTCAAGAGTTTTCTGATACATCAAAAACATGACCAATGACAGGAAAAAAAAAACTAATGAAGTTAATTAAAATTTAAAACTTTATTGTTAAGAGAGTGAAAAGAGATGTCACCTATTGGGAGAAAGTATTTGCAAAACACATATTTCAAAAATGGCTTACATTGAAATATAAGGAAGTCTTACACTCTACAGAAATAAGCACAATAAGCGCAAACATTGTTCATATTTAAATACTGCTGCTGCTGCTGTTGCTAAGTCGCTTCAGTCATGTCCGACTCTGTGCGACCCCATAGACAGCAGCCCACCAGGCTCCCCCATCCCTGGGATTCTCCAGGCAAGAACACTGGAGTGGGTTGCCATTTCCTTCTCCAATGCATGAAACTGAAAAGTGAAAGTGAAGTCGCCCAGTCGAGTCCGACTTTTAGCGACCTCATGGACTACAGCCTACCAGGCTCCTCCCTCCATGGGATTTTCCAGGCAAGAGTACTGGGGTGGGGTGCCATTGCATTCTCCGATTTAAATACTACATACTGCTATTTCTCTTTCATTAGGAAGAAGGAAAAGGAATAATTACCACTTACATGATTGATATCAACACCTTGGAATGTGTCAGGTAATAGGGGAGATGAAAAAGCAGAGGGGAAACAATGGAAACATGTCTATTCCTTGGCTGTTTATAGAACAAACAGAAATTGTTAAAGTGCATTGGTCAATTAATTACCAGTAGCTTTTTAAAAAAGTTCCTGAACAGACACTACACCAAGGAGCACAAGCATCAATAGATGGCAAAATGTAGGTTGAAAAATGCTCAACATCATTTGCCCTTAGGAAATAACACAAAATTGATATACCACTATACAACTATTTGAATGGTTAAAAACTATTCTGAAAATATGAGCTGCCGACAAATTCACCTTGTAAACCAGATTTTACTTAGATTACTTCCCAGAGCAAGTTGCTCAAGGGAAAAAGTTGAATGCACAAGCAGTCTAGGAAATGCTATACAATGTATTTTCCTCTTCAAGATACATATACATAGTACTTATTCTGATAAATCAAGCAATAAACAGCCTTTATAATTTTATTTAAGCTAATGTTACCCAATCTTATTGAAACATACAATTCCTTTTCATTAAAGAGATATTTTTCAAATACCTGTTAATACTCTCATACACTTTGGAAAGTGTAGATCTGTGTTAATGTTAACATATGGATTTGTTTCCCTTTTAAAAATACATCTAACCTCTGTTTTCTTTTTTAATATATATTACAGATATATCATTGTAGTATTTGGCTTTCAACTGAAGTATTAGAATTCAAATCTTAATTTGGTTATTCAAATTTATCTAGGTGATCCTGGGAAAATTAAGCAAACTAAGTCTTTGTTTTCTGAGACTTTAGACTGTGTCTTTAGAGCAGAGCAATTGGCCCACAGTAAGCAATCAATAAACACACGTCAATTCCTTTCACATTATCATTATTCACATATTTGTTACCGTTAATGTAAATAAAAGAAAAGTGAATGGTCCTTCTACCATCTCATTCTCACTTTAACCTTCTGCACCCATCAGCACTAACGCTAGCTCATGAATACAGAAGGAATAAAGGAAGAACCCCAATGAGAAAGTCCATCTCAAGATTATCTTTGCAGAAAAATAGAAAAAGCTGCCCTTTCCGAGGGCAAGCTTGGAGAGTAGAGTGTTACTTTTACAAAGAAAAACAGTATTTTGTTATCAATTTTTAGAATTTTATTCAAGTTTTATATAAAAAATTTTGCAACAAATAATTATCAAATACAAAAATTACCTGCACTCCTGAAGGGCACTGCTGGCTCACAACCTCAGGAGTGTCCCAAGTGAACTCTGAAGCTGGTCCCTCGTCATGGAGGGCAAAGAGAGACCAAAGAAAGAGACAAATCACTCCAAATTGGTAGGTGTCAGGTTTAACAAGCAAGAAGAGGTATATATAAGGCTTGTTTTGGGCAGCCACACACAATGAGTAGATCTCCACACTTGCTCACCAGAATCTTAAAAGTTTATCTCGATACTTTAACTGAGTTCATTCCAAATTGTCTCAACAATACCTTACTCTCTTAAGGCTCTATACTTGGAATAGTTCCCATTCTGGCAACAGTAGACACAGTAGGACAGTCAATTGGGCGAAGAGCCTCCCATTGCCTACACCCAGCTGGAGGATCAACCAGCCCTCATCTCCTCTGGATGACACCCTCCTTGATGACTTTGTGTCATACCTTATGTTATGCTTACTTGCAGTAGACTATGCCTTTCCCAAGTTTAGGAATTCTTAGAATTTAGTCACTCAATTGCAGTTTCTCTATAAATTTGATACCATTTAAATTTTTTCTGTGTCTACATGTTCATTTTTGGAGAAAAACTTGGGCAACCTTCAGAAAAGTCACAGCGAATTAAATGTTACCTTAGTGGATAATAAAAATGAATCTTTCAGCTGAAGTATTCTGACAGCAGCATATTCTGGCTGACCACGCCATTTCAAATGTGTATCTGACCATTATTTTAAATTAGAAGATATTCCACTGTCAAGCCATAGCATCCAAGAATCAAAAGTGACATAGGAAAGTCAAAAGAAGAACCATGGACAATTTTATCAGATCATCTCATCCACTGTCATAATGCAATGGTATGCCATAAACAATCTGTCCTTTATAAAACTGAAAGTGCCAAAATTTGTGAGATAATTTATTTTATTGTAAAATATTGTTTTAGCAAGACTCAAGGTTATTTTTATATATCACTCTCCCTTGGTTGCATTCAATTTGCTTTTATTTAATGAGAAAAAAGGAACTGATGATACAGGTTCTGCCCTGGAGAATTGCCCTCAATCCCAGCTTACAAATTCATCAGTTAGATATATTCTGTCATGATGGAGAGCAGGTTAAAAACCTCTGAACCATACAGTGATACATATTGACAAGAAGTCTTTCAGATTCCAGGGCAGACAACAATTAATAGAAGAAAACAGACTCTTAAAAAATTAAAAAGCTATTTCCATTTATCTTTATTTTCTACTTCCTTGTTCATAAAGTAATTACACCTTGACACAGTTACTCCTCAGGAATACCAGTAAGAGAGGGGAATGGAAGAAACAACTCCAGCCATAATCCATTCAAGGAAATTAAGAATTTACTCCACTTTGAAATCAGATATTAAAAAACTTGTTTTGAAAACATCGTAGCTGAAGTTTTAGTAAATCAGATATTAACTATGTGTAACAATTTGATGTTATAAAGAAGTTTTCAAATACATATTTTTTCATATTATCATTTATAAAAGCAGAATTAGAGCTAACATAATTATTTATACACAACATTTAACTCACACAGAAGAAAAAATAATTGCAAAACATTTCAAAGTAAGTAACTACAGAAATACTTATTAAGTGATCATATAAGTTTTAGACAGCAACTTGAAGTCTGTACCTTAATGGAAAGTATTCTTGCTGATTGTTTGCTAAATTTAGTTTTCCATTGTTAAAAGAATATCCAGAGATAAGAACTTTGATGTATTCTTCAAAGTGAAGTAGCACAGTGGTCATTAATTTCTTCTACTCTCAATGGGCAATTGCTTTTAAGGCTAAAGATTCTCTTGTTCCCTCTTCCCCACCCTTATGTCCCCCAGAGTGAGTTATTTACCCCATGAAAATGATCTGTTCAAACAGAGCACTTGTCAACTAAATAAAGATAAATTTGCACAATGCTATAATTTCTATTTTCAATTGTGGGTTATCTTTAAAACATAATATACACTAATTACACATTTCCAAGTTAATTTAAATAAAAGCAATCTAAATATCGAGAGTTATTTCTAGTTTTTTTTCCAGCTGAATAAATAATGAATCCTATTTCTAGTTATTTCTAGTTGAATATTTAACTGAAAGTATTAATATCTCAAATGCTATAATCTTTAATAGTATTAAGATACCCATTTTTTGTTTTTTACTAATATGTCTTTTTGATAGTTTTTGAGCATCCTTGCTTGATTTAAACATCTTTCTTTTACTATTTCATACTGCTGCTCATGTCTCTGGCTAGGGTTGCATGAAATATAAATCTCCACTTCAAATATCCCCAGCTTCTCTTTTATATCTTGAAAGGTCCAATCATTCTTAATAGGAATGCTTGACAGCTTCAGAAACTTACTATACAGTGCCATATTCTGGACTTATTATTTTATACTATGACATAATAGTTGCTTCATTTTATTGATTAAGTCACGGAAATTTTCAGTCTTTCAATTTTTTCTTATTTAAGTTGATTCTCCAAATTCTTCACAAAGTTTATAGTTTTTAATTCTCCAGAGTATATGAGAATAGTTATGTGTACTAAACACATAAGCTATTAGATAAAAAATAATTTTTAGCCAAAAACTACAATTATAGGGTTGCAAAATGAACTGACAGCAGGACATAACTTTCAAAGCTACAGCTTTGAGGATTATAACTAACAAGAGATCTAAATTTTTTTAAATTCCTATCAAGTCATACTTTATCCCTTACAGATGAAAAATATATCCCTTATTGTACCTTTGAAAATAATGGTCAGTCTTCAGTGGGTTTCAAAATTTGAATTATCAGTTGAGATAACATTTTAGACCCCAAAATAATAAGATTAATGTTTTTATTATCTTATATTCAAGTATGTTTATTTTTCTCTATTATTTTGATTTTGTTTTAAAGGTATCAAATGGAAGATGCAGATGATGTATGTTAAACTGGATTTTCTTAAATGTGATGCTATCTCTAAGTCATACTGTTTCACCATGTCTTTTTTGAAGCCAACAATGTTACTGTCTGCAAAACATCAATACATGCACTGTAACCAGTTTTCCATCAGAAAAATAAACAGATAAATGTCGTGTAGACTTGAATCTTGCAATCCTATGATTCTATGATTCATAGAAAGATTATAATATTATTACTCTTCATTCACAGGTCTGTCTTGATAGTTAGAAAACGCATACAGATAGAGCAAATAATTTTGTTGTTTTAGTCACCAAGTTGTATCAGACTCTTTTGCAACCTTGTGGACTGTAGCTTGCCAGGCTACTCTGTCCATGGGATTTCCCAAGCAAGGACACTGGGATGAATTGCCATTTCCTTCTCCAGGGGATCTTCCCATCCCAGGGATCGACCCCATGTCTCCTGCATTGACAGGTGGATTCTTACCACTGAGCAACCATATCACAGCATATATTCATTCATAGGGTGTGGAATAGCATTTCTTATCTGGAGCAGAAGTGCTCTGTAAAAATCACACTCAAAAAATGTGTGAGATGTGATTGACAATACAGAATTATCCCTTAAAAACTAGTTATCTTTCTTCTCTATCCCTTAAAAACTAGTTATCTTTCTTCTCGATTCCTATACCCACTTCCCAGAACATTATCAGTTAAATAGTTTAACTTTGTAACTACATCTATCATAGTAATACAGCTCAGTAGGTCACACACACAACAATGACCTTTCCAAAGAACATTTGAATTTGACATAAAAATATGGTGCAGTCTACTTGACACACATATCCTATTCTTACTAAAATATCAATGCTCAGCAAACCTTTACATTGAAAAGAACAGATTTGTGATGCTCAGAACAACAGATGTTAGTTTGCTGTTACATTAAAAACAGAACATAAAAGAGAAAGATATTCACTTGTATCATATGCTGTGAATTGATCATCTGCATCCGCCTGGCATGTTTGGGTCTAAATGAAGCAAGTTGAGTTTCCAAAGGGAGTATCCATTTACTGCTGCATAGTCAAAGCAATCACATCTCTTTCCTGCTGCACTCATCAGTCATACTAAAAGCCAAATATTCACACTGCAGCTTAAATGAGAAGACTGAAAGGAAGCAGGTATTACACACTGGGTATTGTGTATGTGAGTGAGATGCTAAAGAGAAGAGACGCAGCAGTACTGAAAATGGAGGCTAAAGGGAAAGGCTTTGGAGCACTTGAATTGCACTCAGTCATCTTGTCACTTTCCCACAGAATTAATTTAATTAGCCTCTCCCCAGTATTAGGTATGGTTCCTAACCTTGAACAGTGGCTGATGGAAGTATATGTCACTGCAGCTTACCAGATGAGCACTCTTCTATTCTGTAATGGTGATTTGCCTCAGGTGAAAAATAGGATCACTCTCTTTTTCTATTGATTTCTGAAAAAGAAAATGCTTCCTCCCAACCAGCACTGCACTATTATTTTTGTTATCACTTTTCATGGAGCTGCACTCTTCTTTACGCAAAATTGAAAAAAAAAAAGTAGCAAACCCTTGCCCACACCCAGAGGTAGAAACTAAAATCCAATTATCTCACTGATAGAAACACTTATATTCTATCTTTGAAAGGAAAAGACTTATTATTTTTAAAATAGAATGTCATTGCCAATGTTTAATGTGTAATTTAAGTTTACAAAGGATATATACACTCACTGAAACATAAAAATGAAGTAAAAATGTAATGTTTAAGCTTAAATTCTTATTGTTAAAATTTTTATTTTTAAATACACCATTCTGCCAATTATGTCTATAAAATAACAGAATCTTTGATCAATAAACCTCATATAAAAATCTTTTCTGAGAATAATACAATTCCAAGGTCTAGAGTGTCTTTTCTCTTTTTATTCTTGAAACAGAAACAATCATTTCCAATCTAAAAAAAAACTGTAGTACTTCAGAAATTTTGGTTAGAAGAATCAATTATTAAAATTTATTTATCCACAATCAGTGTTTTACTTACAATAAATTATTAAGTTACAAAACAATAAATTACAAAAAAATCACTCTACAATGCAATTAAACTTTCTTTTAATAAATAATCATTAATTATATGGGGAAGATATATTAAAACAAATTAAGTTAGGATTTAATTTCAAGATGAAAGACTAATAATCCTGTTTATTTCCTTCCTTTCTCAACACTTTTTTGAACTGAGAGAAAATAATGAAAAAAAATTTTAATTTAAAAGCCTTCATATGTAAGGATACAAAAAAATGAAAGTAGAATAGAAAAGTATAAGCCATACAAAATACATATGGGTACAATAAACAGATCTGTAAATATAGTAGAAGACTGAACATACTAGTCTCAGTGATTGATGGTAATAACGTCCACTGAAAGAAAAATAGCTACTTATTTTAATATAAATATCATAAATGGTTGTATGAATAGACACTGATGGCCAAAAGAGCAAAAAATACTGAGGTAAGATGGAGGACTTATGTGCAGAATGTGGCTACTCTCCTTAGGGGTGAGAGACAAAAAGAAAATTTGAGGTTCTCTGAACTTCAGTTTGCAGAAGCCTGGAAAAGGAACCTCATGGAGCTGGACGCAGAACTTTGAAGAAAGACTTTTTTTTGCGGTACTTCAGAATCTTAGAAGAAGGACCTCCCGGAATTCATAGCTACATCTGGAGGAGGAAATGGCAAACCACTCCAGTATTCTTCCCTGGAAAATCCCATGGACAGAAACCTGGGTGGGCTACAGTCCATTGAGTCACAAGGAGTCAGATGGGATTTAGTGACTAAACAACAAACAACAACTGCTGTCTTGGATAAAAATCAACTGATGGAGCATGCTGACAGGACCAATTAAAAAGGAAGGAGTAATTCCCTTCTCTCTTTTACCTTCCCACTTCCTCAGTCTAACCCATTGGAAGAAACTAAGAGAAGCCAGCTGGCAAAGACAAAATGTAGCTTTGCAGGGTCTGAACTCAGCATCACAGAACAAAATTTGGAAAGTAGGGTTTGGAATCAAGGGACAATAGCTTAATAATTGAGTCAGTTTGCTCTCTGACTTACTCAGCATCTATAAACACCCTTCCTCACATACTTAATCATAAGTACAACTATAGTAAAGTGCTGTACAAGATTTAACTATCTTTCAAACAATCATGATCATTCTCCCCTTATCCCTAAAAGTGGGAGACAGAAATCCCTAACAATTTTTTAATTTATTTATGAATGTTAGCCATGGTACCCATCTTAAAGCAATATTAATTACTCCTCAAATTCAGTGACATTCACATCTGAAAACTAAAGGCTATTTTAAAGGTAAACATGAATAACATCATTAAATAAAAAAGAAAAGAGGAGAGGAAAAGATGTATATATACACATCAAGAAATAAACTATTCAAAATGGCCTCAAGTAACAGCAAGTCTATAACAGGCAACATAGTTGATATTTATAACTTATCTTTTTCTACACAGTTGATGATCCTGTAGCCCTGAACCAACAACTCAGAGGTTGGGATTCTTTACTTTCTTAGGTGTGTCAAACCTATATTCAAGAAGGATATGAATCTTCAGTGGTTCAACTGCTTTTGTGTTGTTATAATGTGCCTTATCTTATATAACATGAATGTAACACAAGTTATCCCAAAATTTCCTTGTGTTCCCAGAGTTCCAAATAGTGTCATTTCTGGTTTGTTATTAGTAATCCAATATCCCTTTGATGTTCAAAATGAATCATCCAAGTCAATAAAATAACCCTTGTGGGCAGATTGGTTGGTTTATTGATTGATTGATCACCTGCTGGTTCAAGGTCATGAGGATCTCAAACTGGATGGAATGTACAGTGGTAATCTCATAAGCATGAGAGACAGAGTGCATCCATGTCTGCAGGAAACTTTGTAAGTAATTTCCTGAGATTAAGGTACCATGATTGTTTATCACCATTCCGAAGGAATAAGCGTGTGAATGATATGTGCATTGAGGAAATTTACTGCAGATTAGATAATTTTATACTGAATAATCATTTATATTGAATAGGCTATGACTGGTTGATTTCTATGAATTAATGTAAAATCAGTGGAATGAACACAGTATGGTTCACTATAGGTCTTGGGTTTATCCTGCCAACTACACATACACTTCGATACATTCTATTTTTTCTCTAGCTCATTCTGTTTGACTGTTCGAGTCCCTTAATGGGTCAGAAAAGAAATAAAAAGAGAAAGTAGAAAATCCTGAAGAAATGAAATTGAAAACTCAACATGCCAAATCTTATGGGATGTACCAAAAGCAATCCCAGAAAAAAAAATTTACATAAGAGGAAAGCTCAGGTAAATATCTACACTAAAAGTCTCAAGTAAACATTCAAACTCAAAAAATAAATAAGAATAAACTAAGTCTAAAATTATCATAAGTAAGAAAATAATAAAAATTATGGAAGAAAATTTTTTAAATAGACACTAGAAAAAAATAGAAAAAACATTAATAAAACTGAGTCAGTGTTGTGAAAATAGTAACAAATTGATATACCTTTAGTTAGACCAAGAAAAAAAGAGAGAAGACTCAAATAATAATAGAAATAATAAAATTACACATTAATAATGATGCCAGAAAAAAATTAAAAAGAACCATAAAAGATTACTATGAACAATTAGTCACCAATAAATAGAAAAATCTAAACAAAATATATAACTTTCTAGAAACATGCAACCTAAAAAGACTGAATCATCAATACAAGAAAGTATAAACAGACTTAAGACTATTAAGGAGATTGAATCAGTAAACTAAACTTTCCAATAAGGAAAAGCTTAGAGCCAGATGGCTTTCCTGGAGTAATCTACCAAATATTTGAATCGCAGCACGCCAGGCCTCCCTGTCCATCGCCATCTCCCGGAGTTCACTTAGACTCACATCCATCAAGTCAGCCATCTCATCCTCGGTCATCCCCTTCTCCTCCTGCCCCCAATCCCTCCCATCATCAGAGTCTTTTCCAATGAGTCACCTCTTCACATGAGGTGGCCAAAGTACTGGAGTTTCAGCTTTAGCATCCTTCCTTCCAAAGAAAACCCAGGGTTGATCTCCTTCAGAATGGACTAGTGTCTGATACCAAAGCAAGAAAAAAATACTACAAGAAAACTGCAAACCATAACCAAACCAAACCCCAAACCGATATTCCTGATATAGATGCAAGAATCCTCAATAATACCAAAAACCAAGTCTGAAAGCACCTTAAATGAATCATACACCACAACCAAGTAGGATTTACCTCCAAGATGAAAGTATGCTTCAATACATGAAAATTGATCAAAGTGATGCACCATATCCTTTTATCCTTACAGAAGGAAAGATAAAAACCATATGATCATCTCATTTAGATACAGAAAAAAACACCTGATGTGATTTAACACACTTTCATGACAAAGACAATCAACAAACTATGAATAGAAGGTAATTACCTCAACATAATAAAGGCTATGTATGAAAAGCCCACAGCTAAATTACATTCAGTGATGAAAGTGTTTCCTCTCATATGAGGAACAAGACAGGGATGCTCATTTTTGCCATTTTATTCAACATAGTTTTGGAAATCTTAGCTAGAGCAATCAGACAAGAAGAGGAGGAAAAGGCATCCAAACTGGGATGAAAGAAGTAAAATTACCTCTCTTTGCAGATGCCATGATCATATTTCTAGAAAACTCTTAAGATTTCACACACACACACACACACACACACACACACACACACACACACACACAAAAACCCTATTAGAACTAATAATTGAATTCAGAAGTTACAGAATACCAAATCAATATGCAAAAGTCAGTTGTGTTTCCATACACCAAGAACAAACAACATGAAAAGGAAATAAAGAAAAACAATCCCATTTACAATAACATCAAAAAGAACAAAATACTTAGGAATAAACTTAACCAAAAAAAAACAGAAAAACATGTACACTGAAAACTACAAAATACTGAAAGAAATTAAAGAATATACAGCAAATGAAAAGATATACCATTTTCATCAACTAAAAGGTCTAATATTGTTTAAACATCCATACTATTCACTGTGATCTACAAACTGAATGCAATCCTTATAAAGATTCCAATAGTATTTTTTTTTGAAAAAATAATTTCTAAAAATTTGTGTGGAATCACAAATAAAATTGAATACTCAATTTCAAAAGAGAAGAACAAAAAAGGAGGCCTCAGATTTTCTGACTTCAAAACATAGTCAAAGCAACAATAATCAAAACAAGTATGGTACTGCCATAAAGATAGACATATAGATAAATGGAACAGAGGTCCCCAAAATAAACTGAAACACACAGGATCAAATGATTTTGACAAGGGTATCAGGATTATACAATAGGAAAACAAGAGTCTCTTCAAAATTGAATGACCACATACAAAAGGATGAATGTGAACATTCATGTATTCCATACTTAAAATTGGGGTACCCAGGTAACTCAGAGGGTAAAGAATCTGCCTACAAGCAGGAGACTCAGGTTCTATCCCTGGGACAGGAAGATCCCTGGAGAAGGGAATGGCTACCTACTCCAGTATTCTTGCCTGGAAAATACCATGGACAGAGGAGCCTGGAAGGCTGGTTCACAGGGTTCACAAAGAGTCAGACATACTGAGCGATTATTGCTACACTACTATTATGAGTTCAGTTGTGGTAGTCATGTATGGATGTGAAAGTTGGACCATAAAGAAGGCTAAACATGAAATAATTGATGATTTCAAACTGTAGTGTTGAAGAAGACTCTTGAGAGTCCCTTGAAAATCAAGGAGATCAAACCAGTCAATCCTAAAGGAAATCAACCCTGAAAATACACTGGAAGGACTGATGCTGAAGCTGAAGCTCCAATCCTGTGGCCTGATGCAGAGTTGACTCCTTGGAAAAGACCCTGCCCTGATATTGGGAAAGATTGAAGGCAGGAGGAGAAGGGGACAGAGGAAGAGATGGTTGGATAGCATTACTGACCCAATAGACATGAGTTTGAGTAAACTGAGAGATAATGAAGGACAGGGAAGCTTGGCATGCTGCAGTCCATGGGGTCACAAAGAATGGGACACAACTGAACAAAAACAATACTTACAAATAAGCTCAAGAGTGGATTAAAGAGTTAGATGTAAGATCTGAAACCATGAAACTTCTAGAAGAAAACAGGGGAAAATCATCATAACATTCATCTCAACAATGGTTTCTTGGATACGACACCAAAAATACAGACAAAAAAAGCAAAAATAGACAAGGGAAATATATCAAACTAAAATTTTTCTGCAGAGTAAAGGAAACAATTAATGGAATGAAACATAACTAATTAATGGGAGAAAATATTTGAAAATCAAATGATAACAAGTTAAACTCTAAAGTGTATAAGGAACTCCTACAACTTATTAGCAAACAATAAATAACTTGATATAAATATGAGTAAAGGATTTAAATAGACACTTCTCCAAAGAAGACATTTAAATGGCAAGAGATACATGAAAAGACACTCACCATCATTAATCATTACCTTACTGCCTTCTGGGAAACCTGTACGCAGGTCAGAAGGCAACAGTTAGAACTGGACTGGTTCAAAATTGGGAAGGAGTATGTCAAGGTGGTATATTGTCACCCTGCTTATTTAACTTATATGCAGAGTACATCATGTAAAGTACCAGGCTGGATGAAGCACAGGCTGAAATCAAGACTGCTGGGAGAAATAGCAATAACTTCAGATATGGAAATGACACCACCCTAATGGCAAAAGCAAAGAGGAATTAAAGAGCCTCTTGATGAAAGGTGAAAGAGGACAGTGAAAAAGCTGACTTAAAACTCAGGATTCAAAAAACTAAGATCATGACTTCCAGTCTAATCACTTCATGGCAAATAGATGGGGAAACAATGAAAAGAGTTGAGAGACTTTATTTTCTTGGGCTCCAAAATCACTGCAGATGGTGAGTAAAGCCATGAAATTAAAAGATATTTGCTCCTTGGAAGAAAGCTATGACCAACCTAGACAGCATATTAAAAAGCAGAGACATTATTTGGCTGACAAAAGTCTGTATAGCCAAAACTATGGTTTTTCCAGGAGTCATGCATGCATGTGATAGTTGGACCATAAGAAGGCTGAATAGCAAAGAATTGATGCCTTTGAGCTATGGTGTTAGAGAAGACACTAAGAGTCCCTTGGACTGCAACAAGATCTAACCAGTCAATCCTAAAGGAAATCAACCCTGAATATTCATTGGAAGGTTTGATACTGAAGCTGAAGCTCTGATTTTTGGCCACCTGATGCGAGGAACTGACTCATGCAAAAAGATCCGGATGGTGGGAAAGATTAAGGGCAGAAAGGGAAGGGGATGACAGAGGACCAGATGGTTTGGCATCACCAGCTCAATGGACTTGAGTCAGAGCAAGCTTAGGGAGATGGTGAAGGACAAGGAAGCCTAGCATGCTGTAGTCCATAGGGTTGCAAAGAGTTGGACATGACTAAGTGACTGAACAGCGAAAGGAATATCAAAATCACAATGAGATATTACATCACACCTGTTATAATGCCCATTTTATATATTTACATATATATATGTATATATATATATATAAACAGAAAATAACAAGTGTTGGTGAAGATATGAGTAATTAAAGCACTTTTGTTGGTTGGAATGGAAAATTCAGCAGCCATTATGGAAATTAGTATTGAGGTTCTACCAAAAAAATAAAAATAGCATTAACATATGTTTCCAGCAATTCCAATATTTTATATTTTACATAAAATAATTGAAATCATAATCTTGAGAGCTTGTTTGGAGGTTCTAGCAGGGGAGCGCAGCTACTCGTATACCCTTGACCGAAGACCGGTCCTCCTCTATCGGGGATGGTCGTCCTCTTCGACCGAGCGCGCAGCTTCGGGAGGGACGCACATGGAGCGGTGAGGGAGGAAGGGGACACCCGCCTAGCCAGCCAGATCAGCCGAATCAACCCTGGCGATCAATGGGGTGACAGATGTCGCAACCAGATCGCNAATGGAAAAGATGTTGAAGCCATAACAGTGGGACGTCTCCATGATACAGGGCATTTAATGGGATCTCAGAAGAGAGAAGAACATAAGTCCCTTACCTAGGTCTGTCTCAGTCTCAGCTATGTGATCCCTTTCCCACCTTTATAGTCTGAGGCCTTAGAAAAATACTTTGAAAACAGTCCATTTGAAAGGAATAGACAAACTATTTCCAAATAAAATGGAAAGAGGTATTAGTCAATTTCTGTCACAATAGTACTGAAAAACAAACATCCCCATGATCTGAGGGACAAAAAAAAAAAAACAAAAAAAAATTTATTTTTCTCACTCACGGGTCTGCGAGGTGGCTGTGATACTCCTAGGCTTAGCTGAGAGAGTCTTGGATTGGTTCAAGGATGGAGCTGGATTTAATTTTGCCCCACACATATCTATATTCTGGAACTAGCAGCTATCTAGAGCAGCCTTTCCTCATAGCAGAAGGTGGAAGTCCAGAAGGACAAGTCATCGTACAAGCACATTCAAAGCCTGTTCACGACATCTTTGCTCACATTCCATTAGCTATAAAATATAAAGTCCAAAAACAATGTCAATAGTGAAGTCCAAAACCAATATGGCAAAAAATTATTCTCCTCTCATGGTGCCAGGGAGAGGGTAAACATTAGCTGAAAAATAAATGTATTTATGTCAGAAGGATATTAAGTCTCAGAAAGAATTCTGTTGCACAAACAAAAGGATCTGGATGGAGCTACTTAAATTCATCATGAGCAATGATGATGAGTATCTAAAAATTAAAAGAAATGGTATAAAAACCATACAAATATATAACAGAAAAAATAATACAGTAGAACACATAATACAGGAAACATTGGTTGATTTCCTACCAGTGTTTTGCTCTATAAAGTTAGGAGAAATATGATAGCTCAAAGTTGAGATGTTATAACAACAAAATATAAAGCAAGAGAGATTGGCAAAACTAAGAAAATAAAGAACTAAAACACACAACTTTTGACACAATAAGAAAACTCTCAATAACAGAAATCAGGACAGACCTGGCTACAATCAAATAAAATTCAGTTCAGTTCAGTCGCTCAGTTGTGTCCGACTCTTCACGACCCCATGAATCGCAGCACGCCAGGCCTCCCTGTCCATCACCAACTCCCGGAATTCACTCAGACCCATGTTCATCGAGTCTGTGATGCCATCTAGCCATTTCACCCTCTATCGTCCCCTTCTCCTCCTGCCCCCAATCCCTCTCAGCATTTAAGTCTTTTCCAATGAGTAAACTCTTCGCATGAGGTGGCCAAAGTATTGGAGTTTCAGCTTCAGCATCATTCCCTCCAAAGAAATCCCAGGGCTGATCTCCTTCAGAATGGACTGGTTGGATCTCCTTGCAGTCCAAGGGACTCTCAAGAGTCTTCTCCAACACCACAGTTCAAAAGCATTAATTCTTCGGCACTCAGCCTTCTTCACAGTCCAACTCTCACATCCATACATGACCACAGGAAAATGTTGTATAAAAGGCTTAAGGTAATCGAATGAACACAGAGACAGAGGGAAAAAAATTAAAACAACTAGAGCAGTGATGATGGATAAGAAGGATGAGTAAGGAAGAAACAGCATAAAAGTAACTTGTATTTCTTAAGTAGAGACGTCTAACACACAAACACACAAAATATAAAATCATTAATAGGTGTAATACAGGAAAAACGCACTAAAGTTTAGGAAGATTTAAATAATCAAATGAAAGAAATACATTTTATTTGGAAAATTTAACTTAGAGTTACTGAGATAGAAATAAATCAGAGCTAAATTGTAGAAATATAGAAATGAAATAATTCTTCATCCATTAAATTAAAAAACATCACCTACAAGGGGGCGTGGGAAATGAGGTTAGTCTGATGTCTTCAGTGCCAGTAAAAATTACGTGCTTATGCTTGTGCGCTCAGTTGTATCAGACTCTCTGTGACCCTACGGACTGTAGCCCACCAGGCTCCTCTGTTCATGGAATTCTCCAGGCAAGTATAATGGAGTACGTTGCCATTTCCTTCCCTAGGGGACACCCCTGATCCAAGGGTCAAATCCTTGTCTCCTGTCTCTCCTGCATTGTAGACGGATTCTTTATCTGCTGAGCCATCAGGGAAGTATTTATGAAATTCCAAGGGAAAGGAAGTATTATCAAAGAAAAGTGTGTCTAGTTAAGGTGTTATTTAATATATCCTCTATAATGGTGGACAGATAATTTAATACTCATGAACCACTTGATAAATTGAGTTCTCAAAAAGGACATTCAGCTGACTACAAGATGACTCAAATAAACAAGTCAGGGATGAAGAAGCTAAGGGAAAAGGGATATTGGTAAGCAGTAAATCTGTTCACATGTAGAATTAAGATCAAAAGACATACACAAAAAAGGGAATTATGATGCATAAAAGAACATAAGTATGATGACCCTTTCAAACTCAAAAATAGGAGAAAGAAAGTGAACAATGCTAATTGTCTCTTCCTTCATAGTATTACTTGCTAAAATTGAGGCATTTAATTAGAAGAAAACAAGTTGACCTTAAACTCTAAACTATTTTCATAAATTTTGTTACTTTAATGGTAATTTTTAAACAACCAATAATCTTTGTGGTAAAAATTTTGCCTGAATTTAACTTCCCTTCCAGTTTTTCAATTTATCTTTTCTTTAGTCACAAAGTGACTGAAACTACTGTCTGTCTTCTGAAGTCTTCAAAAAGGAGAGTGGATAGAATGGGTGCAAAAAAGTCTCAAATTATTATGGGATTCATAACTCTAGTTTTAAAGAGAATGTAAAGGCAAAGCAAAAATTGAACAATTAACTAAATTAAAAGGTATTTTATATACCTTAAGCATTACAATGACCTTTTCTTCAGATAAATTGGAATAAAAAATAAGATATGATACATGCCAACTTTAATACCATGAATATAATGATGCCATGTTACAAAATCATTTGCCTGCACACACCACGTCCTTATTCTCTGACACTCTCAGCTCTACTCTTGTGTCAGCTTTGTCCTCAGAGTGGTTTCACTCCAAGGTCACAAGATTGTCTCCAGTGGCAACCGGGGCTTCATTTGTGATTATGCTCATTGAACACTGCATAACTACTTTGCACTCTGTTCTCAATGCTGCTTTTTTATGCAGGTTACATGATGGTGGTGGTCCTAGAATGGGGAAATACATTTGCTTCCCATACCTAAGGAATACAAGTGCTGATGTCCATGTTTATTTGGGCCATCCTTAGGTGAAGCCCTCTAGCCAGGAAAACACCTTGCAGTCTTTGGCTATGAACAGGGTCGCACATACCTATCACTAAACTAATTACTGTGTCAAGAGATAGAGACAAACAATCAGGGTTGAGTTTCTTTCTCCCAAATCACACAACTGCTACACAGTAGGGCTACACAGTGAGCTTTACATTGGAAAAAAAATGAAATATATGTTTGCAAGACAATCACATTGTCCACTACAGAGGAGTTTCTAGGCAGGTTTAATATCGAGTAACCGAGAGGTGTGTAGAAAATGAATTATTCTATCGATTGCCTCTTTTCTAAATTGAAGTTATACTTTGTGACCCAAACATCTGCAAATCAAATGTACTAGCTTTCCAATAGAGTGTATTTTCTGAGATTTATAGGTGCCTATTAGAAACAAATAAATGTTCACAAACAATCTCAGAATCAACTAACACAATAATTTATCGCTAAAGGCAACTTGAACACAGAAGCTCTGAAAGTATTGATTCATTGTAAGTAATTCCCCAAGAGTGCTGTTTTTAAAGCTGAGTTTTAAAGCATAGTTCACAGGTATAGTCTTACCTACAGTGCAAGTACTTTTATGCCTGGGAGATTTTTCTAGCATTAATACAAATATAGGAATGGGAAACACCATGAATAAAGTTTGGCTGAAAAACTATAGCCATCTATTTGCTGGTAGGCTGTGAAACAAATGGAAACAAACACACTCTAGATCTAAAAATAAGAGTAATCAGCATGACACTTTTCAAGAAATAGCACATGCACACCATCAGCAGGATGGAAGGCAAGGTTTCTAAATGACAGTGATAAATGTTCGAAATGTGGCAGAGCAAATGGCAAGTGCAAACTCCCCTTCAGGAAGATGAAGTTTTTGAGATTGGATTACTAGACATGAAGTGACTGAAGCTACTGCCTCCCTTCTGAAGTCTTTAAAAAGGGGAATGGATAGACTGGGTGCAAAAGATCTTATAGGATTCATAACTTCAGTTTTAAATAGAATGATAAAGGTAAATAAAGCATTGAAAATTAAAAGAACTAAGTAAAAGACATTTCTGTCATATGTTTAAAATTACATTTAAACTTTTCTGACAAAATCTATCCTAAGATTTGATTAATGACTCATCTTACAAGAACAGAAAATCTTTACCTAGCTAAACTTGAAAATGGATACAGCCACAAAATTAAAAAGCCTGGAAAGAAGGTTTTGTGACATGAGTGATATGATGAACGTATTTCAGGACAGATGGTCAGCATTTCTGGGAACTGAGGATCTTTTCCTGATGTAATAATGAATGACATCATCATTCATAGCAGACTTAGACCATCACCTACTGAGGCCTAACAACTCCCAAAAGGACAAGTCAATAAGCATCCTTTCCCACTGTACTTTTTGCTTCAATTCCAGACAGGTGTCATTCAAATGTAATTACTTCATTTTGATTTAAAATTTATGGTAATGGTTAAACCTTGTTTGGCATCAGTTCAGTTCAGTTGCTCAGTCGTGTCCTACTCTTTGCAACCTCATGGACCACAGTGCGCCAGGCTTTATGTTTGGCATAATGTTCTATGTTTAATTAATTTCTAAGTCTCGATTTGTTTTTCCTTATCATTTGCAGGGAAAGAGAAATGTCAAAAATGATTTAAAGCAAGGGTTTAAATTACCTTTTTTATAGTTCTGATTGTTAATCTAGATTTATAAGTCTTCAGAGCATCTTCTAAATGTTAAAAGGGGTCATATAGAGAGTTTTCAATTTAAATAGACTGAAAGCCAGGCATCCTCTTAAAGTTTGTTAATACTTATAATGCATTTTTCCATAAAAACAGTATAATAAGAACGTTCTATTGTGTATTAAAAGGCAAAGGCTAGAAACTCTTGGAGAAGGAAATGGCAACCCACTCCAGTATTCTTGCCTGGAGAATCCTGTGGACAGAGGAGCCTGGTGGGCTGCCATCTATGGGGTCACACAGAGTCAGACACAACTGAAACAACTTAGTAGCAGAAGCAACTCTATAAAAAGACTTGTTTTTCATTGAAGTTTTTAAGTTTTTTTGCTAAAAAAAATACTTTGGTTTCAGTCCACTGTAAAGTTTTGCTTTGTGAAATCCTTGTCCCTAAAATAATGCCTTGCACATAATAAATTCTCAATAGACACTTTCTGAATAATTGTATACCACCAAAAAGAAGAACAAATCAGTTATATTGAACCAGAGCTTCAATTACTTTATATAAGACTGCTTTCTAATCAAAGTGTTAAATAGCCAATTGAACATATATAAAATGCAAGGTGATAAGATAAAAATACCTGAAAATCTCATTATGATTTAACGAGAGAAGCATGCAGGAAAATATGTGGCCTAGTCAGTAAAGAATCTTCCTGCAATGCAAGAGATCTGGGTTTGATCCCTGGGTCAGGAAGATCCCTTGGAGAAGGGAATGGTAACCTACTCCAGTATTCTTGCCTGGAAAATGCCATGGACAGAGGAACATGGCAGGCACAGCCTATGGGGTCACAAAGAGTCAGACACATCCGAGCAGTCACTAATACACATAAACACAACACTTAGTAGGAAAGAAATGAAAAGAAAGAAAATGTAATGCTGAACAGATTAAGCATGAACTTGAAAGAGATTTTTACGTTCACAATTGTTAATTCTGATGTCATAAGTGTAGGTATTTATATTTAATTTTATAAGTATGGATATCAATCCTAAAATACCATTGTTTTTAACCACGGACTAAAGAAACATCAAGTGTCTTTAGTATTTTCCACCTGTGATTCAGTTCAGTTCATTTCAGTCGCTCAGTTGTGTCCAACTCCTTGCAACCCGTTGAACTGCAGCAGGCCAGGTTTCCCTGTTCATCACCAACTCCCGGAGGTTACTCAAACTCATGACCATCGAGTCGCTGATGCCATCCAACCATCTCATCCTCTGTCTTCCCTTTCTCCTCCCGCCTTCAATCTTACCCAGCATCAGGGTCTATTCCAATGAGTCAGTTCTTCACATCAGGTCGCCAAAGTATTGGAGTTTCAGCTTCAGTATCAGTCCTTCCAGTGAACACCCAGGATTGATTTCCTTTAGGATTCACTAGTCAGATCTTCTTGCAATCCAAAAGACTCTCAAGAGTTTTCTCCAACACCACAGTTCAAAAGCACCAGTTCTTCAGTGCTCAGCTTTCTTTATAATCCAACTCTCACATCCATACATGACCACTGGAAAAAGCATAGCCTTGACTAGATGGACCTTTGTTGGCAAAGTAATGTCTCTGCTTCTGAATATGCTGTCTGGTTCGGTCATAGTAAGTCTTCCAAGGAGCAAGTGTTTTTTAATTTTATGGCTACAGTTACCATCTGCAGTGATTTTGGAGCCCAAAAAATAAAGCCTGTCATTGTTTTCATTGTTTAAGCAACTATTTGCCATGAAGTGATGGGACCAGATGCCATGATCTTAGTTTTCTGAATGTTAGGTTTCAAGCCAACTTTTTCACTCTCCTCTTTCACTTTCATCAAGGGGCTCTTTAGTTCTTCTTTGCTTTCTGCCATAAGGCTGGTGTCATCTGCATATCTGAAATTATTGATATTTCTCCCAGCAATCTTGATTCCAACTTCTGCTTCATCCAGCCAGACATTTCTCATGATGTACTCTGCATATAAGTTAAATACGTAGGGTGACTATGTACAGCCTGTGATTAGAGAATATACCAACTGTGATTAGAGAAGAATCAAGAGTCATTATGTTTCTAACTTTTTGAATACGGTTTACCTTGAGGAGAAACAGATCTTTAAAATCAAGTCAAAGGATGAGCATTCATACTACTTTAAGTGCTGTAACTAAAAAGTTCTTAGGCTTGAGTCTTACCAACAGCAACAGCCAGACTTGCATCAGAGTACTAGCAGGACACGTACCGAAAACAGTGGCTTGGAGAAACTTTAAGACCGTATCCATAACAAAGACATAGGCAACATTAAGGAAAATTTAGAGATATAGTAAAAAATCCTGTATAAGCAATAGCTACTTTTGTTAGGCTTGAAGGGATAAAGGAATGTTGCAATTGCCAGAAGCTGACACTCTGGAGGCAACAAATAGTAGAATAACGGAGGCAGAAGATAGGATTAGTGAAATAGAAGATAGAATGGTAGAAATAAATGAGTCAGAGAGGAAAAAAGAAAAATGAATTAAAAGAAATGAGGACAATCTCAGAGACCTACAGGACAATATGAAACGCTCCAACATTCGAATTATAGGTGTCTCAGAAGAAGAAGGAGAGCGCCTTTTGAAAGGAGTTTTGGCTTTGTAGGAAGAAACCAGCAATAGAATAAATACAATGAAATTTATTTCCACCAGCATTCTGATCATCCCACTGATGACATGGTCTACAAAGGTCAACCTCTCAGGACAAAGAAAAAGATGGAGCTGTATGAAAGTGAACACTGAAGGACAAATGAAGAAAAACCTAGACTTCACTGGTGGAGAAAAGGGTGGCACCTGAGGCTAGACAGAAGCACAGAGAAAGAAATCACCCAGGCTTTGGGGTTGGCAGTCAACACAATGGCCAGGCAATGAGTGTGATGTACCTTGTCTGAAATGTTCCCCAACATCCCTAAGTTTCCTTTGGCTCAGAAGTTAAATCAAATGAGTGTAGAGAAGCAGAGTGACCTGAATTGGTATTTAACTCACTCACAGCGATAAATAAAGCAAAGCTGGGAAAAAAGAACTTCTCAGCCATGCCCCAATCCTAAAGCAGAGATGATGTTCTAGAGCACATGCTTTGGGGCAAGGGTCCAGGCTGATGGGAACTGAAGTGCTAAAGAGAGAAGCTACCAAAGTAAAAGGTGCTGGAAAATTATGTGAAAAAAGAGTACCAGAAAGCTGAAATTTAACAAGCATAACCACCTTCAGGGCTCATCTGCGACAAGTGGTATTCAATGTGCTACATACAGGGAAACAGAAACTGTTGAGTCACAACCTGCCTTGATCAAAATAGCTCCAGATGCTATCAGAATGCAACTTGCAGGTATCAGTGCCTTAGCATAGAGAGGTTGGAAGAATGAGAGGCTGAAACCGAAGCAATCCTGACAATAATGGTTTTATCCTGTCAGATATAATTTTTTAACTTACTAAGGTACAATAATAAACAAATATAGAACTATGTAGAGTAAGAGTGAAATGTACACATATATATGTATGACTATATAACCACTTTGTAGTTTAGTATAGTTTATATAGAGAATGTATCATTTTTACAAAGTCAACATTATGCTATTTTGACAAATTGGTTGTTCTCTTAACAAATGACATATTGAAGAATTTTCAACAGCAATAAAAAAATCATTTGAAATATATAGTAAATGGTAATTCTTTCAGAAAGATTTTTATATTTTAATATTACTTAGAGAAAATTAAAACTTTTATGAAGGCAGCTATTTCAGTATTTTCCTTGATAATTTAATTACAAAGTTCTTCTTCTCCACAAGTTTGTAAAAGCATATTATCCTATATATTTACTTTAAAAATGTTTACACATAACTATCTGCTGCTGCTGCTGCTGCTGCTGCTGCTGCTGCTAAGTTGTTTCAGTCCTGTCCGACTCTGTGCGACCCCACAGACGGCAGCCCATTGGGCTCCGCCATTCCTGGGATTCTCCAGGCAAGAACGCTGGAGTGGGTTGCCATTTCCTTCTCCAATGCATGAAAGTGAAAAGTGAAAGTGAAGTTTCTCAGTCCTGTCCGACTCAGCGACCCCATGGACTGCCGCCTACCAGGCTCTTCCATCCATGGGATTTTCCAGGCAAGAGTACTGGAGTGGGATGCCATTGCCTTCTCCAACATAACTATCTAATAAGCATAAATTTTTTTATGGATAGAATGAAGGAGAGGATAAAACTTTCATCAAATACAACTGGCAAGACTGCTCTTTCTCATTAAACTTTTCCACATTTATTAATCACTAAATTTCCATATAAACATGGTTATGCTTCTCAGATCATTTCTGCTTTATTAATCAAAATGCCTCTTCTTGAGTGAGAACTAGAATCATTTAATTACTGTCTAATAGTTTCGTTGTTTTTTTTGTACTACATCTAGTATCAGAGTTTTCAACTCTTATGAATAAGTTGAGAAAATTGCCATACATCTCAGTGTCCTGGAGCAGTTTCCCAAACATAGAAATTATCCATCCTTGAATATAATGTGTACAAAAATACTGCTAGAATATTTGGATATGAGCAGTATTTAGTATTCTTTTCAAAATTTCTTTAGCTAAAGTTTTTCTTCCAAATGAATTTTTAAGTCAAGTTACAGAAAAGATTCCTTTGAGATTTTCAACAGAATATTTACTGAATAAATAATTTAAATTTTGGAACTTGACTAAAAAAACAAATATTTGGTCTTATCCAGTACTTAGTAATCTCTCCAAAAAAACAGAACTCCATCCTGTCCAATAACATGGAATATTTTTCCATTAATTCAGTTCCTTATGTCCCTCAATGAGCTTGCAAACTTCTTAAGTTTATTTCTAGAGTCTTTATAGTTTTTGTTGCTTTTCTAGATGTAGTGTTTTGCTTTTTATTTTTTTCTATTTGATCATTTCCTGACTGATTATTTCTGCTAAACAGAAAAGCTATGAATTTTTGTAAGTTTATCTATACTCTGACCACTTTTCTTTTATTGGGCCTAATAGATTTTAATTAATTGTGTTGCATAGGCAATCATGTCAGTTGCAAGTAAGATAGCTTATGTCATGTTATCATCACTTTTAAATTTTATTAAAGTTTATTTTCTTAACATTGGATTGGATCTATAGAATGACATTGAGGAGAAGCTGGAGTTTTTAGTGCTATTGTCTGCTTCAGTGAGTATATTTCTAGTATTTTATGATTAGGCAAGGTACTTGTTATGAAAAATTGCATAGACATTTGATCACCCAGTTAAGAAGTTTATTTTTATCCTCAGCTTAATTACCAAGAAGATGGTTTGTTTTGATGTTTTGCTTATTTATTTTAATAAGAACTTAGTATCAGAAATACAAAAAATTATGTATAGTTTGCAAAGGTACCAGAATCCTTCCCTTTTACTTTTTTAATATAGTGAATTACATTAATAGTTTTTTAAATATTTAATCTTACTTCCAACCCTAGGTTAAATACTACTGGACATTTGATTTTTTTAATTAAAAATAATAGAGGAATTCAATATTTAACTTAATCAGTTTACACCAATGGTAATATTTTCAAATCTATAGGATAATATCAAAACCAGTACACTGATATTGATACAAGCCACCAATTGATTTTATTCAGATTTCCCACCTTGCTTATACTCATTTGTGTGTGTGTATTTAGTCTTACACAATATTACCATGTGCTAAGTCGCTTCAGTCGTGTCCAACTCTGTGCGACCCCACAGATGGCAGCCCATTGGGCTCCACCATCCCTGGAATTATCCAGGCAAGAACACTGGAGTGGGCTGCCATTTCCTTCTCCAATGCATGAAAATGAAAAGTGAAAGTGAAGTCGCTCAGTCGTGTCTGACTCAGCGACCCCATGGACTGCAGCCTACCAGGCTCCTCCATCCATGGGATTTTTCAGGCGAGAGTACTGGAGTGGGATGCCATTGCCTTCTCCAATTACCATGTAGGCTTGTGTATCTATAACCACAGTCAAGATGCTGAACAGTTCTATTATCACAAGAATTCAACCTATTGATCTTTTATTACCATACTTGCTTCCTTCTCCTCACCCCACCCTACCCCTGGTGTGTAACCAAGGCAACTACTAATCTCTCTCATTTTAAAATTTTGCTATTTCAAAATGTAAAATAAATTGAATCATGTAGCATGTGACCTTTTAGGAGTGACACTTTTTCTTTTTTTGCTGAATATGGTATGTACACTCAGCAAAAAAGAGCCTCTTGATGATGGTGAAAGAGGAGTGTGAAAAAAAATTGGCTCAAAACTCAGCATTCAGATAACTAAGATCATGGCATCTGGTCCCATCATTTCTTGCAAATAAGTGGAGAAAAAGGAAACAGTGGCAGATTTTATTTTCTTGGGCCCAAAATCACTGTGGACATTGACTGCAGGTATGAAATTAAAATTTGCCTGCTCCTTGAAAGAAAAACTACAGCAAACCTGAACAGTGTATTAAAAAGCAAAGACATCAGTTTCCTGACAAAGTTCTATACGCTATGATTTTTCCAGTAGTCATGTAGGGATATGAGAGTTAGACCATAAAGAAGACTGAGGGCCAAAGAATTGATGCTTTCAAATTGCAGTGCTGGAGAAGACTCTTAAGAGTCCCTTGGAAAGCAAGAAGATCAAAGTGGTCAAAGTGGTCAATCCTAAAGGAAATCAACCCTGACTATTCATTGGAAGGACTGATGCTGAAGCTGAAGCTCCACTACTTGACCACCGATGCAAAGAGCCAACTCACTGGAAAAGACCCTGATCCTGGGAAAAACTGAGGGCAAGAGAAGGGGGCAGCAGAGGATGAGATATTTTGATGGCATCATTGACTCAATGAACATGAGTTTGAACTAACTCCAGGTGATAGTGAAGGTCAGAGGTTAGCATCTTGCAGTCCATGGAGTCTCACAGAGACAGACACGATTTAATGACTGAACAACAACAAATACGCTATGCTTACATACATCTGATTATAACAAACTGGATTATGGGAAAGACATGCGCAATAGAGCCTGTTGTTGTTGAAACTCTCAGCCCATACCCACCTAGATGAATATGTAAAATCCCTATTCTACATGTGCTCAGATATGCTCTCTTCCCTGGTTGGCCTTGAGCATATGGCCATTTGCATTCCCTTTCCTGATTGGTGATGGGTATAAGCCCTATTTTGCACAGGGCAAAACCAAGAGGAGGAGATGGGAAGTATAAAAAGGTAAGCCCAGAGGGATCGTGGCCTCCACTTTAGGGTTGGCTTGCCTCCACATTTTTGAAGTGTACTATCTACTGTCAGTTTAATAAAAGTTCTGTCTGCTTGAGCTGTAACTGAGCTATAACTAGTCTGATATTTCAAATCCTTGCTACATTGAGACAAGAGCCAAGAAATATTGCCTGTTGAGCTGTAATTAGTTCTTTGATACAGATCTTTGCTACAGTGAGTCAAGAACCAAGGGAGAGAAATAAACCGACTTGACAATTTCCAATTGCCAGTCAGTCACTCTCAGGCTGTCATATTTTTCTAGAGCGTCAGTATAGTTAGCAATTGGCATTCAATCTCATTTCTCTTTTGGATATAATTTTTCTCAAACCTTTCAAATGCTTGATACACTGCAACAGTGAATGCTTTCTCTTTCCTAGATATATGTGGCCAAATCCATCACCTTTGGAATTTTAACAATTAAACCACCACTTGTACCAGGGTTTATTGGTGCCCTACTTAACCACCAATGATAAGAACATTATTTCCAACTGGGTGGTGAGTAATCCAGCCTCCAAATCCTATATTATTGCTTATTTTTCCAGACCACTTCTGACATGACTTGTTGCAATCTTGGTTCTTCAGAAAGCAAACTCTGAGTGAAAGTTTATCATCCAGTTTGTTTATGCTGAAGTCTTCTCAGGATCAACACCCATGGAAGAAAGGAGAAGTAGGAGTGAGAAGTGGGAAAAGTTGAGCTATAAGGCAAATTGATAGAGTCATCCAAACTCACAGATCTAGCTGAAAAATTAATAGAATCATCCAAACTCACAGATCTAGCTGAAATGGCCCATCAAACTGTTACTCATTCTGGCAAAATGTCTGGGGCCTTTCAATTACACCTCAGCCAGTCTTTGGATATGTCACCCCTGGAAGTGTATGAACTTGGGTAAGAAGCCTCTTTAGAGCCAAAGCAATCCCCTCATGGGCTGTCAGCTGAAGTTCCTCAGTTGATAGCATTCCCACTATCTGAGGCAAGCAAGAGTCCTTATTCGAATGGAGTTCAGAGTGGCACATCTCCATATCCTATACAAATGGTCAAACCCAATGTTTCAATGTAGTAGAGTATGCTCTACCCACCATGACTCCTAGGCAAGGATGGAATTTTACACTACCACTATAAGGACAAGAATAATAGATACAATTAGATCTAAAATCCCTGTGTTGGTAATAACAAGGTCTGGATTATTCTTGCCTTGAATAAAGAGAAACATCGTTATCAATGTCACTGAAAAAGTACTGCAGAAAAAAAAGAAAATGCCATCTAAATGACTATATGAAAGAATGACAGAAAATTATAAACTGGGATACCTAAAAACAATTCCCTTAGGAAATTCAGAGAATCAATTTCTGGATTTCCATGTCCATAAGTCCTCTTTTCTATTCATCCATAGTCAAGGAATTATGCTGTTAGACTTCCCTGCAATAGTAGAATAGAACTGGTTCATACTGTATCCTAAGAATCAATTTTCAAATTTTCAGAAATTTTGCAATTCAGTTGTTAAATTCAGATATTACCAAAAATTAATATTAAAAACCAAAGATAACAAAAACTCAGAATTCACCATATTCCTTTAATTTTACTCTTTTTTCTATTATTTATCTTTCTGAAATTATTTATATATAGTGTATCTGATTTTTAGAAATATTATGAAATAGCGCTCCATATCTTTTTCAAATTCCACATGTAGTGGTATGTAGATTAAAAAGCACTAAAGAAGTCAACAAACACTGCAAAGGAGAGCTTGATTTATTGTTTGCTGATTAGCTATGCCTAAGAAAGGGAGAGGAAGTTCCCTGGTATCCCAGTGGTTAGGATAGCACTTTCACTTCCATGGGCAGTCCAGGTTCAATCCCCGGCCAGGGAACTAAGATCCCACAAGCTGCATGGAGCAGTTCACCCACTCATCCCCCACTCAGAAAGAAAAAGAGACATAAGAAAGTGAAGGAGAAAATGTTAATAATTTAGATAAAATTTAAAAGTGTACATTACACTGCACATAGTATAAAAAATTTGAGGAAATATTCCTCTAAGATTTCAAACTATAATCAGATTCAGCAAAGAAATCAGGCATATCATTGACAAACAAGTCAAGTTCCAACATGTCTTTGTTGTTTCACTTCCATCTTTCCTATTATTGTAATCAAAGTATCAATCAACATTCATGACAGAACCACACACAGACATCAACTGTAATCAATGCTTGGTTATAAATACAACAGTTTAGCAAAAATCAACAAAAACATCATATGAGAATCAATTCCCTATACAGAATTTACAATGAACACTATTGTTATCTGAAAAATGTATGCTAAACATCCTTTAGATCAGTAAAATTTATAATAACTAATGCATGTACATACCCACGTGCCTTTTTTCGGAGTCAGTTGTTAAACATATACTAGTGTACCACTGCTATGCCCCCATCCTCAATGGCTTTTCTTTCACTTTTACATCCATCATGTGATGTTTTGCTCCTGAGTGTAAGTCCTTTGAAATACCAAACATAGGAAATTGAAATACTGCTGTTAACCCTTAAGTTCTTTTAACTAAGACATTATAAACCTCACAACAGCTCTTTGTCTTTCTTTGTTATCAACAAAGTGAGGTGTTAAGGTGTTCTGAATTCAGCTATATGAAAGAGTAGCAGTGATAATAAAAAATTTTCATCTAATGACCTCATTTCTCCTTCCCCTACCCTGGTGGTTCAGATGGTAAAGAATCTGCCTACAATGCAGGACACCTAGGTTTGATCAGGAAGATCCCCTGGAGAAGGGAATGGCTACCCACTCCAATATTCGTGCCTGGAGAATTTCATGGAAAGAGGAACCTAGTGGGCTGCTCCATAGGGTTGCAAAGAATAGGACACAACAAAGCCACTTCGCCTTCACTTTGACACTTCCCCTTATCATCAAAAACAATATCATCAAGTTCCATGCTAGCAAAGATATTATTATCAGAAAGAAAACATTAAAATGTCATGTTTTATTGCATTTAGAAGGCAAACTCATATAAAGCACCCATTCTTTCACTCTCTTTGAATTCAAAAGTGAGACAGTGTCATAGTAAAGTGTATTAACATATTTTTAGAACTGAAAAATAAAGCTAAGTTTTTTCTGACAGGCCGCAAGTCTCATTTGGCTGATTAAGTTAAAAATGAGATATGGCTTTGTCAACTAGGTTTCATGATAAACATTTTCCAAATAGTTTGAATAAACTAAATCTGATGTTCCAAGATTCCCATGAGAGTATGTTCAATGAGCGTGGTAATATAATAATATTTTATTAAAAAGATTGTATAAGCAAAGGTATAATTGGAGAAGGCAATGGCACCCCACTCCAGTACTCTTCCTGGAAAATCCCATGGACAGAGAAGCCTGGTGGGCTGCAGTCCATGGGGTCATTAAGAGTCGGACATGACTGAGCAAATTCACTTTCACTTTTCACTTTCATGCATTGGAGAAGGCAATGGCAACCCACTCCAGTGTTCTTGCCTGGAGAACCCCAGGGACAGGGGAGCCTGGTGAGCTGCAGTCTATGGGGTTGCAAAGAGTCGGACACTACTGAAGCGACTTAGTAGTAGTAGTAGTAAAGGAATAATTAAATTAATGATATTTCTGTTCTCTGATTATATCAAGTCTAAAAGTTGCCTCTAAGTAAAAAAATGTTTGGTATAAATAAATTGTTTAAGAATTTCAAACTATCTTCTGCATTGCAGGTGGTTTCTTTACTACTGATCCACCAAGGAAGCCCTATTATAAGCCTTAGGTCCAACAATGCTTTTATAAATGGAAAGATTACATTCTTTTATATGGTGGGCTGATATTCCATTGTAATGTCACATCTTTTTTATCCATTCATCTATCCATGGACATTTTGCTTTCTTCCAGATCTTGACTATTATAAGCAATGGTTTAGTGAACATAGGGATGAACATATTTTTTCATCCCAAGTAGGAATAGGAAAAGGAGTGCGTCAAGGCTGTATATTGTCACCCTGCTTATTTAACTTCTATGCAGAGTACATCATGAGAAACGCTGGACTGGAAGAAACACAAGCTGGAATCAAGATTCCTGGGAGAAACAACAATAACCTCAGATATGCAGATGACACCACCCTTATGGAAAAAAGTGAAGAGGAACTAAAAAGCCTCTTGATGAATGAAAGTGAAAGTGGAGAGTGAAAAAGTTGGCTTAAAGCTCAACATTCAGAAAACAAAGATCATGGCATGTGGTCCCATCACTTCATGGCAAATAGATGGGAAAACAGTGGAAACAGTGAGGGACTTAATTTTGGGGGGCTCCAAAATCACTGCAGATGGTGATTGCCGCCATGAAATTAGAAGACGCTTACTCCTTGGAAGAAAAGTTATGACCAACCTAGATAGCATATTCAAAACCAGAGACATTACTTTGCTGACTAAGGTCCGTCTAGTCAAGGCTATGGTTTTTCCTGTGGTCATGTATGGATGTGAGAGTTGGACTGTGAAGAAGGCTGAGCACTGAAGAATTGATACTTTTGAACTGTGGTGTTGGAGAAGACTCTTGAGAGTCCCTTGGACTGCAAGGAGATCCAACCAGTCCATTCTGAAGGAGATTGGCTCTGGGATTTCCTTGGAAGGAATGATGCTAAAGCTGAAACTCCAGTACTTTGGCCACCTCATGCGAAGAGCTGACTCATTGGAAAAGACTCTGATGCTTGGAAGGATTGGGGGCAGGAGGAGAAGGGGACGACAGAGGATGAGATGGCTGGATGGCATCACTGACTCTATGGACGTGAGTCTGAGTGAACTCCGCGAGTTGGTGATGGACAAGGAGGCCTGGTGTGTTGCGATTCATGGGGTCACAAAGAGTCGGACACGACTGAGCAACTGAACTGAACTGAGGATGAGGTGAGAGATGTTTTGGAGCACCAGCCAGAGAGACTGGATAGTGGGACTGGTCTTCGGAAAAACCTGGGAAGGGCTCAAGGTGCAGCTAGATGGAATAAGACTAAAAGCATAAAATAGAAAAGATCATGCCTGCTCGTGCTTCCATCCTCAGAAAAAGTTCCACCAGATCTCTACCTGAAATTAGTCAATGAGTCTCCCTCTCATATGACCCAAGCACATTTCAAGCTGCTGCCTCTACACTGGGACGCTGAGCAGGTGGGTTTGTGCATAAGCCCTTCAAGAGTGGAGTCTTGGTTTTCCACATTCCTCCCACTCTCTGAGATATTAGCCTCACTGGTTTTCAGATGCCAATGGAATTTGTCTTCCCAATATAGGTCCCCAGGTTGGGGAGTCTGACCCCTTGCTTCTAGGGAAAGCTCCATAGTTGTGATATCCCTTCTGCTCACAAGCTGTCACATCAGGGGTGTGGGTTCTGATTAGACTGCTTCTTTGCCCCCTCTACCCAGCTCAGTGTGGCCTTTTCTTTTTCCCTTAGTTGTAGAAAATTTGTTCGGCAGGAGAAAAAGGAATGATGTAAACGTTTCATTATATAAGAAAATCTTGTTCATGTACTTTAAATAAGATTATACAGCATTAAATCACTATGATTATTTAGATCCCATCGGAAATATTTAAAAGAATAGTTTAACTATTTTGTTAAAAAATGTAAGGCTGTAAATTTTGCCAGAACTGTACATTTTGAAGTTATTTAAATATATAATAAAAGATATCTTTTCTTTCTTTAAGTTGCTCAGTTGTGTCTGACTTTGTGACCCTGTGGACTGTAGCCTACCAGGCTCCTCAATCCATGGGATTTTCCAGGCAAAAGGACTGGAATGGGTTACCATTTCCTTCTCCAGGGATCTTCCTGACCCAGGGATCGAACCCAGGTCTCCCGCATTGTAGGCAGACGCTTTACCACCTGAGCTACCAGGGAAGCTCAATAAAAGATATAGTGAACATTAAAAGTATGACAAATATGATATTTTTCTTAATTCTTTTCAGTGATATATGAGCAAGATATAGTTGAATATAGTAAATTAAAATATTTAAAGAGTCAAGAGATTACAATTTAATAACTAATGAAATAAATGTGGTTTTTTTTAAAAGATAATATTTGGGCAGCTGGAAGTTCTTTGATAAATTAATAATGCAATTCTGAGGAACTAGATGACAGAAAAACCTGTTGGCTCATCTACTATCCAGGAAGTTTACTAAAAAGGTGTCCAAAGAAATCTTAATATTACTGATATGTTGAAATTTTAGAGAAAGGTAACTTCCTGATAGAACTAGGCTGTTTTAATTAAATCATTGAAAATTGTGAGAGGTTTGAAATTGCTTCAAAATTCATTGAGGATTGGACACCATGATAGCAGTTGAAATGGCAGCTGAAAAAATGTAAGGTAATTGCCCATTGTCAGAAAATGTCTGATTCTGACTGGAAATAGAGTCCCTTGGAAAATATGCACTAACCCATGCTCTGATTTAAGTGGTTTTTTGAAGATGTTAGCATTCTTAGTAAAGAGTATCTTTTTTTCTAGCTCTGATTAGGGTTTAGCACAGTCAGTTATACTACATGTAACTCTACTGTTTATAAATATTTTTTTTTCTCCATTCCTTGTTTTTCTCTCTCCTTTTAGTAATCATTCTGGAATGTTAAAAACTAGGTTGACATTAAATGCATTTTCATGTCCTGAGGAAGGTTATACTCAGAGAGGAATGCTAGAATGTGTTGTTTAAAAAAAAAAAAAAAAAAAACCCTAGAGGAAAACAAAAGAATTATTGCCTTATTAGAACACATGCTTGAATGAGAGTGGGACAGGAATAAATCTTTTTAAAAATTTTATTGTACATTCCTCAGCATTATCAGTCACCATTTGCTGATGCCTCTGGGATCAGAAACTATACCAATCATTTTGAATGTTACTCAGAGGTACCAAAAATAAAACAGCAGCTTAATGAAAACTTTTGATAATTATCATTATTAAATAACTCAAAACCACTCCATTTTCATTGAACCTAGATATTGTTTTATGTTTTAGTTTGAATCTTAGAGAAAATTATTTGTTGTAAGTCAGAAATTTTCATTTTTCCACATGTTCATTCATTCATGCAACAGTATTTATTGAATTTATCGAACTCTATCTGACAACTCACATGCAGACAAATGATTATTAAAAATAAAAATAAACTGGTTCTGCCCTCAAACATGAACATATAATTGCAAGGTGTGGTAAGTACAAGCAAATTATAGCTGTGAAGCAAACACACAGTAAGAGGACCTATCCAGCTACAGGAAGAAATTTAAGAGTGCCATGTAAGCCCAGACCTGATTGATTGACCAGAAGCAGCCAGAAAGTGACTGAATGATTAAAGAGCAGTATGGCCAGAACTCGACCATTAGAGGGAAAGCGTGAAGGTGGAATTTGGAGAAGGTATAGAACAGCTTTTGCATGGCCAATTAAAGAAGTATGGGTTTTATTTAAAGACTATTGAAGTATCTTTATAAAATTTATAAAAAGAGCAAAATATTCAGAATTACATTTTGAAAATATGTCCTAGCTGAAAATTTCAGAATACCCCTAGCTCTTGTTTGGGGTAGCAGAGTTCATAAAATATGAGATGTACTCAAGTAGTAGGAAACATGGATAAAGCATATTTTAGTGCATTCTGAGCTCATAGAAAAGTAGTAGAAATCTTAAGCATATAGAACGGACTTTTGGCCTCTGAGGGAGAGGGAGAGGGTGGGATGATTTGGGAGAATGGCATTGAAACATGTATACTATCATGTAAGAAACGAGGCGCTGGTCTATGTTCGATGCAGGATGCTTGGGGCTGGTGCACGGGGATGATCCAGAGAGATGTTGTGGGGTGGGAGGTGGGAGGGGGATTCAGGATTGGGAGCTCGTGTACACCTGTGGTGGATTCATGTCGATGTATGGCAAAGCCAATAGAGTATTGTAAAGTAAAATAAAGTTAAAAAAGAAAGAAAGAAAGAAAAAGAGTAGAAACTAGAAAATGAAATAGAAAACCAATGTCACAGGGAGATAGAAACTGAATAAGCCAGGGGTACCTTCAAAAATGGGAGGACTTCACGTATCACATCTGCTTATCCCAAATGGAGATTAAGATGATTGGAGCAATTCTGGTGGTAACATAGCCTCGCTGCTGCTGTTCAGTCACTCAGTTGTGTCCAACTCTTTGTGATCCCAGGGAATGCAGCACACCATCCTTCGCTGTCCTTCACTATTTCCCAGAATATGCTCAAACTCATGTCCATTGAATCAGTGATGCCATCCAACCTTTATCATCCTCTGTCATCCCCTTCTCCTCCTGCCCTCAATCTTTCCCAGCATTGGGGTTTCTTCCAGTGAGTCAGCTCTTCATATTAGGGGGCCAAAGTATCAGAGCTTCAGCTTCAGCATCAGTCTCCTTCCAACGAGTATTCAGGGTCGATCTCCTTTAGACTTGACTGGTTTGACCTCCTTGCTGTCCAAGGTATTCTCAAGAGTCTTTTTCAGCACCAAAGTTTGAAAGCATCCATTCTTAGATGCTCAGTCTTGTTTATGGTCTGACTTTCACATCTGTACATGACTACTGGAAAAACAACAGCTTTGACTATATGGATCTCTGTCAGAAAAGTGATGTCTTTGCTTTGTAATCATATGTCTAGGCTTGTCATAGCTTTTCTTCCAAGGTGCAGGGTAACACAGCCTACCACCCAGCAAAGAAAAGGAAACAAAATCATCTCTGGAGTAAACACTTCAAATCAAATTCTCTTGCCTTTGAGTCTAAAGTTTAAAAATATATAAATTACAAAATTTATACTTCTTAATTTTTAAATTTGCTCATTCTCTGACAGAGAGGCCTTGATGCCTACTTGGAGTTGAGCTTCCATGAGAATGGAGGAAGGCCTCAGAAGTCAACTTAGTTCAGAGCCAAGACTCCCTTGAGACTAATACTTAAAGCAGCTGAGAACTAGTGGAATCCCAAAGCCACCAAAGAGGGCCAGCAAGCCATTATGCAAGTCCTTGGAGAGTTATTCCAGATGATATGACATTTCTGATCCCAGTGCTTAGTACTGTCAAGAGAAAAGGGGTGGGGGAGAAGAGAGACAGTGAGAAGAGAGAGAGAATAACCAGAAGTCTAAATTTATCCATATTCATTTTAATGTACCAAAATTTTATTTCCAGTTTATTTCTTAAGATTCCTAGCTCCATGTTCTAGAGTAGTAGTCAGGAAACATCTTTTTTTTGTCAGGGATGAGATTTTAAATATTTTAGGTTTTGCAAGTCACATGCACTCTTTAATGCATATTCATCTGTTTTTGTACAGCCTTTAATAAACTAACCCAGGTTATAGCCAAACTTAAGCCTGGGTCAGTTTTCCAATCCTTATTCTAGATGTTGAGGCCTTTCAGGTCACAGCCACAAATCTAAAGCCTTTCAAAACTCCTAAAGGATCAATTTGTGATCCAGAACACGAGGAAAAACACTTGTAAAATTAATGGGAAGGAAGTGATCTATTGAGAGAATATTTTTTAGATAGATAGTATTTCAAGAGGGAAGAAGGAAATAAAACAGTAAAAAGATTGTGGGTTGTCCCCATGGGGGCAGGAGCTGGGTTCCAAAAACTTACAGCATTTGTATTTGCTTAGCCGAGTCAAGGACACTTCTGAAAGGGAGAACAAAAGTATGGAGATTCACTATGCATGATGCTCTGACAATCACGTCTGATAGGAGTGAGAGAAGGTAGAAAGACAGTAGGAACTGCATAACAGAAAAAAATTTAGGAGTGAAGAAGCCTTCCCCATTTTAAAATAATACTCAGCAGAAATTAGCTACTGACTGAATTCCTTCATTGTTCCTTACAGAAATTATGAATTTCAACTATTTTATTTTCCTGTGTTTCATTTGTCTGTCTCCCCTTTAGAAAATGAGTTTTTAAGGGAGAGGATGATATCCAACTTGCTCATTATTATTTTCCAAGACTGAGATTTTTGCACTATAACAAGCACACTGTAAAGCTGCAAGATAAGGAAAAGTAGGGGATAGAACAGGTGTTAGGGTGGTGGTATGGGGGAGACATCAAGAAATTAGTTTGGGATATATTACATTTTAAATTCCTGGAATACACCCGCATGTGATGACATCAAGTAGATAAACAGACACAGTTTTGGAATCAAGAGAAAGGTTTCAGTTAAACTTATAAATTCAAGAGTCATCAACATAAAGGTGAGTTTACTGGCAAAATATGCACAGATGAACTGGTACTACCTAGATGAACTGTACAATGTTTAAGTATATGATGAGAGAAGGAGATTGGGGATAAATAGTCAGAAAGCTGGTAGGAAAATCAGGGCAATCTGATGTAGAGGAAACCAAGAGAGGGAGGGAAGTGTTCCAAATTGGATGTGTTCCAAATTGTGCTGAATCTGCGGAGAGGTCAGATAGGATGAGAACATAATACAAATCATTTGATTTAGCAACACATAGGTCATTGGCAGGGCATTTTGCTGGAAAAGGGGAGGGAGCTTATATGTGAATGTAGTCTGATAACTTGGAAATATGGAGCTCTTTAGTAGATCAGCTTTTGTGAGTACAAAATAAACAGGCAAGAGAGAAGATGGAGAAATTAATGTCTATTAATTTAGGCAAAATCATATTTACCTTGCATTGAGTTTGAACTGTGGTATTGGAGAAGACTCTTGAGAGTCCCTTGGACTACAAGGAGATCCAACCAGTCCATTCTGAAGGAGATCAGCCCTGGGATTTCTTTGGAAGGAATGATGCTGAAGCTGAAACTCCAGTACTTTGGCCACCTCATGCAAAGAGTTGACTCATTGGAGAAGACTCTGGTGCTGGGAGGGATTGGAGGCAGGAGGAGAAGGGGACAATACAGAATGAGATGGCTGGATGGCATCACGGACTCGATGGACGTGAGTCTGAGTGAACTCCGGAGTTGGTGATGGACAGGGAGGCCTGGTGTGCTGCAATTCATGGGGTCGCAAAGAGTCAGACATGATTGAGCGACTGAACTGAACTGAACTGAAGTTTCAGCAGGGGGCACTTTCCTGGTGGCTCAGTGCAACGAATTCACCTGAAATGCAGGAGACTTGGGTTTGATTCCTGGGTCAGCAAGATCCCCTAGAAAAGGAAATGGTTACCTACTCCAGTATTCTTGCCTGGGAAATCCCATGGACAGAGGATTCTAGTGGGCTATACAGTCAAAAGGGTGGCAAGAGTTCATATGACTTAGCAACTAAACCACCACCACCACCAAGTTTCAGGAACTTTTTGAAATTTCACTGAGAATTTATCAGTGATTTTTTTCTTTTTTATAGTTCTGTGCTCAATTTTTGAGGAAGCAGCAGTAGCTAAGTGTCACATCTCAGTTCATAAAATCTTGAAGTATGCAATGTCATCTTGCAAAGGACAAAGACTGTCAATGAAATTTGCTGTAACTAGAGGGTAAGTCCAGTTCTAGAACTGCATGTTTACACAGGCCTGGTTGATTTTGTGAGCATTGACAACTGTATTAGGAATGGAAACTCAGATAATATGAGCAATCAAATATCATGCTTCAGGGTATAAACTGATTGCCTGCAGGGCTCAGGAAGAAATTTTCTCTCTGTCCTTGCCCTATGTATAGCACTATATATAATACTTGGGTAGACATATCAGAAGGGCTGAGTGAAGAAGCAAAAAGATTCACAGTCTCTGAAATGTGAGGCTTGGTCATTACAGAAGTCAAGATGCTGAACCATCTGTTTTTTTATAAAAGAGTTGTGATTTCTAATATGTGAACTCATCTGCTGAAATATGCAGCACTAAATTTCCAAAAAAAATCAAACACATAACACTGAAAAATCATTTTAGAAATTTCCAGACTAATAAATAAAAATTTTAAAGCAACATGAATTCTGAAAATCAATAATTCCTTCCACTATGGTTGATTTTTAGCTACAAATATTTCAGTGAGGCTACAGTTTCTTAGTTTTAAGTAAACATTGAGACTGTATGTCAACTAACAGTCAACTAATTAAATCAAGTTAATAGAAATGAAAACAAAAGTTGAATTTGGCATATGTTCACACAGGCACTTGAAATGGATATAGATTCTTTTCCCCTAAAATTCTTATTTCTTCTCTGAGTAATTACATTAATGATAATGGATTATGGAAGCATTAATCACTGCCCTAAATCCTATTAATATGGCTACTATTTGAAGATTATATGAAATATTTTCTAGTAACTTTTTATTAGACTGTCAATATTCAACACCCGTAACTACTGCATCACTTTAACCTATCTATTTTCCCAGTGTGAAAAACATATTTGCCTGTGTGTACGTATTCCTGACCTTTAGTTGAATGAAACAAGATTGACCAAATACTTGAGGTATTGGAACTGCCGTTCAACCAATTAAGCTGTGCTTTCCATTTGTAAGGTCAGAAATGAAATCTTATTGACACTGTGTGGGTGGAAAAACAGATTACAGTAGTTAGATGCTTATAAATAAGCCATGTACTATGACACACAAAAAAGAAACATGAATAATAATCTTTAATTAACTGACAAATAATCATCATAGTAATCTGAAGAAGTAATAATATAAAATATATAAGAACATATTTTCTTATGTATTCCTCCTTCCTGATCAGCACTTTCCTGAATAAATGACCATCATTTAAAACCAAATGAATCCAGGGCTTTATGAGAGAGATGATAATTAAGTAAATGAAATTTAAAACTATTTCTAATACTATTTTCCATTAATAGTGCAGGTGCAGATTTTTATCTCAAAATTTCTTTCACTAAAATTATAATGTGTGTATGAGAAAGAATGAGAGATTTTATGTTTTTTGACAAGGCAAAGTCCCTAAATAAAGTTAAGAACCAATACTTTCTAATGCAAATGCACTGAATGTTGAGACATCAGATGGTTTCAACTGAATAACAAGGGAAACATATTATAAATTATGTGAATCCATCAATAATAATTAATTATAAAACAATCATATATCAACCACTATATTTACTGGAAATAATGAAAGTAAAAAATTTTAAGAATGATTAAATGCTTAATGAAACCAGAGTTTATATGTGTTTGTGTATGTGTGTGTGTAAGAGAATATTACTTCTGATGTAAACAAACAAAATAGCAAGTTTACTGTTGGGTGTGATGAAAATATTGGTAGCACGGAATTAGGTAAGTAGAATTCAAACCATATCTTTAGAATAGATGTCTAAAAACTGTGCCATCTTGGAAAAATATTTAAACTTCCTCAACTATATATAGAGGCAAAACAAAACCAACCTTACAGGGTTGCTGTGAGCATCCAAAGATATGTGTGAGACATCACTTGGTACAATTTCTGCCACATAGGAGGTGGCAGATATGTCAGTCAAATTTCTCTTGCCAGGAAGTTTCCTCTTTTCCATCCCTTCACTCCTTACTCCTTTTAGTTGCTCCTCTATAGTCCTCGGATGACCAAGGTGAGTCTAGCTCAACAACCTGTCTCTCTCTTGACAGGAAATATATTACCTTAAAAGGAACTAATCAAGGACCAGGTCCTCCTTGATATTCATGGTTTATATTTGTGGTGCAGAGTTCCTGCCTGTATTTTTAACATGTTCCTATCCATTTCCTAGTATCCCTTGGTGGTCTGTCTCACTGGATTCCCATACGCTGTTGCTCTAGATCACCAACTACTAATGGCAGCTGTATGAATTGCTTGTGAAAAGCCTTCCTGACCTGAAAGGAAATTCCTTTTTGTAGCATGTTTTAATCAGGTTTCTTATTTGCAAAGAATAAAAAGTAGCTCTGATTGATTTAGCAGAAAAATAATTTGCCAAAAGTATATTGTCTTCCTTTACCTCTTTCCTTCCTTCCCCCTTCTCCTTCTTCCTAGACGATTCAGACCAAAAGCCATTTTTAATGCTGAGCAAGGAGCCTGGTATAGGGCGTCAAAATAGGGTTAGGTGGACATTGGTCCAGTAGAGAGGTAACCTGAACAAGAGTGAGGAGACTGTCAGTGTGGGGGAGGAGTGGGGTTGTGGCATGAGCAGAGTAAGGAGGGTGGAATGTACCAAATTGTGAGTGACAAGAGAGGCGAATTCATGAAGAAGTGGTAGATGGCATGAGAATCAACCCAATGTAGGATTTAGAGCTTAAGTAAAGAGAAGAGGGAGTCCAGGTCTAGGCAGGTGTCCCAGTAGATGGTTTGGAGACTTAAGTATAGAGGGCAACTATACGAGAAGACAGCTCAGGGTGAGTTGGAATTCAAACACAGTAAGGAGATTCCACACTCTGGCCAGGAACTGAGATGTGGTACCAGTGACAGGAGGCTGGTAAAAATATATGGAGACTGATTTCAAAAATTGATATATGGAGTATAATGGGAGCCAGATTTCTCACTACCTATTAGCAGCAAAATGGCAACAGCAATGAACACATCTAGTTCCCAAGTATTGGCGTCTAAACATCACTCTCACTAAAGGGAATGAGAGTTCATTGGAGAAAGGGATAATTCCAAGGTTGAATCAGGGAAAATACCTGATGAGCCTGAAATACTTTCTTATGCCAGGAAGGAAAGAAAGCTTAAATAATAAGGGAATCATATACCATCATTATTAAAAGGCTCCCACTAGTCAAATCAGAGACAACTTAAGTGTCAAAGTGAATAATAGTAAAGACTTAAAACTCATCAAATAAAGTTAAAATCTACATATCCACATTAAATTTAATACATAAATACATGAAAAAAAGTCTGAAGGGATATACAAAGTCTCAAGATACTATGGCACGAGCACTTATTTATTTCAAAATGTTAAACAGTAAGTTCATAATGCCAGGCAGACATCACCTCACTCAAGTGAACAAAGTTCACCTCAACAGTGACAGAACATGTTGAAATTGTACACCAGCAACTAGGAAACAATAGAAAAGCACTGCTCTGTGATTTCCTGAGAAATAGACACAACCTGAATCTAATAATGAGGAAATAATAAGGGAATGTCAGACAAATCAAATTCAGAAGCATTTCTACAAAATAACTAGTTGATTGAAAAGTGTGAAAGTCACAAAATTCAAGAAAAGGCTGAGGACCTGTTCCAGACTGCAGGCAAGACTTCTCTTTAAGCAAATTATTCACTTATAAGATTCTACAGCATGCAATTTTTCTGAATTAAGAAAAGAGAACATAAAAAAGACCTCAAAATTGATTAGGTTGCTATTATGAAAAATGCACTGGCACAACATCCTTGGAGGGTAATGGTTTGGAGTTCATGTCATAATGGGATATAACATTGAAATGTTGGCTGTTACAGTAAAATGGTCAAAGCTTTTCACTTAAAGTTTTCCTATTTATTTTTGCCTCTCTATCATTTACCTTGTCAAAGTTTATTTCTTATGGAAATAAACCAATGGATTCATCATTGTTGCTTCTTTGCATTTCAAAGTTCAAATTCCATGAGGCTAATTGATGATGTGAAATTCCAATACCTCCAGGAAATTTTTTTCTGCAATTTGCTTTTACCCAATCTTAATCTTCTGAGAAATTTTATTTATTATCAATAGTCCTTTTGTTATTTATCAAACATCTTTATTTCTTGATACCCATTTCCTACCTCTGATTAAAACAATTCTTTCTAGACTGTAACATCTCAACTTTAATTAGTCTATCACCTAGGAAATTTATAAAAATAGACTCTAATTTAGGAGGTTATGTAAGGGGCCTGAGATTCTGCATTTCTAAAAAATTCATGGATGTTGCAGATCCATGGAATACACTTTTAATGTCAAGGTTGTGGCTGTAAGTAGGGAAAGATGGGAGTTGTATTTGTGGTATTTTCAGAGTAACAAATTACCCCCAAATTTAATAGCTTAAAGCAACAAACTGGGTTTTTTGGCTCAGAAATCCAGGAATGGTTTAGCTAGGTACCTAAAAGTCTAAGAGTCTCTTCATTGATGAAGTTAAAGTTTGGATGGAGCTCCAGTTATCTCATGACTCAACTGGAAGAAGAGCTCACTTTCAAATTCACATAAGAGACCAGAGGGCACCCAAAGCCAGTGCTCTGGGACAACCCAGAGGAATGGGGTGGGGAGGGAGGTGAAAGGAGTTGAGGATGTGGAGAAACGTGTGCACCCAAGGCTGATTCATGTCAGTGAATGGCAAAAACCATCACATATTATAAAGTAATTATCCTCCAATTAAAATAAATTAATTAATTTTTAAGAAAGAGACCAACATTAGCCGTTGACTGGAGCCATCAGTTCCTTGCCAAGGGCTCTCCCTAAGGCTTGCCACAACACGCAGATTATTCCCCCTTAAGTGAGGAATCTTGTGAGGGAGAAAGAGTGCACAAGATGCTACTGATTTTTTATGACCTGATTCAGTTCAGTTCAGTCGCTCAGTCATGTCTGACTCTTTGTGACCACATGAACCACAGTATGCCAGGGCTCCCTGTCCATCACCAACTCCTGGAGTCCACCCAAACCCATGTCCATCAAGTCAGTGACACCGTCCAACCATCCCATCCTTTGTCATCCCCCTCTCCTCCTGCCATGAATCTTTCCCAGCATTAGGGTCTTTTCAAATGAGTCAGCTCTCACATCAGGTGGCCAAAGTACTGGAGTTTAGCTTCAACATCAGTCCTTCCAATGAACACCCAGGACTGGTCTCCTTTAGGATGGACTCGTTGGATCTCCTTGCATTCCAAGGGACTCCCAAGAGTCTTCTCCTATATCACAGTTCAAAAGCATCAATTCTTCGGTGCTCAGCTTTCTTTATTGTCCAATTCTCACATCCATACATGACCACTGGAAAAACCATCACCTTGATTAGACGGACCTTTGATGGCAAAGTAATGTCTCTGCTTTTGAATATGCTATCTAGGTTGGTCATAACTTTCCTTCCAAGGAGTAATTCTTTTAATTTCATGGCGGCAATCACCATCTGCAGTGATTTTGGAGCCCAAGAAAATAAAGCCAGCCACTGCTTCCACTATTTCCCCAACTATTTGCCATGAAGTGATGGGACTGGATGCCATGATCTTCATTTTCTGAATGTTGAGCTTTAAGCCAACTTTTTCACTCTTCTTTCACTTTCATCAAGAGGTTCTTTAGTTCTTCACTTTCTGCCATAAGGGTGGTGTCATCTGCATATCTGAGGTTATTGATATTTCTCCCAGCAATCTTTGATTCCAGCTTGTGCTTCCTCCAGCCCAGCGTTTCTCATGATGTACTCTACACATAAGTTAAATAAGCAGGGTGACAATATACAGCCTTGACGTACTCCTTTTCCTATTTGGAACCAGTCTGTTGTTCCATGTCCAGTTTTAACTGTTGCTTCCTGATATATCAATAATTACTTTAAATGTAAATGGATTAAGTGCTCCAACCAAAAGACACAGACAAGCTGAATGGGTACAAAAACAAGACCCATATATATACTGTCTACAAGAAACCCACTTCAGACTTCCAGATACATATAGACTGAAAGTTAGAAGATGGAAACAGTAAAGCATCTGCCTACAATGCAGGAGATCTAGGTTCAAACCCTGTGTCCAGAAGATTCCTTGGAGAAAGAAATGACAACCCATTCCAGTACTCTTGCTTGGAAAATCCCATGGACAGAGGAGCCTGGTGGGCTACAGTCCACAGGGTCGCAATGAGTCAGACATGACTGAGTGACTGCACTTCACTTCACTTCATGCAAATGGGAAGCAAAAGAAAGCTGGAGTAGCAATCCTAATAGCAGACAAAATATAACTTGAAATAAAGATGATTACAAGAGATAAGGAAAAACACTACATAATAATCAAGGTATCAATCTAAGAGGAAGACATAACAAAATTGTAAATATCTATGTACCCAACACAGGAGTACCTCAATACATAAGACAAACACTAACAGACATAAAAGGAGAAATTGACAGTAACACAATAATAGTAGGCGACATCCCATTGACACCAATAGACAGATCATCAAAAGAGAAAATTAATAAGGAAACATAAGTCTTAAATAATACATAATATGAGATGGATCTCATTGATATCTTCAGGACATTCCACCCAAATACAGAAGAATATACTTTCTTTTNCGACATCCCATTGACACCAATAGACAGATCATCAAAAGAGAAAATTAATAAGGAAACATAAGTCTTAAATAATACATAATATGAGATGGATCTCATTGATATCTTCAGGACATTCCACCCAAATACAGAAGAATATACTTTCTTTTCAAGTGTACATGGAATATTCTCCAGGATAGACCACATCTTGGCTCACAAATCAAATCTCAGTAAATTTAAGAAAATTGAAATCATATCAAGCATCTTCTCCATCCACAACACTATGAGTCCAGATATCGAATACAAGAAAACAACTGTAAGAAACACAAATACATAGAGATTAAATAATACATTTCTAAATAAACAACAGGTTATTGAAGAAATCAAAAGGGAAATCAAGAAATTTCTAGAAACAAATGACAATGAAAACACGACCACTCAAAACCTATGGGAGCTAGCAAAAGCAGTTCTAAGAGGGAATTTTAAAGTAGTACAACCCTACCTCAAGAAACAAAACAAACAAACAAACAAAAAAAATTGAATAGACAACCTAACTTTACACCTAAAACAATCTGAAAAAGAAGAACAAAAAGAAAATAAAATTAGTAGAAGGAAAGAAATCATAAAAGATCTGAGCGGAAATAAATGAAAAAGAAATGAAAGAAGCAATAGTAAATATTAATAAAACTAAAAGCTGGTTCTTTGAGAAGACATACCAAATTGCCAAACCTTCAGCTAGACTCATCAAGAAAAAAAGAGAGAAGAATCAAATCAATAAAATTAGAAATGAATAAAGGAGAGGTTACAACAGTGCAGAAATATAAAGGATTATAAGAGAATATTATGAACAGCTATATGACAATAAAATGGATAACCTGGGAAAAAATGAGAAGATTCTTAGAAAAATTCAAGCTTCCAAGACTGAACCAAGAAGAAATAGAAATTATGAATAACCCAATTACAAGCACTGAAATTGAAGCTGTGGTCAAAAATCTCCCGAAAAACAAAAGCCAAGGACCAGACAGCTTCACAGGAGAAATGTATCAAACATTTAGAGAAGTGCTAATGCTTATTCTTCTAAAATTCTCTCAAAAAGTTGCAGAGAAAGGAACACTTCCAAACTCATTATACAAGGTCAATAAAACCTTGATACTAAAACCAGACAGGGGAGGGCGGGAAGATGGCGGAGGAATAAGACGGGAGACCACTTTCTCCCACACAATTTCATCNTACGGGGATGATCCAGAGAGACGTTGTGGGGTGGGAGGTGGGAGGGGGATTCGGGATTGGGAGCTTGTGTGCACCTGTGGTGGATTCATGTCGATGTATGGCAAACCCAATAGAGTATTGTAAAGTTAAATTTAAAAATAAATAAATAAATTACCAAAAAAAATAAAAATAAAAAAAAAATAAAACCAGACAAAGACAACACACAAAAAAGAAAACTACAGGCCAAGATCACTGATGAACATAGACGCAAAGTTCCTCAACAAAATTTTAGCAAACAGAATTCAGTAACACGTCAAAAAGCTCATACACCATGATCAAGTTGAGTTTATTCCAGGGATGGAAGGATTCTTCAATATACACAAATCAATGTGATACACCATAATAACAAATTGAAAGATAAAAACCATATGATCATCTAAATAGATGCAGATAAAGCCTTTGACAAAATTCAGTACACATTTATGATTAAAAATATTTAAAAAGTGGGCATAGAAAGAACCTACCTCAACATAATAAAAGTCATATATGATAAGCCTATAGCAAACATTATTATCAATGGTGAAAAACTGAAAGCATTTTGCCTAAGATCAGGAACAAGACTAGGGTGTCCACTTTCACCGCTGTTATTCAACATAGTTCTGGAAGTCCTAGCTAGAGCAATCAGAGAAGAAAAATAAATAAAAGGAATCCAGATTGGAAAAGAAGTAAAGCTCTCGCTGTTTGCAGAGGACATGATACTGTGTATAGAAAACCATAAAGATAGTGTCAGAAAATTACTAGAGCTGATCAGTGAATTTAGCAAAGTTTCAGGACACAAAATCAATACACAGAAATCACTTGGATTTCTATATACTAACAATGAAAAATCAGAAAGAGAAGTTAAGGAATCAATCCCATTCACCACTGTGGAAAAAAAAAGGAATTAAATATCTAGAATAAGCTTACTTAGGGAGACAAAAGAACTACACACAGAAAAATTTAAGACACTAATGAAAGAAATGAAAGAAGACATAAACAGATTGAGAAATATTCCATGTTCCTGNAATCAATCCCATTCACCACTGTGGAAAAAAAAAGGAATTAAATATCTAGAATAAGCTTACTTAGGGAGACAAAAGAACTACACACAGAAAAATTTAAGACACTAATGAAAGAAATGAAAGAAGACATAAACAGATTGAGAAATATTCCATGTTCCTGGGTAGGAAGAATCAATATTGTGAAAATTACTATACTACCAAATGCAATCTACAGAGTCAATGCAATCCCTATGAAATTACCAATAGCATTTTTCACAGAACTAGAAGAAAAATTTCACAATTCATATGGAAACACAAAAGACCCCAAATAGACAAAGCAGTCTTGAGAAAGAAGAATGAAGCTGGAGGAATCAACCTTCCTGACTTCAGATTATACTACAAAGTTATAGTCATCAAGACAGTATGGTACTGGCACAAATACAGAAATACAGATCAATGGAACAAGATAGAAAGCCCAGAAATAAACCCATGCACCTATAGGTAACTTATTTTTGATGAAGGAGGCAAGAATATACAGTGGGGCAAAGACAGCCTCTTCAATAAATGGTGCTGGGAAAACAGGACAGCTACATGTAAAAGAATGAAGTTAGAACACTTCCTAACACCATACACAAAGATAAACTCAACATGGATTAAAGACCTAAATTTAAGACCAGAAGCTATAAAACTCTTAGAGGAAAACATAGGCAGAACACTTGATGACATAAATCAAAGCAAGATCATCTATGATCCATCTCCTAGAATAACAGAAAAAAAAACAAAAGTAAACAAGTGGGACATGGTTAAACTTAAAAGCTTTTGCACAGCAAAAGAAACTATAAGCAAGGTGAAAAGATAATCCTCATAATGGGAGAAAATAATAGCAAATGAAACAACTGACAAAGGATTAATTTCCAAAATATACAAACAGTTCATACAACTCAATACCAGAAAACAAACAATCCAATCAAAAAGTGGGAAAAAGACTTAAACAGACATTTCACCAAAGAAGACACACAAATGGCTAACAAACACATGAAAAGATGCTCAACATCACTCATTATCAGAGAAAAGCAAATCAAACCACAATGAGCTATCACCTCAACACCAGTCAAATGGTGTTAGAATGGCCATCATCAAAAAGTCTACAAACAATAAATGCTTGAGATGGTGTGGAGAAAAAGGAATGTTCTTGCCCTGTTGGTAGGAATATAAATTTACACATCCACTATGGAAGACAGTATGGAGATTTGTTTAAAAACCTAGGAATAAAACCACCATATGACCCAGCAATCCCACTCCTAGGCATATACCCTGAGGAGACCAGAATTGGAAAAGACATATGTATCCCATTGTTCACTGTAGCACTATTTACAATAGGTAGAACATGGAAGCAACCTAGAAGTCCATCAACATCTAGATGAATGGATAAAGAAGCTGTGATACATACACAAAATGGAATATTACTCAGCCATCAAAAGTAATGCATTTGAGTCAGTTCTAATAAAGTGGGTGAACCTAGAACCTATTATACAGAGTGAAGCAAGTCAGAAAGAGAAAGATAAATAACATATTCTAAAGCATATATGTGGAATCTAGAAAAATGGTACTGAAGAATTTATTTACAGGGCAGCAATGGAGAAACAGACATAGAGAACAGACTTATAGACATGGAGAGATGGAAGGAGAGGGTGAGATGTATGGAAAGAGTAACATTGAAACTTACATTACCATATGTAAAATAGATTACCAATGGGAATTTGTTGTATGGCTCAGCAAACTCAAACAGGGATTCTGTATCAACCTAGAAGTGTGGGATGGGCAGGAGATGGGAGGGAGGTTCCAAAAGGAGGGGATATTTGTATACATATGGCTGATTCATGTTGAGGTTGGCAGAAAGCAACAAAATTCTGTAATTATCCTTCAATTAAAAAAATAATTAATTGTAAAAAAAACCTATCTCCTCTTTCCCACCCCACCCCTGCCACTCCAAGCTCTTCACTAAGGAAGCAAGAGGAACTACAAACTACAAACTATTTTCTGCTTAATACTTATACTGCTTGCTTAAATTTGTAGCTAAGCTGGTTATTACTTTAATCTTGTTTTCCATATCATATTAGACTCCTCAGTTACCACTGACTATGCAGTTGTGATTCTAGTGCAACTTAAATGAAAGCAAGGATCAATCTGGATGGTAATAACCTTGGAGATTTTATTGTCCTCTGCAACCATCTGCAAAACAGAAATGCTACACCTCAGTCTATCTCAAAAGTCAACATTTTTTATGAAGACATATGTGTTCCAAGAAACCCTTTTCTCCTCAACAGCCTTTCAGAGTATTATCCAATTTCAGCCCTTTCCCAAAACAACACATTAATCTGTATGATAGGCCAGGAAGGTGAAGGAAATGTTACCAGGAGAGGAGGCATTCATCTTCTTGTTTGCTCTTGGCATCCAATGGCATCATTTTAACCATTAATAAATGGCCTTAACTGGACATTTAGAAAAGTACGAGCCTCTCCCACATCCAAATAAATTTTAATTGCAATTCAAACAATTACTATAAGTTGATAAAGCAGAACCTTATAGATATGTATTTATCCCAAGTCTGCCCCAAAACCAAAACAGTAAAAAGACATTTGAGCAAGTCATCAAGAGAAAGTTCACAATTGCAGACAGCCCAAGGTTATAGAACTTAATAATAACAGGTTATATAATAGCCCTATCAAAACCAATAGCAGTGGATAAAGTGGCATTCAAAAGGCAGCAGGGACCTACCAAAAATCAACTCCATTTCTTCTGAATTTAGCTTCAGGACATTTTAGAAATCCAGGCCTAAGTGTCAGTTAGGCACCTCATCAAGCTAAAAATTGCTTCTCTTCCCTCTCTCCTCCAGGTCCCTTAAGAAGAAAAGGTAAACCTGCATGTCATCAAGCCAACAATGTTGGTCGAAATTATGGCTCAGCGTGATTGTCTCTAATGGAGGCACAAGCACACAGGACAGCATGGGTTGGGTTTTTGCCCTGTGTGACTCCAAAGAGTAGTTCAACCACTCTAGAGAACACTCCACCTATAAAATAAAGTCGGGTATGTGAAGCATGAAATAAAATTGACACTATTTTAACAGTGCATTGGAGTGAAACGCATCCAGTGAGGTCTTATTAGAACAGATGAATGCAGAAGAAAAGTCAGATATTTTCCTAAAATGTAATCTTTCTACCATTATATTCAATCTGAGGAAAACTTGGGATACAGTTGAAAAAATTTCAAAGAGTTTTTATTTTGGGGTTGAGACCCTGGTAATTCTAACATTAGGGTGTAAAATGAGGTCCTTATGCAGATACTTGGAGCTGAGAAAGAGTCACGAATGACATCATTAAAGATGATTTTTAAACTAAAGATGATGAATTTCTTCACCTTTGAGAAAGCAGGACTTGCACAACTAATCTACCACTGAATAAATTCCAAAGTCAATATGTTTGAAAAGAACAATGAATGCATACACTCACTTCAGGAAAATGGAAAAATTACACTTTGTGAATAGGCGTAACTGCATAAGCTCTGTGTGTGTGTGTGTGTGTGTGTGTGTGTGTATGATAAAGAGTGAAACAGAAGCTTTAATGATTTTTAAGTTTTAAGACAATTTTTCTGCACTCCCAGTTGCACATGTACCTTCCTTTTTTCTTTCTCATATTCTTTCCAATAGACATTGCTTGTTTACCCATTTTCCATTTTTCCTTCTCAAGAGAAATCCACTTTCCTTCAAGGAAGAAAAGTACCAGCCCAAGCCTGGAATGAATTATGGTTGATGTAATTCCACTATGGTTGTCCCATCTTCCTTCCTTGGAACTGATTTAACTTTAATCTCATCACAGTGAAGCAAAGATTTGAGGTCATTTTAAATACAGTTTTAATGAATTTTAGGGTTTTACCTTAGATTTTACACACCCTAACATGAATGCCCAGTGTTCTACACATTCTAGTTTGTCTTTAATTTCAAAAAGTCAAGATCAGTTTTATTTTATCTGAATGATCATTTAAATGCATTCACTAAGCCTGAACATTTTCCAAAAAATAAATATAAAGGGATTGTCTGAAGCTTCACAAATCTGCAGTCATTAAAACATACTTTTGCTTTTAACTTTTAAAATACAACATATTATTCACAAGATTACTTCATCATACTTTTTATTCTAAAGTTACTGATTTTGTAGAAAAATATTTCTGCACTTGGGCTAATACCATCATTTAACAATACTTTTATGACTTTGTTATATAGCATACTTTCAAAATGCTTTTAAATTATAACAGTTATGGTTTAAAAACAGCAAATAGCAAAAACAATCACAGACATCTTGATATACATAAATATAATTTGAAAATATTTCAAATGTGGCAAAAGCATAAACACAGCTTATATTTTACTCAGAATGCCAACTTTGAAATTTTGAATTTAAAAATTTTTTCAATAATAAATTTGAAGAATTTCATTTTGTACTTAAAATCAAAATATATTCATATTTTATATTATACTTTGCTATTTCAAATTTACCCGATTTAATTTTTATAATTCATGACTACATAAAAACCAATACAATGCTTTGCACTACTAAAGAATTCTTCTTGAGACTAAGCATAATGTAAAAGAACTATGATATTACAGAATGATTGGAAGTATACTTCCCTGGTGGCTCAGATGGTAAAGAATCTGCTTGCAATGTGGAGACCTGGGTCAATTCCTGGGTCAGAAAGATTCCCTGGAGGAGGACATGGTGACCCACTCCAGTATTCTTACCTGCAGAATTCCATGGACAAAGTCTGTCAGGCTACAGTCCATGGAGTCTCAAAGAGTTGCACAGGATTGAGTGACTAACACTTTTCATAGCATTTACAGTTGAAAGAAGACAAACTTTCCACAAAGATTATTTTGAAAAACATATTTTTAATAATAAAAACTGGAACTGGTTAACAGTTCCATTCAATTTTTTTCTGAAGTTTCATAAGTATATCATGATTGATTTCATAAAACAGTTACCAACTTCTTGGTTTCATATGACACCAGACACCAGAAAACATTCAACAGGGGAGCACATCTCACTGAAACCGTCTCTTATTAATTGCATCTATTCAAGTAATGAGAAGTTGCCAAATAGATCAAAATTACAAATATTCCCTTTTATTCTGTAAAACTCTCATGGTAATTTCTTCATAATTCTCTCCCGTGGACAACTCCACTATTCTTTTAGAAGCCTGTTAACAGCTTCAACCATCTAATTAATCAATAAAAAATATGTTTTTCAACTATGAGTTTTGTTTTGGGTTTTTTAAAGCATAATTTACATATACATATGTATATATTTTCCACTTTCAGTAAGTTTTCATAGTAAATATAACTAATCTATGATTTTAGTACTTATATTAGTAAAAAACCTGTGGTTCCTGTGAGGAAAGCCACATACACATTTATAAATGTAAGAAGCAGATTAAATATTTTAAATTTAAAACACTAAAAAAAAATAAAACATTTAAGAATTTTGCAGTAGAATATGTTGCACAAAGCCTTATCAATATACTGCCAGAGGGCATTTCTCAAGAAATCATCTCTTCTAAATACTTTCAAAATAATGATTTCAAAAATCAGGTCAAAATTTTCAATTCACCTGTTATATTCTATTATTCATTTTCCTTAGGTAATCCTCCTGTAATTTTCCATTGTGGCCCTTTCTTCCTAATTTGAAGATTAGTGGTAGGTTTCTAGTCTGTATTAGAATTGAAGGCATTATTTCCATGAATTATACTGTAGCATGCAAAACTTTCTTAAGAATCTGGTTTATGTGTAATCTGCCAAAAACAGATTTGTTGTAAGAACAGATAAAACCACAGTATGGATACCTGGCTCCACCTATCCCTATCTCTGCCTCTCTGCACCAAGTTATAAACAAAGGTATCAGATGGTGAAAATAAAATATATTCTATTTACTGTAGTACAGCTGCCTTTTTACTATCATTTTGCCATATGTTTTGTGTTAGGAAACAATTAATTGTAATGATTAACAGAATGGGTTCTTCTGTAATTCTATTGCTTATCGGCTGTACATCATTACTAAATCTCTTCAAGCTCCAGTTTCTCATCTGTAAAAAGGAGATAATATCACTACCTCATAAAGTTACTGTGAAGAATAAACAAGGCAATATTAATACAGAGCTTAGAAGAATAACAGATACATTATAAGCATCCAGTAAATTATTTGGAAAAGTCACATAAAGAATTTGAAATGTAGCCAATCTTTTCTTTTTGGAAAGGTCAAGATGCTCTTCAAAAAAGCAGCAGTTTCTGAGGCTCCTCGTGTTTTTTGGAGTGCAACTAGATAGATAGAAGGAGGCCTCTCAGGGAACAATATCTATGCTTTTCACACTTATATTATACTTAGAATTCCTGACTTATCAAAAAATGTAAGAACAGAATAGCATGTCACAGGTTAACACATCATCTGTAATTCTGGCATTTGGAATGATATGTACAGGAGAACTTTCTCTCATTCTTTACTATTTGATCCCACTTTAAATTTCCCTTTCTGACCAAAAATGTAGCTCTTTGAATAAAAACTTTGAACTATAGGAAATAAAAATGAAAAGATAATTTGAAAGGCAAACTGGAGATACCAGTCAAACTTCTAAATAGGGTATTTATTTCAGGCTACTTGTTGAATTACAGCAGGGGAGAAAATCTAAATTCCAGCACAATTTTTGTGTGATATGAAGAGCCTGCCCTACTTTGACATCTCATTGAAAGGTATGTGTGTGTGGTGGGGACGGGGGATGAGGGGACAGACATGATTCCTTAATTCAAATTGCACTTTTAGTCAGTGGAAAGAAATTAGCAATATTTCCTTTCATTTTGATTTTTGATATCCCATTATTCCCCTGGTTTGCATTTAAAATCAGTCTTCTCATAGGCTAGAAATTGTCTTTGCTTCCTTGACAGGTTTGACAGCACTCAATTCTTAAACCAGTCTTATATGAAAGGTGGAAAAAAATGTATTCTGAAACAAAAAATCACCATATTTTCCACACTGAAACCTTTACTCATTCTCCTTTGGAAACAAAAAGCTCTAACATGGATGGCATCTCCAACTTTTAAATGTAGATAAACCAGAGACCTTTCCTCATAGAAGTTCATGGAGGAAGTGAGCAGCCTAGGGAACTTCAATGCCACAGAGAATGCTTTCACAGACTGTTTAAGTGCCTATAGTAATTTAATAGCAACAAGTTTGGAAAAATAGAAAAGCAATAACTAGAATTCTTCCTGGGAAAGTTCAATTAATTCAATTGGGCCTTCAGTTGCAAAATTTTTATGACAGCTAGAGTCTCTAACCTTATTTCAATGAAAATAAGTAGAATACCATTAATTCCTTTTTGGCAGTACATTTGATTGTGTGAAGAGGCTTTCATGCTTCAGCTTGTAACCTATTTCCCTTGATATATGAACATTATTTTCCTCTTATTTTAATGCAGAAGCTTAAGGCTAAAGTGTCAAAATTGTCTTATATTTCCTTTTTTTTCCCCTTATACTTCACCAAGTGAATACCATAATCAAAACCTGGAAATAGCCATTTTTCCCCTGACAATACTTACAATTTCTATATTTAACCAGATTATCTCCTGCCCCTACTCTTTCTCATGAAACCCAAGTAAGAGTGGTCTGGGGTGCTGACCATGAATGGTGCACTAAATAATATTAAGATTTTCTCAGTCATTAATTGAACTTCCTTAGGGAAAGAATTCAATAATGGAATACTCTGAGGACTTAGAAGCAGTGTTGTAGAAGAAATAACAACATAAAAAGATTTGTCATGTATTAAGTCAGAGGGCAGGTTATAAAACACCACCTACTCTGTAATTGTTCATAAAATTTCATTTTTAATGATGCCTGTTTCATGACCAGCTCACCAATTTCTGAAGATTTGACCATTGGCTCTTATAAACTGCTCCAGCACACCAATGCTCAAGAGAATCCCAGAGATTTGGTCCTGATAGCAAGAAGCCACCAAATCCTTACTAATATCTGTCTATTATTTGGAGTGCTATGCTCCAAACTTTGTGTGTTATCTCTTCACAAGGAAACCTAGGTTTGACTAGAATACTTAGTCAAGTCTTCTGATACTTTTATATTAGACATACCTAACACACTAAACTCTTCTCTGCCTCAGTATTTTTGCTAATTTCATACTTCTTCACTGATAGGACCTCTGGTATTTAGGAGGTTGGTTCCTTCTTAAAAAGAGGGCTCTAGGACAGTTATTCCCCTAGATATGGCTTCCCTAATGACCTATTTATCTAGTTTCTTATCACTTTCTTTTGTTTTATTTCACCACACTTGTAACTATCTGCAACACACATATATAATTTTTTTTTTTGCTTGTTTGTTACCTGTTTCTCTCACCAGAAGGAAAATTGTTTGAAAGAAGACTATTGCTTTTTCATGGTAGACAAGGTTATAGGGAGGACATAGCCAGTGTGCTAGAGAGCTAGGTTGTACTGAATAAATAAATATTAATAATAAAGAAGGAGTGGTCCTAAGATGATGGAGGAATAGGATGGGGAGACCACTTTTTCCCCCACAAATTCATCAAAAGATCACTTGTATGCTGAGAAAATTCCGCAAAACAACTTCTAAATGCTGGCAGAGAACACCAGGCACCCATAAAGGCAGCCTGTTCTCTTTGAAAGGAGGTAGGACAAAATATAAAAGATAAAAAGAGAGACAAAAGAATTAGGGACAGACACCCCTTGCAGGGAGGGAATTGTGAAGGAGGAGAAGTTTCCAAACACTAGGAAACCCTCTCACTGGCGGGTCTGTGGGGAGTTTTGGAATCTCAGAGGGCAACATAACCGGGAGGAAAAAAAAAAACAAAAACAAAAAATCCACAGATTACACGGAGAAGTAGCCCAGAAGCTCATGTCCACCAGTAGCAGCAGCTGAACAGAGAGGTGCGGGCTGCATGCTTAGGGTAAGGACCGGGCCTGAATGCCCTGAGGACAATCTGAGGGAACTAAGGTGAGATAGCAACCCAAACTGTGGGATAGCAAGAGAGGAAAAGAAAAAAAGATAGAGAACTTCCCCACAAAAAGCTATAAGGCACAACCTTGCCCACTCACAGAACAAAGGGTTGAGCGAACACCAGAGGAGACCTAGCCAGCTGTGGACTGGCCCCTCCCCTTGCCGGAGGCAGAGAGCAGGTGGGAGACAGCAGAGTCGGAAAGCAAGGGGCAATCTTGGCCCCAGAGATGCATCCTCCACCAAAGTGGGAGCAGGCTCCCAGTTCCTAACCAAGTCTTCCTGGAGTCCTGGATGGTTGACATCTGCCAGGAGGTTCTCAGTCAGAGATCAGCTCCCTAGAGGAGACACACAGCACACCTAAGACAGTGCTCCCGCTGCACACCCAGGAAACCAAGGGGCTGGGACCAGGGACGTGATGATGTGCTGCCCACCTGGGGAGAGTGCTCTCACCAAGCACCTGGATGCCTGAGCTGCTCAGACCTGGGAAGGGCACAAACACAGGCCCAACTGAGTCTGTGCCTTTGTGGAGTACTCAAGAACCTGAACATGAGCAGCTTAGACCTGAAAAATGCACAAAACACAGGGCCCGCTTTGGACAGTTCTGCAGAGCAACCTGGAGCCTGAGCAGTGTAGATGGAGAAAGTACACATGCCGTGAATGGGGGCAAACCCAGTGTGGCCCAGACACTGCGAGTACTCCCTACACACACCAGTGATATTTGTTTGCAGTGTTCGTCGCTCCCCACAGCACAACTGAACAGTTCAGTTCAGTCGTTCAGTCGTGTCTGACTCTTTGCGACCCCATGAATCGCAGCACGCCAGGCCTTCCTGTTCATTACCATCTCTTGGAGTTCACTCAGACTCACGTTCATCGAGCCCGTGATGCCATCCAGCCATCTCATCCTCGGTCGACCCCTTCTCCTTCTGCCCCCAATCCCTCCCAGCATCAGAGTCTTTTCCAGTGAGTCAACTCTTCGCATGAGGTGGCCAAAGTACTGGAGTTTCAGCTTCAGCATCATTCCTTCCAAAGAAATCCCAGAGTTGATCTCCTTCAGAAGTGAGCCTAAATAAGTGATGACCTTCGCCCCCTTGTGTCAGGGCAGAAATTAGACACTGAAGAGACTTGGAAACAGAGGAAGCCAAAATAAACAAATAAGAGGGAACTGCTTTGGAAGTGACAGGTGCAAAAGATTAAAATCCTGTAGTTAGCACTGAGTACATTGGAATGGGCCTATAGACCTTGAGAAGAAGTATAAGCTGGAACAAGGAGCTATCTGAAACTGAATTGACCCCACACTGCCCTCAACAGCTCCAGAGAAATTCCTAGATATATTTTAATATTATCATTTTTTAATTTTTAATTTTTTCTATTTTTAAGTTCTTTATTACTCCTTTAATTTTTATTTTTATAACCTACTATTACTTGCAAAAAAAGACCCTATTTTAAAGCAAATTTCATATATTTTAAAAATAATTTTTGTGATTTTGTTTTGTTTTTTCAATATTATATTTTTGAGAGTCTAACCTCTACTCTAGATTTTTCTTCTTTACTTTTTGGTATTTGTTATCAGTTTTGTACCTTTAAGAATCCAATCATCAGTACCTATTTTTACTTAGGAGTGTGATTACTGGCTTGATTGCTCTCTCNCTAGCATGTGAGATGAGTGCAATTGTGCGGTAATTTGAGCATTCTTTGGCATTGCCTTTCTTTGGAATTAGAATGAAAACTGACCTTTTCCATTCCTGTGGCCACTGCTGAGTTTTCCAAATTTGCTGGCATATTGAGTGCAGCACTTTCACAGCATCATCTTTCAGGATTTGAAAGAGCTCAGCTGGAATTCCATCACCTCCACTAGCTTTGTTTATAGTGATGCTTTCTAAGGCCCACTTGACCTCACATTCCAAGATGTCTGGCTCTAGATTAGTGATCACATCATCATGATTATCTGAGTCGTGAAGAACATTTTTGTACAGTTCTTCCTTGTTGAGATATCAAGGATTAGCTGAATATATCATCAGATTGCATTACATTAGAAGTGAGAATTAGATATGTCTTTTGACCAAAGTAAAAGCCATTGGGGGAGTAAGGATTTTATTTTGCTACATCTGGAAGTCCCAATCAGATAGACATGAGTAAGTATATTATATTACATTTTCATTCTATCTCCTTATTTAGCAAGTGTGCTTGCAGCTCTTGTGATTACATCCTTCATTTAAAAGCCTCTACTGGACATACTAGACCTGTTTAACTTCTGTAAAGTTAAAGTTTTATTTTGAAAAAGAGTCTAATTGTCAGCTCAGTTAGCAACTGGGGAAAAGCAATTTCATAGTACATATATACCCACTCTTAGAGAAGCTATCAGTATAATTTTTAGAGAATTATCAACATAAGTAGAAAGGAACCTTGAAATGTGGCTAAAAGTAGTGTGTTACTATTATAACAATGAGATGACACAACAGCTCTCCTGCTTCTGTGCTAGCTTTCTGGCTTAACATTGGAGAGAAGATTACCTGAACTACGTCTAGAGCCAGAAAACAAAAACATCACCTGAGCATAACCCAAGGGGAGGTTACATTCTAGCTATCTACTGAGGAAAAATTAGCTATATCACCTTTTATAACTTTTACAGTATATTTAAACTGTGTAAAATATACAAGACTTTTCACTCTTGTGTCATGTCCTTTTGAATTTAGTGAGTCAAATCTGTCTAAAGCAATTCCTCAAAAACTGGTATCTGATCGATTTTCAAAAGCACATAGCACTATGCTAAAGAATCTGTCTACATTGATAACATTTGAATTCAGAAATCAAGTTTGAACTTGCAATTGCCTTTTCACTATAATCAACTTGGTCATTTAAAGTGAAGACTTAGCTGAAAATCAAGAAAGAAATCTAATTTAAATAATGTTTTTTTGTAAATATGCCCTGAAAACCAAATAAAAATTGGATCTTTAATTTAATATTCAAGAGAGAAAATAAACACACTTAAGCATTAAGGCTAAGCATCATGTTCATTTAAATTCAGTATTTAACTATTTCCTGTCACTGGGACTGAATTCCCAAAGTATCTCTGCAGGGGCTTTCCTCCACACTCACCCCAGCATTAGAAAATTTGAACTGATTAACGACTGAGTTCCCACAATTAAAATCTGGAGTATCTTGGTTCAATTTAACACTATGGTATAATATGTTATAGTTCAATTGTTATGCTGATGGAACATTAACTTGATGTTTAATATAATGCCAAATTAACTTTTATAAATTTAAATAATGTACTCTTAGAAATACTCACCTCAATATTTTTTTAGCATTTTACTACTACCATACATTTTGCAGATGATTAAAAGATGTAAGACACTCCATCTTTTCTCCCTTGGAGATAAGCATCCAAATTTGTGTTGTGTATCTCCCAACTCATGACAATTGAATGTCATTATTTTCTTAGAAAGAAATAACAATGAGAAATATGAAGGATCCTGCTATCATATTCTTCTGTATGCCTAGCATGTGAAATAGCACTAAAGGCTATAAATTATTATTATCATATCTAATGATACTGCAAAGCTTAATTACTGCCATTGATGTGAGCACATAATGCTAGGTCATTTTCTCTTTGTCTCTGTTCCCTTTCCATTTAAAATCTAAGCCATATTGTCCTTTACCCTTTGGCCTCAATCTTTTATCTTTGGCTGCAAAATGTGAAGACCTATTTCATAGTCTAGGACTGTTCAAAATATTTAAGCTCATTCCAAAGCTTTTAAAATGGCTAATAGGTTGAGAGAAACCTTTTGTCCAAATCATTTAAATGCAAAATTAAAAAAATAAGTGCACTATTGATTCTCTTAGAATGTAACTTCTAAATGCAAAGGGATACTTTATCAAATAGCTTATGCCTTTCATCATAGATGAATCTTTTAATTATATATTGATTGGCTGAAATCTTAGTAATCTTTTCTATGTATATAATTACATATATATTGTCATATTTTTATAACTTCCTTATTCTTTCTTCTAAGAGTCATGAAACATAACTCGGAACACATACATTCACTGTGATTCCCAAAGACAAAGTAACTTTACATTGCAAAAACATGAAAGACATGGGGATAATATTCCCTAACATAAGGCATTAGAACATCCCATTGTAACCTAGTTCATGTATATATGCATAAGCAATTTAAAAGTAAAACGTCTGGTAGGTTGCCAGTATTAATTTATTATTTTTATTATAATATTTCTTAAGTGAATATAAACATAAAACTAGCAATAAGTTTCTAGTTTTATAATTCATAGATAAAAATATGAAACTCAAATACAAACACAATAATGCATCTAATAAATTTAAATTAATAGTACTAGTTTGATACTTTGGACAATATTGTTTTGCTGGAACTAAACAATGAGCTCCTTTTATCAGCTAATTCAATACCATGATGAATCAATCTGAGAATGTACACCAAAATGTACCAGAAAATTCTGGGGAAAAAAAAGTTTAAAATATTATCTCAAAAGTTCTTTATTGGGAATGTACTATTACTCTTACTACTAACAGAACAATTACACAGGTGAATAGTCACTAAGACAGAATTCATGCAATGCAAATATGGTACTAAAGGCTAAGGCACAGGTCTTCTGAGCTCAGAATAACTAATACTTCTCTAGCCTTTCACTCAGAGAAGGCAATGGCACCCCACTCCAGTACTCTTGTCTGGAAAATCCAATGGACAGAGGAGCCTGGTAGGCTGCGGTCCATGGGGTCTCAAAGAGTCGGACACGACTGAGCGACTTCACTTTCACTTTTCACTTTCATGCATTGGAGAAGGAAATGGCAACCCACTCCAGTGTTCTTGCCTGGAGAATCCCAGGAACGGGGGAGCCCGGTGGGCTGCCGTCTATGGGGTCGCACAGAGTCGGACACGACTGAAGCGACTTAGCAGCAGTAGCAGTCTTTCACTGCTTTTCACTATTCAAACGAATGTAAATATCCTTTTGCAAAATTCTTTGTGGAGCTCTTTGGATTTCTTTGGCTCAAATTCTTCATTCTTAAATCAAATTTGCCTCCTTTCTTTTCTCATTAGCCTGTTACAACTATTCAGTTACACTATGCTATTTTTGTGGTAAATCAAAGTCTGAATTGATTAACTTAAAAATCAAGCCATAATCTATGAAAATGACTGTCCCTTGTAAATTACTGTCAAAAAATAAGGTTTTCAAGTAACTGGTCAAAATAATTCCATACGAATACAATAGTAGATGTAAAATATGTATTAGCTTTTCAATTTTAGGAAATATCAATTTTGTGGTAGCCAATAATGTCCCCTGATGATATGAAAGTAAAAATGCTGTCACTTCAGGTAACCACTGGGTACCAGTATAATCATAAAAGTGAAAGTAAATGCTGGCACTGAAATCATTATTTAGTAACAAAGTAGCTATTCCCATACCAAAATATTCTTACATATACATTTTAATTATCACTGAAATGAAAGCTTAAATACAAAACTACTTCAGCCAAAATGCTCCTCCTGTAGTGTAAGTCTTCATGATACAAAATGCCCCTAACAAAACAGATTAATTCTGAACTGGAATTTGTTTTACAGAGACCACTATTAGTCATCACCTGACAACTGAGAACATTGGTAAACCAAATAGAAGACTCTGGCTTATTCACACAAAACCACTTTCAGAGGTTGAGTGATCAAATTGTAAATTCATGGTTTTTGTTTATGTTTGATGAATGTGGGCTGTGCTGTAATAGTAAAAACAATGCATGTACATGTACGTAATGATGTTAATATCTATGCTGGTGCTAATGGTAGCTGTAAAAACCCATCCACATTTTTTAAAATTTTTATAATTTGTCAAATACACTTCAAAAATTTACCATCTTAACCATTTTTAAGTTTACAGCTCAGTGGTATTAATTACATTCACATTGTTCTACAATCTCCAGAAGTCTTTTCATCTTGAAAAACTGAAACTTATACCAATTAGAAAACTCACCATTCTTTTCTCCCTCAGCCCATGGAAACCACCATTCTACTTCGTCTCTTTGAATTTGACTACTCTAGGTACTTCACGTAAGTGGAATGGTATAGTATTTGTTCTTTTGTGACTAACTTAGCATAGTGTCCTTGAGGTTCATCCATGTTGTCGTACATGTCAGAATTTCTTTCCTTTTTAAGGCTGAATCATATTTAATTGTATGTATGTGCCACATTTCATTTTTTTCATTCATATGACAATGGACATTTACAGTGCTTCTGCTTTTTGGCTATTTTCAATAATGAGTTGTTCAAGTAGCTCTTCAAGTCCTTGCTTTCAATTCTCGTGGGATATACACAGAACTGAAAATGCTGAATCATATGGTAATTCTGTTTTATTTATTATTTTTGGTAAAGAATTGTCATACTGTTTTCCATGATAGCTGTAATATCAGTTTTCATTTCCACCAACAGTGCATAAGTATTCTAATCTCTCTCCATCCTCACCAACATATGTTTTCTTCTTTTTCCCTTGCTTAAATTAATTTTACCCACCCTCATTGTTATGAAATGAAATGCCCATTACTTTTGAGCAAAGACCTCATTATTTTCAGGATTTTCTTAGTGCTGTTTATTTTTTGTCAGTATTGATCAGCCAAAATGTTAATTGTATATTATGATAACAAAACAGAACCACAAAATAGAGTTAGTTAATTTTTAAAAACTAAACAGTTGTATTTCTTTTTTTGACTTGTAATGATGAATAAGGGAAGCTGAGTGGACAAGCTCAGGCAGGTGGGTGGGGACCAGCCAGCCACACGCAGAGGAGGAAAAGGCAACTGGCCCTGGGAGGGCGCCTGTGCCAGNTTTCTTTGCATTGATCGCTGAAGAAGGCTTTCTTATCTCTTCTTGCTATTCTTTGGAACTCTGCATTCAGATGCTTATATCTTTCCTTTTCTCCTTTGCTTTTCGCCTCTCTTCTTTTCACAGCTATTTGTAAGGCCTCCCAGACAGCCATTTTGCCTTTTTGCTTTTCTTTTCTATGGGGATGGTCTTGATCCCTGTCTCCCGTACAATGTCAAGAACCTCACTCCGTAGTTCATCAGGCACCCTATCTGTCAGATCTAGGCCCTTAAATCTATTTCTCACTTCCACTGTATAATCATAAGGGATTTGATTTAGGTCATACCTGAATGGTCTAGCGGTTTTCCCTACTTTCTTCAGTTTAAGTCTGAATTTGGTAATAAGGAGTTCATGATCTGAGCCACAGTCAGCTCCTAGTCTTGTTTTTGTTGACAGTATAGAGCTTATGCAGTTAATCTGGTTAACTGCCACAGATCTCACTAGAAAATAAGGGGATATTTTTTGTAAATTCTTATAATGATTTTGCAAAATCTTCCTCAAGCAGACCTGGGCTTTTCTTCCCTTGATTACATTGAGGTGTGAGAACAGGCTCCCTTACTGAACCAGGGTGAGGCATTGGATTTTTCATTGTTCCAATAAAAAATAGATTTATTCCATCCCACTATTTATTTTATTATTATATTTTTGGTTACAGAAGTCAAGAAATACCCTAACTGATTACCCATCTCTCTCATCCTAGGAGTATCATGGTCTAACAGTCATTGCCAGAGATCACTGCACATTAAGGCAACCAGATTACCACTCTAACACCGCTGACTATCACAGTAATTACATCCAACTCACCTCCAATGTCTATGAAATGCCTCTGCTGCTGCTGCTGCTAAGTCACTTCAGTTGTGTCCGACTCTGTGCGACCCCATAGATGGCAGCCCACCAGGCTCCTCTGTCCATGGGATTCTCTAGGCAAGAATACTGGAGTGGGTTGCCATTTCCTTCTCCAAGAAATTCCGCTAGGCCTCTGATTTTCCACTAATCTATCCTTGTAAGTCCAGTTCCAGGGCATTCTACTCTACTGTCAACACTAGCCTTCAGAAGATAACAACCACTGAGCTTCTCAAACTATATTAGTGTTCCCCTCACAAGTCCATTCATTGCTTCATTGAAGTAAGCATCCTCTGAACTACTCTGGTCAACAGTGGGTTTTCTAATCTCCCATAAAAAATATATTCTAATATTCTCTCCTCCCCCTCTTCTGACTCCTTCCTCAATATGCTGATGAGATGGTTACCATGTCCCCAGCTCTTCTATGGAAGACCATCATCATGTCTGAGCTTCAGGCAGTCATACTAGAACCACATAAAATGGGCTTCAAGTGTCCAGGTAAAGGATGTATTCTTAAGCCAATAAACTCTCCTTGTTAAGTGTTAGTTCAAGTACTTACTACATGCCAGGTACTCTCATATGTTTTACATATATATTTTTTTCAACTCTCACTATATCTCATGAAAGAATTACTGTTATCATCATTTACTTCTAGTAATCTAAAAATCCTTAAATAGAGAGGTGGTTAAATAAATTATAATATATTAACACTATGGAGCAAATGTAACCATTTAAAATGAAGTACCTTTATACACTCTGTCATAGAAAGATCTATAAAATATATCACTAACTGAAAAATTCAAGTTAAAAAATATGCTTGTATTATTTTTCCATCTATGTGAAAGAAGGACAAAAGAGAAAGGGAAAGAAGAGGAGGAAGCGGAATAGGAGACATGTGTTGTTATGTACAGGTAGATAAAAAATTTGCTTACCTCTGAGAAAAACAGTTGATGTTTGTGAAAGAAAAGGAGAGAATAACTTTCATATTCTACCACATAAATTTTTGCATTGTCTGCATCTTTTGAAAATAAAGATGTGCTTGTGTATTATTTTTATAACAAAAATATTAAAAATCAGTGACATCTAACTTCTAATAATGAGTCTGCTGAGAATGATCCCAGAGAGGAAGACTAAATATAAATAATGAAAGTCATTTCTTGCCTGACTGCTCTTAGTTCTACTTCTTAAAAGAGAAACTCATGTTTGTTTTTCAGGAAGTCAGTTTCTACAAATAGAATCTCAGACCTGTTTTTCTTTTACTTTTGTTTAAGCAATCTTACCTTACTGATTCGTATACATATCTGTATGCATACAGAAATGTATATATCTGTTAAACATAGAAAATCATGTTGACAGCTTAATATCAGCAATTTTGTATGATTCATCCCTATAAAACATTAAACTAACATCAAAATTAAAGTAATGTTACTTCCATCTCTTCATGTCTAGGAAAGAAAATCCAGATATCCTATTTCTTTCTCTAAACAGATGCTAAAATTTATAGCCCTTATGTCTTTAATTCATACATGATGATATTAATAAAATTTCTAATTTAACCTTTCAAAATTAAAATTTTATGAACTTTTGAGATAATCAAGCTTCAAGATTTTTTTTTTAATTTGGTTTCCAGAACTCCCCTGATTGTTCTGTTTTCCACCCACCTTAGCTACTCACTCCTGTGGTTATATCTCCCATCTTTCCAACTTATTACCTTCAGTATCCTGACTCCTACAGTCTTTCTATCCAAATGGGATTTCCAATCCATTGATTCTTTTTACCTCACCCACTGAATACTCCTCCTCCTCTCCTTACTCCATTTAATTCCACTGATGTTTACTATATTCATTTCCTTCAATTCTCACAAAATTGTCTTGATCTTTTTTTCCTTTTTCATAGTCCTTTGGCTAAACCACAATGCAGATTAAATACAATTTTCAGCCTAATTCATGCCTGCATCCCAGCAGGCTGAAAATGGCTGGAGGAAAATACACATAACCATGCTGACTGACTCCACTTTCAATTTATGACCACATACCTCAGGTGGATCCTTAATGCTTCTTGTCATTCACTTTGTTTCCTTAGTCCATTCATTCTGCACTATCACTAGTTATTTCACACTGATCCTTTTTCTTCAAACTTCAAGCATTTCCTTGCCTACCCTCACTCCCCAGTTGATAACTTTGCTTCCCAATTCACTGAAAATAATTGAAGCAATCAGTAAGGAGCATCTGCTAACAAGCACCCCTATATCTACTGCCTACTGGTATTTTTACTCATTTAACCTGCCTTTCTGTCTGTTCCTATCAGTGAACTCTGTTCTTTTCTAAAGCCAGTTTCTCCACATGCACACTTGATCATATTCTCTCCAAGGATACACTCCCAGCCCTTCATCTCTCTATCTTCTGATTCGTCAATTTTTCTATCTTTCCTAGATCACTGCTACTGGTACAAAAACATGTTATTTTCACCATATTAACACAAAACGAAGAAAATTTTTCTCTAGACCTCACTTTCCATGCCAACTCCTGCCCCACTTCTCACCTTTTCTTTACTGAAAAACTCCGTGCAAGAGTAGTCTATATTCACTCTCTCCAAGTTTCCCCTTCTAAAGGCTCTTCTAAAGTGAAGTGAAAGTTGCTCAGTCGTGTCCGACTTTTTGCAACCCCATAAACTAAATAGCCCATGGAATTTTCCATGCCAGAATACTGGAGTGGGTAGCCTTCCCTTCTCCAGGAGATCTTCCCAACCCAGGGATCAAACCCAGGTCTCCCACATTGCAGGCAGATTCTTTACCAATTGAGCCACAAGGGAAGCCCTTCCTGTACCTTTCTCTTAAACTCTCTTCTATCAGGCTTTAATCCCTACTCCTCACCAAACCACTCTCATGAAGGTTCTAATGACTTCCACATGCTAAATACATCTCTGCTCTCATTTATTTGTCTTATCATCAACATTTGACAGAATTCATCTTGCCTTTCTTCCTCATACAAATCCTTCACATGACTTTCAGGAGACCACAACCTCATAAGTTTTCTCTTGACTCAATTTTTCTCATCTCTTCTTTCCTTCATGCTCAGTGACATGATGATCTCATCCACTTCATGATTTTTAAATATCATCTACTCACAGATGAATCCCAGATTTATATCTTTGGCTCCGGCCTCTCTCCTGAATACCAGACTCATATATTTAACTTGTCATGCTACATCTCCACTTGGATTTCTAAAAGATATCTCATGTTTAACATACTCAAGACTGCCTTTTAGTGTCTTGGGGAATACTGTAAGTAATACTATACTATCTCTGTATGGTGACAGATGGTAACTAGACTTAACATAATGATCATTTGGTAACGTATAGAAATATTGAATAACTGTGTTGTTCACCTGAAACCAATGGTGTTGTAGGTCAATTATACCTCTGTTTTCAAGAAGGACTAAAATTTATTTTATTTTATTTTTAATTTTTTTACTTTATTCTACTTTACAATATTGTATTGGTTTTGCCATACATTGACATGAATCCACCACAGGTGTATACGAGCTCCCAATCCTGAATCCCCCTCCCATGTCCCACCCCACATTGTCTCTCTGGATCATCCCCGTGCACCAGCCCCAGGCATCCTGCATCCTGCATCAGCCTCCCAGATTTAGTCTGGAGGATCCTTTCTACCCTTCTCCATGAGTGAAGATTTTATATTTCCAGTTGCTTAAGCCAAAAACTTTGAAATCATCCTTGACTTCTCTATTGTTTCACACATCCAGTTCAGGTTATTAATGGTTTACCAATAATTTTCATAGGGGAAAAAATCCAACATTTGATTAAAAGTGAAAAAAATGTGCCTACTATACAGTCAAAATTTCAACATATAAGAACTCTTTTTGTTATAAAGTAATAAAATAGCATTTTCTTTTTGCTACTGGCTTCAAAGAAAATTAGATTAAAGCAATCACTATATTGATTTGTCAATATGTATAAAAAATCATTTTAACCCTGTACTTTGAGGTGGATTACAATTTTTAAGGAAGTGAGCAACAATGTTATAAATTGTATGTACAAATATGTTCTTCACAGTGTTACTTATATTCATTTTAGGAAATTTTAATAATAGAGAACAGTATAAAGAAGAAAGTAAAAATGATAAAACTTGTTAGCAGTTTGGTTTACTTATCTGTTAATTAGCAAATTAATTTACTTAATATATCACTTGAATTTCCCCATACCATTGAATATTCTTCAAAAGGTAGTATTTAAATTATTATATTGCATACCATTTGGGAAGAGGTTGGGCCACATGCATAAAATAATAACAGTAGTTCAAACAAAATATAAGTTTATTTTTCTCACACACAAAAGAAGTCCAGAGGTTGATAGTTCAAGTCTAAAGTTAGTAGAGCAGCTCCATAAAGTCTGTAAACTTCCAAATAGAGACATAGTTTGAAGCTCTGAGGGTTTAAGGGAAAGAAAAAGAGCTTTTGGATCTGCCTGCAATGGAGTGGCTCATTTAATAGAGTCAGGCTGTCTTTGCCATTTCTGAGATGTTGTTTTCAGTCTTACCAACCATGATGGCCCCTAAAGCTCCAATCATCACATGTATATACCAGATAAAGAGTTGGTCAATTGGCAGAAGATACACAAGGCCTCTCCTTTTAGTTTCCAGAAGTACCACAGAAAACTGTGTTTATTCCTCAATGGCAAGATTTTAGTCATACCAGTTTAAGGTACTCTGTTTGCTTCCAATTTGTAATTGGAATTCTGTTACAAAGTGAGAAAACAGGAATAGACTAAAGGAAGGAGCTAATAATCTGTGCCTCAAAGAGCTTTATGTATAAAGAGTAACTTATATAACAAAAGCCCTGTTTTTAAAATATGTTGCTTTCTTCCAAATTTTTGTTTTCATAAAAAATTATATGTAACATGTGAAAGTCGCTCAGTCCTGTCCACTCCTAGTGACACCATTGCCTGTAGCCTGCCAGGCTCCTTTGTCCATGGAATTATCCAGACAAGAATACTAGAGTGGGTAGCTATTCCCTTCTCTGAGGGATCTTCCCAACTCAGGGAGTGAACTCAGATCTCCCACACTGCAGGCGAATTCTTTACCAGCTGAGCCACCAAGAAAGAACATACACAAGTGCAGACTCTAAACACAGACATCACCAGATGGTCAATACTAAAATCTGTATTTTAGTATTTTAAGTACTAAATAAATACTAAATAATACTACTAAGTAATAAAAACTAAAGAATACTAAATAAATTGCGTATTCTTTCAATACTAAAGAATATAAATCAAAGATTATATTCTTTGCAGTCAAAATGGAGAAGCTCTATACAGTCAGCAAAAACAAGACCAAGAACGGACTGTGGCTTATATCATGAACTCTTTATTGCCAAGCTCAGACTTAAATTGAAGAAAGTAGGGACAACCTCTAGGCCATTCAGGTATGACCTAAGTCAATCCCTAGTGATTATACAGTAAAAGTGAGAAATAGATTCAAGGGATTAGATGTGACAGAGTGCCTGAAGAACTATGGACAGAAGTTCATAACATTGCACAGGAGGTGGTGATCAAAATCATCCCCAAGAAAAAGAAATGCAAAAAGCCAAAATGGTTGTCTGAGAAGGACTTACAAATAGCTGAGCAAAGAAGAGAAGTGAAAAGCAAAGGAGAAAAGGTAAAATATACCCATCTGAATGCAGAGTTCCAAGGAATAACAGGGAGAGATAAGAAAGCCTTCCTAAGTAATAAATACAAAGTAGAAGAAAATAAAACAATGGGAAAAACTAAAGATCTCTTCAAGAAAATTAGAGATACTTTATGCAAAGATGGGCACAAAAAGGACGGAAATGGTATGGACCTAATAGAAGCAGAAGATATTAATAAGAGGTGGTAAGAATACACAGAAGAACTGTACAAAAAAGATCTTCACGACCCAGATAATCACAATGGTATGATCACCCACCTCGAGCCAGACATCCTGGAATACAAAGACAAGTGTGCCTTAGGAAGAAGCATCACTATGAACAAAGCTAGTGGAGGTGATGGAATTTCAATTAAGCTATTTCAAATCCTAACAAATGATGCTGTTAAAGTTCTGCACTCAATATGCTAGCAAATTTGGAAAACTCAGCAGTCGACACAGGACTGGAGAAGATCAGTTTTCACTCCAATTACAAAGACAGGTGATGCCAAACATGTTCAAATTACCTCACAGTTGTACTCATCTCACACGATAGCAAAGTAATGCTAAAATTTCTCCAAACAAGGCTTCAGTAGTACATAAACTGAGAACTTCCAAATATTTAAGCTGGAATTAGAAAAGGCAGAGGAACCAGAGATCAAATTGCCAACATCCATCGGATCACAGAAAAAGCAAGAGAATTCCAGAAAAGAAATCTACTTCTGCTTCATTGACTAGGCAAAGCCTTTGACTGTGTAGATCACAACAAACTGTGGAAAATCCTTAAAGAGACAGGAATACAAGACCATCTTACTGCCTCCAGACATATCTGCATGCAAGTCAAGAAGCAAGAGTTAAAACTGAATATGGGAACAACAGACCATTTCCAAATTGGGAAAGGTGTATGTCAAGGCTTTATATTGTCACTGTGCTAATTTAACTTATATGCAGAGTACATCATGAGAAATGCCAGGCTGGATAAAGCACAAGCTGGAATCAAGCTTGCCGGGAGAAATATTAATAACCTCAGATATGCAGATGACACCACCCTTATGGCAGAAAGTGAAGAAGAACTAAAGAGCCTCTTAATGAAAGTGAAAGAGGAGAATGAAAAAGCTGGCTTAAAATTCAACATTCAGAAAACTAAGATCATGGCATCTGGTCCCATCACTTCGTGGCAAATAGATGGGGAAACAGTGGAAACAGTGGCAGACTTTATTTTGGGGGGCTCCAAAATCACCACAGATGGTGATTGCAGCCATGAAATTAAAAGACGCTTACTCCTTGGAAGAAAAGCTATGACCAACCTAGACAGCATATTAAAAAGCAGAGACACTACTTTGCCTATCAAGGTCTGTCTAGTCAAAGTTGTGGTTTTTCCAGTAGTCATGTATGGATGTGAAAGTTGGACTATAAAGAAAGCTGAGCACTGAAGAATTGATGCTTTTCAACTGTGTATTGGAGAAGACTCTTGGGAGTCCCTTGGACTAAAAGGAGATCCAACCAGTCCATCCTAAAGGAGATCAATCCTAAATACTCATTGGAAGGACTGATCCTTGAGCTGAAACTCCAATACTTTGGCCACCTGATGTGAAGAACTGATGCGTTGAAAAAGACCCTGATGCTGGGAAAATTAGAGGTGGGAGGAGAGGGGGACAACAGAGAATGAGATAGTTGGATGGCATCACTGACTCAATGGACATGAGTTTGAGTAAATTCCGGGAGTTGGTGATAGACAGGGAGTACTGGCATGATGCAGTCCAGGGGGTCACAAAGAGTCAGACATGACTGAGTGACTTAACTGAAAGCCTTTAACAGTGTGGATCACTACAAACTCTGGGAAATTCTTAAAGAGATGGGATTACCAGATCACCTTACCTGACTCCTGGGATTGCAAATCAAGAAGTAACAGAACTGGACATGGAACAATGGACTATATCAAAATAGGAAAAGGAGCATGTCAAGGCTATATATTGTCACCCTGTTTATTTAACTTATATGCAGAGCACATCATGTGAAATGCCAGACAGGATTAAGCACAACCTGGAATCAAGATTGCCTGGAGAAATATCAATAACCTCAGATATGCAGATGATGCCACCCTTATGGCAGAAAGTGAAGAGTAATTAAAGATCTTATTGATGAAGGTGAAAGGATAATGACAAAGCTGGCTTAAAGCTTAACATTCAAAAAACGAAGATCATGGCATCTGGTCCCATCACTTCATGGGGAATAGATGGGGAGACAATGGAAACAGTGACAGGCTTTATTTTCTTGGGCTCCAAAATCACTACAGATGGTGACTGCAGCCATGAAATTAAAAAACGCTTGCTCCTTGGAAGATAAGCTATGATAAATCTAGATGGCATATTAAAAAGCAGAGACATTACTTTACCTACAAACGTCTGTGTAGTCAATGCTATGGTTTTTCCAGTAATCATGTATGGATGTCAGACTATAAAGAAGGCAGAGGGCCAAAGAACTGATGCTTTAAACTGTGGTGTTGGAGAAGACTCTTGAGAGTCCCTTGAATTACAAAGAGTTCGAAGTGGTCAATCCTAAAGGAAATCAATTCTGAATATTCATTGGAAGGACTGATACTGAAGTTGAACCTCCAATACTACCTAACGTGAACTGTGGACTCATTAGAAAAGACTCTGATGCTGGAAAAGATTGAAGGCAGAAGGAGAAGGGGATGACAGAGGCTGAGATGGTTGGATGGCATCACTGACTCAATGGACCTTAGCTTGAGCAAGCTCCGGGTAATGATGAAAAACAGGAAAGCCTTGTGTACTGCAGTTCATGGCATAACAAGGAATCAGACATGACTGAGCCACTGAACAGCTACAACAATTGTGTAATATTCAATTATTTAAAATTGCTTTCATATCTATAGCACCTGATAATCCTAATTAAACTGAAATCCTCAAAATTCAGTGTAGATATTATATCATAGAAAACGGATTCTTTTCTTAATTTTAAGGAAAGTGTATATCATAATATAGAATTAAATATTAATTATATACCTGGGACTAGTATATATATGTCATATAATCATGTCATATGATATGACATTTTAATTCTCTGAAGGACTATGAAACAATCAGTAAACATAAAAGTAATTTCTGTCCGTACATTGTTGGCAGGCCTCCAGGTTGTGTTAGTGATATAGAACCCACTAGCGCCAATACAGGAGCTACAAGAGACATGGGTTCAATCCCTGGATTGGGAAGATCCCCTGGAGGAGGGTGCGGCAACCCACTCCAGTATTCTTGCCTGGAGAATCCCATGGACAGAGGAGCCATGTGAGCTAACGTCCATAGACTGCAGGGTACAGGGTCGCAAAGAGTCGGACGTGAAGAGACCTAGCATGTGCACACACATACCCACACACATATATTTGTTTTGCTCACAATTTGCTTACAAATTTTTTATAGAAATTCCAAACTTTTTATTCCCATGTAGGCAGACTGATTGACACTAGTACAAAGAGTTACCCTAATCACATTCAATTTTCAGATCCATTTCTCACTCAGATAAATATGCTCAGTGTCATAATGAAACCAATACTTACAATAGTACAAGATATTTCCAAAGTCTATATGCTAATATATTTGAAGAGAGGATTAAACAGGTCAACTGAAACATCAGAGTTAAATAATCTACCAAGTAAAAATAAAAACTCAGCTTCTACAATTTTTTGGACAGAAAAAAGACAAAGGCAAATGCTTTCCTTGTATATTAAAGGACATACTTTCAACAGGGAAAAATTAAAATTAAAAATACTAATTTTTTTTACCATTGTTGATAATGTAACAGAAAAAAAAAAAAGCAATGTGAAAACGAAGACTGTAGTTCCAATTACATGGCTCAAATCTTAATTCTGAGCTCATTGGAAAGTTCTATTATTAAAATTTTATACAAATGCCTAAATTTGATCTGTCTTATTCCCAGTATAATATCTAGTAATACAGCCTGTCATGAACATAAGTGGTTCCTTCCATGATACACTGCTTCTTTGGAGCAGGGTTTGATGTTTCCAGCTAAATGACATGAGCCACTACCCTTGATTTTGACCGAGTTTGAAGAAATATTGAGTTCTCATTAAGCTCTTTTCACAGGTGAAATAGTGCATTATATTACTAACTCATCACTTCTCTAAAGAGGTGTGATTTTTTTTAATATTTAGAGACTGGAATTTCTGATGATAAATGTGAAGTCAACACATCACTGTGTTCTTTAGAGCTGGCCACTTGGGAAAGTTCTCATTACAGAGTGACAGCCACAGGCCATTTTCCCTGTTAAACTCAGATGAAAACTAAGCTACTTTGATTCAATCCTTTTGAAAAGATAAGACTAGTGTTACAGTTAAAGCCTTAGCTGACATATTTCAAATAGGACCATAGTTTTGAAGCTATTGGGTTTAAGAGGAAGAACAAAGCGCTTCTGAATCTGCCCGGAATGGAGTAGCTCATTTAATGGAATAAACTGCATGGAACCTACACTTTTCTTATCAAATGAGACATCTTTACTTTTACCGGACAGGTTTAATTGCTCGAGCCACTTGGTTAGAATATTTTTCAAGCTAATTACTTGTCAGCTATCATTAGAAACATTAATGGCACTTTAAAAATCACTTATTCCTCAAAGCTTCCTTTGTGGACTATGTCACAAAATGACATACAGTTACTGACCCACAACTGATGTTTCGGGGAACTGTTGAGGGGGAAGGATAGTATAACCCAGCCACAGAAAACTATAAATAGTTGATGTCATGCAAAAATGTTAGACTTGGGGTGTTAGCCATGCCTAGTACCCTCCCCTCCCTCACCAGGCCCTCAACTCTCCCTGGTGGCTGGAGGAGATAAAATCCACAGGGAAGTTTTCATTTCTCTTTTCCAGACAGGTCTGTGCCCCCAATCCCTTGATTAACTCTGACCCTGGGAGTGGATTAATCATCAAGGTAATAAAGCTTAAGCTTTAGGGCTTCTCGGCTAATTGTCATTCACAATTTTATATTTCTAATAGTGTTCCACTCAGCACTGTATAACTTTAAGGCCATATAAAACCTGGATTTACTTAGGAGATTCATATGTATGATGTAAAAATAAAACTAAAGTGAAGATTTTGCTCTTTTAAGTCTATATTAGAGTTACAAGAACTCTGATCCACACTGCACATATAACGGCACTACTAGAAAAAGTCTTCTCAAACACATTATTGAAAAGATTATCCTAGCCCAGTCCTGTCATTCCTTTGCTCCATGTTTTGCATTTTTATAACAATTGTAACTAGTCAATATTGCACAAAACATATATGTTCTTACTCCCCATTTGTAAAATGAGCTCCAAATGGGTATGTTTTAATCACAGAATTACAGCATCTAGAATAGTAGTCACTATAAAAGTTTCAGTTCAGATCAGTCACTCAGTCATGTCTGACTCTTTGTGACTCCATGGACTACAGCACATCAGGCTTCCCTGTCCATCACCAACTCCTAGATTTTCTCAAACTCATGTCCATCAAGGCAGTGATGCCATCCAACCATCTCATCCTCTGTTGTGCCCTCCTCCTGCCTTCAATCTTTCCCAGCATCAGGGGTTTTTCTAAAGAGTCAGTTCTTTGCATCAGCTAGTCAAAGGAGGTTTAGCTTCAGTCTTTCCAATGCATATCCATGATTGATTACCTTTGCAAAAGTGAAAGTTGCTCACTCATATCTGGCTCTTTGCAACCCCGTGAACTATACAGTACATAGAATTCTCCAGGCCAGAATATTGGAGTGGGTAGCCTTTCTCTTCTCCAGGGTATCTTCCCAACCCAAGCAGGGATAGAATCCAGGTCTCCTGCATTACAGGTGGATTCTTGACCAGCTGAGCCACAAGGGAAGCCCATTAGGATTGACAGGTGTGATCTCCTTGATGTCCAAGGGACTCTCAAGAGTCTTCTCCAACACCACAGTTCAAAAGCATCAGTTCTTTGGCAGTCAGCTTTATTCATAGTCCAATTCTCACATTTGTACATCAGTTCAGTTCAGTTCAGTCACTCAGTCCTGTCCGACTCTTTGTGATCCCATGGACTGCAGCACACCAGGCTTCCCTGTCCATCATCAACTCTCATAGTTTACTCAAACTCATGTCCATTGAGTCAGTGATGCCATCCAACCATCTCATCCTCTGTCTTCCCCTTCTTCTCCTGCCTTTAATCTTTCCCAGCATCAGCGTTTTTTCCATGAGTTAGTTCTTCCCATCAGGTGGCCAAAGTATTGGACTTTCAGTTTCAGCATCAGTCCTTCCAGTGAATACTCAGGGCTGATTTTCTTTAGGATGGACTGCTTGGATCTCCCTGCTGTCCAAAGAACTCTCATGAGTCTTCTCCAACACCACAGTACAAAAGAATCAATTCTTCAGTGTTCAGCTTTCCTTATGGTCCAAGTCTCACATCGACAAACGACTATTGGGAAAACCATAGCTTTGACTAGATGGACCTTTATAGGTAAAGTAATGTCTCTGCTTTTTCATATGCTATCTAGGTTGGTCATAGCTTTTCTTCCAAGGAGCAAGTGGGTTTTAATTTCATGGCTGCAGTCACCATCTTCAGTGATTCTAGAGCCCAAGAAAATGAAGTCTCTCACTGTTTCCACTGTTTTGCCACCTATTTGCCATGAAGTAATGGGACTGGATGCCATGATTTTAGTTTCTTGAATGTTGAATTTTAAGTCAGATTTTTCACTCTGCTCTTTCACTTTCATCAAGAGGCTCTTTAGTTCCTCTTCACTTTCTGCCATAAAGGTGGTATTATCTGCATATCTGAAGTTACTGATATTTCTCCAGGCAATCTTGATTCCAGCTTGTGCTTCATCTGGCCTGCTTTTCTCATGATGTACTCTGCATAGAAGTTAAATAAGCAAGGTGACAATATACAGCTTTGATGTACTCCTTTCCTAATTTGGAACCAGTCCATTGTTCCAAGTCTGATTCTGTTGCTTCATGACCTGCATACAGATTTCTCAGGAAGCAGGTAAGGTGGTATGGTGTTCCCATCTCTTTAAGAATTTTCCACAGTTTGGTGTGATCCACAGTCAATGGATTTAATGTAGTCAGTGAAGCAAAAGTGGACATTTTTCTGGAATTCTTCTTTTTCTATGATCCAGAAGATGTTGGTAATTTGATTTCTGGTTCCTCTGCCTTTTGTAAATCCAGCTTGAACATCTGGAAGTTCTTGGTTCACATACTGTTGAAGTCTTGCTTGGAGAATTTTGAGCATTATTTTTCTAGCATATGAAATTAAGTGAAAGTCGCTCAGTTGTGTCCAACTCTTTGCAACCCCATGGACAGACTTTCCATTCTCCAGAGGATCTTCCCAACACAGGGATCCAATCCAGGTCTCCAACATTGCAGGCAGAGTTTTTATCAGCTGAGCCTCAGGGAAGCCCAAGAATACAGTAGTGAGTAGCCTATCCACCAGGTGGGTGGATGCGAAGGCTTGTCTGCCATCCCCGACGCAACCAGCTGGTGTCCCCAGCCCTGATCCCTCTCTTACTAGGGTGGTGGGTTCACGATGGGGGTCACACCTTGGTTTCCTCCTGGACAAAGTATGGAAGGTTAGCTGTCCTCACCAAGGGTTGGGCTGGTCGGCCAGCCCTTGGTGATCACCTCCCCCCTCCTTCACTTTCCCCCTCCTTCACTTTCCCCCTCCTTCACTTTCCCCCTCCTTCACTTTCTGAGTTTCATGCTGGCTAGCATGTGAGATGAGTGCAATTGTGCAGTAGTTTGAGCATTCTTTGGCATTGCCTTTCCTTGGGATTGGAATGAAAACTGACCTTTTCCAGTCCTGTGGCCACTGCTGAGTTTTCCAAATTTGCTGGCATATGGAATGCAGCACTTTCACAGCATCATCTTTTAGGATTTGAAACAGCTCAAGTGGAATTCCATCACCTCCACTAGCTTTGTTCATAGTGATGTTTCCTAAGGTACACTTGTCTTCACACTCCAAGATGTCTGGCTCTAGGTGAATGATCACACCATAATGGTTATCTCAGTCATGAATATTTTTTGTATGGTTCTTCTGTGTATTCTTGCCACCTATTCTTAACATCTTCAGCTTCTGTTAGGTCCATACTGTTTCTATCCTTTACTGGGCCCATACTTGCATGAATATTACCTTGATATGTCTAATTTTCTTTTTGTTTTTAATTTATTTATTTTAATTGGAGGCTCTTTATAATATTGTAGTGGTTTGGCCAGACTAATCACATGAATCAGCCAGTCTTTCCCATTCTTTTGTTGTCATTTATTTCTTTTCATCGATTATTTAGGAAGGCTTTCTTATCTCTCCTTGCTATTCTTTGGAACTCTGCATTCAGATGGATATATCTTCCCTTTTCTCCTTTGCCTTTCACTTCTCTTCTTTTCTCAGCTATTTTTAAGGCCTGTCCAGGCTTTTTGCATTTCTTCTTCTTGGGGATGGTTTTGATCACTGTCTCCTGTACAACATTACAAATCTCCATCCATATTTTTTCAGGCAGTCTATGTATCAGATCTAATCCCTCGAATCTGTCACTTCCACTGTATAATTTAAAGGATTTACTCAAATTTAAGTGACCATATATTAATAAAGCATGTTAGTCACTTAGCTCTTTCTGACTCTGCAACCCCATAGACTGTAGCCTGCCAAACTCCTCTGTCCATGGAATTCTCCAGCCAAGAATACTGGAGTAGGTAGCCATTCCCTTCTCCAGAGGATCTTCCTGATCAAGGGATGTAACCCATGTCTCCTGCATTGCAGGCAGACTATTTACTGTCTGAGCCACCAAAAATAACAATGTCTAAACAAGAACACAAATAAAAGTGAGTATTATTAATAATTATAACAGAAATATCAACTGTAGACTGCCAGTTTCAGGAAACTGGAATCAAAATCACCCAATCATAAGCATGTATTGAATTTAAAGCCCAAGAGGACATGAGAGAAAATGATATATCAGATAGACCCCTCCTTACTTATATTGCCCATGTGTGTATGTGTGTGTGTGCATGCACGTGCTCCTGCACACACTTAGTAACATCAGACTCCTTGCAACACATGGACTGTAGCCCACTAGGCTCCTCTGTTTAGGGGGTTTCCCAGGCAAGAATAGTGAAGTGGGTTGCCATTCTCTTTTCCACTCCAGGGATCGAACCATGTCTACTGCATTGGCAGGAAGATTCTTTATTGCTGATCTACCTGGGAAGCCCATATTACCTTAGAATCCAGCCTAAATCATGCTTTCTTCTGAGGCTGGTAGGAAATCTTTTATTGGGAAACTTTCTTTAATCTATCCCATTGCTGCAGTAAATCAGTGTTCTCATTCAGAATCTATTTCCTACCACCACTATCCCAATCCTACCAGGGAATATTTGGCAGTATCTAAAGACATTTTTTGTTGTTACAACTGGGGGTACCATGAGCCTCTAATGGATAGAGGCCAGGGATGCAGCTAAAGATCTTATAACGCAAAATACAACCTGCAACCCCAACAAAAAATTATCCAGCCTAAAACGTCAGTAGTGTTAAGATCAAGAAACTATCAAGTAACCAAAGAAAAAATGGCCCAAGAAAATGATTATTTCTGTTCAGTTCCATCTTTAATCACATTTTTTCCAATAAATAATCCACTCCTTACTATTGTTACATGAATAAGTATTCTTGAGGGCTTTTTTTTTAATTTTGACTCAGATCACAGCTGCTCCTTTTCTCCTTCTTTGACAAGGAAGAAAAGGGTTCTTGAGGGAACGGGTGAGGATGTAAGGAAAGAGTAGTTGCAAAGACAGGAAAGTTTAGGAATATGCCAAAATATGGAGCTCTCCTCAAGGAACCTGGAGTATACTGAATACAGAATGATCAACAAATACTATACCATACTGTTATTTATATAATAATAGAAATTTTGCCAAATAATAATAATAATGTAAGCTCAAAAATGTCTATTTGGCTTAAGAATTTTACTGTGCATAACCTCATTTGATTCTCAAAGAAACATTCAGATATTATGATTCATTGGAACAAAAGTGCCAAAGGAGTGTGATTTGTCCAAGATTATTTATTTACAAAGGGCCAAATTTTGGTAAAGAATCAAAGAATAAGAAGGGGAGTTGGTGGGGGCTGAATAGCAATTTTAACTTTTATCTAGTGTCCAATATGTGCCACATATTTCATGTTCTTTCACTCACTCTTCACAACAACTCCTGTGAGGTAGCATTATCCCCATTTCGTACGTGAGTGAACAAATGCTGTGGTGTACTTATTCTGATCAAGGTTTAAAATATATATCTCACACATCATATTGAAGACTCCTTCTAGAAAACAACCTTGCTTGTCTATTTACATGAACTCCTGTTGCTAATTTTAACTCATTTCTTCAGATTTACTTTTAGCATATCCACAAAATGCAAGGCACAATGCTAGGCCCAGGGAGGAGGGGATTGGGGAGGGAGGGAGGTGCGGGAGAAAAGCCTGGAATAAAACAAAGTGTCTGCCTTGGGGAATTTAATTGCACTGAAAAACAAAACAAAAAACTTGCTTAGATATTCATTTCCTTCTCCCTGGGAACTGAGCCATTACCCAGCCATTCACCCTGAGAGCACCAGCTGGCACATGGTGTTGAGAGGTGTTGGGAAATTACTGCATAACTCTTTACAAATTATTTTTGCTACGTTATGTTGTTTTGAAAATGTTATGAGGTTAAAAAGTGAGGTAAACCCTTTTAGAATTTTTCTAAAAGAATCAGACTGGCTTAGAAAACTAAGTTACTGATAGTGCTGCTGCTCTTACTTTATGCAAATAAATTTAAAGGAGCCCTAAGCTGAAAGAATAAGAAGAATGAGCCCATCTGTTTAAAAAAAAAAATGTGAATAATCAAGGTAACCTAAGGTAAGAGCACAAGAGCAGACATGGAAAAAAGAGTATAAATTTTTAGCAAAAAGAGGAAGCACATAATCCTATTAGATAATCAATTATTCTTAGGAATTGACCTGCCATCCAAAGAACAAGACACATATTATATTTAAAAAAAAAAAAAAAAAGCCCTCAGTTCTTTGCCTTGCTTGAATCATGTAGAAGGAAACAGAATAGGCTGTCAATCTAAACCATAAGTCTAAAATCTAGTTAGAATTCTGATTTAATTTATGTGCCCATTACGTGCATACTATCTGAACTAAAGAAATGCATCAAGAGTCAAATATGGTTAAGTATTATGACGTTAAGGTCAGTAGGACAGAAAGTGAGGAAAGATTCTATTTTTGATGAGGTGCTAACAGAAAGACTGTCAGATAAAGTAACATTTGAACAGAGACTTAAAGAAAGGAATGAGCCACGTTAAACACAGGGACAAATAGTGTCCCCAGAAAAAGACCAGACCATGCAAAGGGTCTAGAGTGGGAGCTGTCCTGGAGTACTGAAGGAAAACAAAGAAGTCAGTGTAGTGAGAATACATTTTGCCAAGGAGGAAAACAGAATGAGATAAATTCAGAAACTGGAGACAGGACTGGGGACAGATCACATAAGGCCTTGAAAGCCAGGGTAAGGGCAGAGTGAGATGAAATGCCATTGGAGGATTTTGCAAACAGAAGTAATATGATCTAGTAAAATTTACAAAAAAATAACCCTGGTTACTGCACAGAAATAGGTTTTATGGAACATGGATAGAATCAAGGGACTGGTTAGCCGACTTTGGCGGGGAGCAGTGTGGTAAGGAGACATATTTCATAATCAGAGCATTTAGGACTGACTGGGAAAGATGGAATGTGGGATGTGAGAACAAGAGAAGAATCAAGAATTTAGGATGTTTGAATCAGGCAGCTGGCAGAAAGAATTGCATTTACTGAAATGAGAAAGACTTCTGGAGGAGCAGATTTCAGAGGAAATTCGACAGTCTGTTTGCTGTGTAACATTTGAGATGTCTAACTAGCATCTAAGTGCAGATGTAAAGTTGAAAATTGAATAGGTGAATCTGAGGCTTGTGACTGAGACCAGGGATACTCATGTCAAACTGGAACTCACCAGGGAATGGATGCTTTCTAAATTGCATTCATCTCACACGCTAGTAAAGTAATGCTCAAAATTCTCCAAGCCAGGCTTCAGCAATATGTGAACCATGAATTTCCAGATGTTCAAGCTGGTTTTAGAAAAGGCAGAGGAATCAGATCAAATTGCCAACAACCACTGGATCACGGAAAAAGAAAGAGAGTTCCAAAGAAACATTTATTTCAGTTTTATTGACTATGCCAAAGCCTTTGACTGTGTGGATCACAATAAACTGTGGAAAATTCTGAAAGAGATGGGAAGACCAGACCACCTGACCTGCCTCTTGAGAAATCTGTATGCAGGTCAGGAAGCAACAGTTAGAACTGGACATGGAACAACAGACTGGTTCCAAATAGGAAAAGGAATATGGCAAGGCTGTATATTGTCACCCTGCTTATTTAACTTATATGCAGAGTACATCATGAAAAACGCTGGACTGGAAGAAACACAAGCTGGCATCACGATTGTCAGGAGAAATATCAATAACCTCAGATATGTAGATGACACCACCCTTATGGTAGAAAGTGAAGAGGAACTAAAAAGCCTCTTGATGAAAGTGAAAGAGGAGAGTGAAAA